>CM039604.1:54739263-55011076 GCA_022457205.1 Saccharum spontaneum | reverse complement strand
TCAGGAAAATAAAAAAATGTCAAAGTTTTTGGACGCTTTTAAGAGAACATGTTGTATTTCTGTAGACCACATCCCACCTCAGTTGTAGGTGCCAATTTTTGTGGTTGTATCTTTTTTGATCCTTGTTCAGAGAAAATTATAAAAAAATAGTGAAAAAATAAAAAAGTTTGATTCCTACAAGTGCTTTTTGGAAAAATTAGTGAAAAATTCAGGAAAAAGGAAAAATCCGTGTTATTTGCTTGTTCTGTGCGTTCTTTCCGTCGTCCTTTGTTTACACCTTGTTACGCTACATCTCGTCACGTCTTAGCCAGCAGCTGTGATTTGTACTTTGGATCCGGATTGAACAATCGCTAATCTGCACTCGATAATTGCTAATCCTTGCAGTCATATTATGTGCCTACCCATAGCTCCATATATTCTTCTATCAACACAGGTTCATCTTGCAACTGTTACCCACGCTCGACAACAGATTGCTTCGTCCTATTTGGTTTCATCAAAATTGCCAAAAAAATTCAGGAAAATAAAAAAAATTGTCAAAGTTTTAACGCTTTTCAGAGAACGTGCTGTATTTCTGTAGACCACGTCCCACCTCAGTTGTAGGTGCCAATTTTTATGGTTGCATCTTTTTTGATCCTTGTTCAGAGAACATTATAAAACATAGTGAAAAAATAAAAAAGTTTGATTCCTACTAGTGCATTTTCGGAAAATCAGGGGAAAATTCAGGAAAATGGAAAAATCCATGTTATTTGCTTGTTCTGTGCGTTCTTTCAGTCGTCCTTTGTTTTCACCTTGTTGCGCTATGTCTCGACACGTCTTAGCCAGCAGCTGTGATTTGTACTTTGTATCTGGATTGAACAATCGCTAATCTACACTCGTTAATTGCTAATCCTTGCTGTGATATTGTGTGCCGACCCATAGCTCCACATATTCTTCTATCAGCACAGGTTCATCTTGCAACTGTTACCCACGCTCAACAATAGATTGCTTCGCCCTGTTTGGTTTCATCAAAATTGCCAAAAAAATTTAGGAAAGTAAAGAAAAAAATTGTCAAAGTTTTGCACGCTTTTCAGAGAACGTGCTGTATTTCTGTAGACCACATCCCACCTCAAGTTGTAGGTGCCAATTTTTGTGGTTGCATCTTTTTTGATCCTTGTTCAGAGAAAATTATAAAAAATAGTGAAAAATAAAAAAGTTTCATTCCTACAAGTGCCTTTTGGAAAAATCAGGGAAAAATTCATGAAAAAGGAAAAATCCATGTCATTTGCTTGTTATGTGCGTTCTTTCCATCGTCCTTTGTTTTCTCCTTATTGCGCTACGTCTCGACACGTCTTAGCCAGCAGCTGTGATTTGTACTTTGGATACGGATTGAACAATCGCTAATCTACACTCGTTAATTGCTAATCCATGCTGTCATATTGTGTGTCTACCCATAGCTCCACATATTCTTCTATCAGCACTGGTTCATCTCGCAACTATTACCCACGCTCAACAACAAATTGCTTCGCCCCGTTTGGTTTCATCAAAATTGCCAAAAAAAATCAGGAAAATAAAGATAAAAAATGTCAAAGTTTTTGCATGCTTTTCAGAGAACGTGCTGTATTCTATAGACCACATCCCACCTCAGTTGTAGGTGCCAATTTTTGTGGTTGTATCTTTTTTTATCCTTGTTCAGAGAAAATTATAAAAAAATAGTGAAAAAATAAAAAAGTTTGATTCCTACAAGTGCTTTTTGGAAAAATTACTGAAAAATTCAGGAAAAAGGAAAAATCCGTGTTATTTGCTTGTTCTGTGCGTTCTTTCCATCGTCCTTTGTTTACACCTTGTTGCGCTACGTCTCGACATGTCTTAGCCAGCAGCTGTGATTTGTACTTTGGATCCGGATTGAACAATCGCTAATCTGCACTCGATAATTGCTAATCCTTGCAGTCATATTATGTGCCTACCCATAGCTCCACATATTCTTCTATTAACACAGGTTCATCTTGCAACTGTTACCCACACTCAACAACAGATTTCTTCATCCTATTTGGTTTCATCAAAATTGCTAAAAAAATTCAGGAAAATAAAAAAAATTGTTAAAGTTTTTTAACGCTTTTCAGAGAACGTTCTGTATTTCTGTAGACCACATCCCACCTCAGTTGTAGGTGTCAATTTTTATGGTTGCATCTTTTTTGATCCTTGTTCAGAGAAAATTATAAAAAATAGTGAAAAAATAAAAAAGTTTGATTCCTACTAGTGCATTTCGGGAAAATCAGGGGAAAATTGAGGAAAATGGAAAAATCCATGTTATTTGCTTGTTCTGTGCGTTCTTTCAGTCGTCCTTTGTTTTCACCTTGTTGCGCTATGTCTCGACACGTCTTAGCCAGCAGCTGTGATTTGTACTTTGTATCCGGATTGAACAATCGCTAATCTGCACTTGTTAATTGCTAATCCTTGCTGTCATATTGTGTGCCGACCCATAGCTCCACATATTCTTCTATCAGCACAGGTTCATCTTGCAACTGTTACCCACGCTCAACAATAGATTGCTTCGCCCTGTTTGGTTTCATCAAAATTGCCAAAAAAATTTAGGAAAGTAAAGAAAAAAATTGTCAAAGTTTTGCACGCTTTTCAGAGAACGTGCTGTATTTCTGTAGACCACATCCCACCTCAAGTTGTAGGTGCCAATTTTTGTGGTTGCATCTTTTTTGATCCTTGTTCAGAGAAAATTATAAAAAATAGTGAAAAATAAAAAAGTTTCATTCCTACAAGTGCCTTTTGGAAAAATCAGGGAAAAATTCATGAAAAAGGAAAAATCCATGTCATTTGCTTGTTATGTGCGTTCTTTCCATCGTCCTTTGTTTTCTCCTTATTGCGCTACGTCTCGACACGTCTTAGCCAGCAGCTGTGATTTGTACTTTGGATACGGATTGAACAATCGCTAATCTACACTCGTTAATTGCTAATCCATGCTGTCATATTGTGTGTCTACCCATAGCTCCACATATTCTTCTATCAGCACTGGTTCATCTCGCAACTATTACCCACGCTCAACAACAAATTGCTTCGCCCCGTTTGGTTTCATCAAAATTGCCAAAAAAAATCAGGAAAATAAAGATAAAAAATGTCAAAGTTTTTGCATGCTTTTCAGAGAACGTGCTGTATTCTATAGACCACATCCCACCTCAGTTGTAGGTGCCAATTTTTGTGGTTGTATCTTTTTTTATCCTTGTTCAGAGAAAATTATAAAAAAATAGTGAAAAAATAAAAAAGTTTGATTCCTACGAGTGCTTTTTGGAAAAAATCAGGGGAAAATTCAGGAAAAAGGAAAAATCCGTGTTATTTGCTTGTTCTGTGCGTTCTTTCCATCGTCCTTTGTTTTCACCTTGTTGCGCTACGTCTCGACACGTCTTAGCCAGCAGTTGTGATTTGTACTTTGGATCCGGATTGAACAATCGCTAATCTGCACACGATAATTGTTAATCGTTGCAGTCATATTGTGTGCCTACCCATAGCTCCACATATTCTTCTATCAACACAGCTTCATCTTGCAACTGTTACCCACGCTCAACAACAGATTGCTTCACCCTGTTTGGTTTCATCAAAATTGCTAGAAAAAATTCAGGAAAAGGAAAAATCCGTGTTATTTGCTTGTTCTATGTGTTCTTTCCATCGTCCTTTGTTTTCACCTTGTTGTGCTACATCTCGACACATCTTAGCCAGCAGCTGTCATTTGTACTTTGGAATCAGATTGAACAATCGCTAATATGCACTCGATAATTGCTAATCCTTGCAGTCATATTATGTGCCTACCCATAGCTCCCCATATTGTTCTATCAGCACAGGTTCATCTTGCAACTGTTACCCATGCTCAACAACAGATTGCTTCACCCTGCTTGGTTTCATCAAAATTGCCAAAAAAATTCAGGAAAATAAAAAAAAATTGTCAAAGTTTTTGCACGCTTTTCGGAGAACGTACTGTATTTCTGTAGACCACATCCCACCTCAGTTGTAGGTGCCAATTTTTGTGGTTGTATCTTTTTTGATCCTTGTTCAGACAAAATTATAAAAAAATAGTGAAAAAATAAAAAAGTTTGATTCCTACAAGTGCTTTTTGGAAAAATTAGTGAAAAATTCAGGAAAAAGGAAAAATCCGTGTTATTTGCTTGTTCTGTGCGTTCTTTCCATCGTCCTTTGTTTTCACCTTGTTGCGCTACGTCTCGACACGTCTTAGCCAGCAGCTGCCATTTGTACTTTGGATCCGGATTGAACAATCGCTAATCTGCACTCGATAATTGCTAATCCTTGTTGTCATATTATCTGCCTACCCATAGCTCCACATATTCTTCTATCAGCACAGGTTCATCTTGCAACTGTTACCTATGCTCAACAATAGATTGCATCACCCTGTTTGGTTTCATCAAAATTGCCAGAAAAATTCAGGAAAGTAAAGAAAAAAAATTGTCAAAGTTTTTGCACGCTTTTCAGAGAACGTGTTGTATTTCTGTAGACCACATCCTACCTCAGTTGTAGGTGCCAATTTTTGTGGTTGCATCTTTTTTTATCCTTGTTCAGAGAAAATTATAAAAAATACTGAAAAAATAAAAAAAGTTTGATTCCTAGTAGTGCCTTTTGGAAAAATCAGGGAAAAATTCATGAAAAAGGAAAAAATCCGTGTCATTTGCTTGTTCTGTGCGTTCTTTCCATCGTCCTTTGTTTTCACCTTGTTGCGCTACGTCTCGACATGTCTTAGCCAGCAGCTGTGATTTGTACTTTGGATACGGATTGAACGATCGCTAATCTGCACTCGTTAATTGCTAATCCATGCTGTCATATTATCTGCCTACCCATAGCTCCACATATTCTTCTATCAGCACAGGTTCATCTTGCAACTGTTACCCACACTCAACAACAGATTGTTTCACCCTGTTTGGTTTCGTCAAAATTGCCAAAAAAATTCAGGAAAATAAAGAAAAAAATTATCAAAGTTTTTGCACGCTTTTTAGAGAATGTGCTGTATTTCTGTAGACCACATCCCACCTCAGTTGTAGGTGCCAATTTTTGTGGTTGCATCTTTTTTGATCCTTGTTCAGAGAAAATTATAAAAAATAGTGAAAAATAAAAAAGTTTGATTCCTACTAGTGCCTTTTGGAAAAATCAGGGAAAAATCTCTACAACTAAAAAGACCCACTTGTTATCGTCTTAGTTAGCCTATCGCCCCGCCCGCCTCCTAATCGCCCCGCGCGCGACCCCGGCTCCTCCTCCCAACCGCCCCACCACTCCCACCTCCTCCCCAGCCGCCCCTGCCTCCCTGACCTGCGACGCCACCTCGACGATGCCGGGATGCCGTCGCCGGCGAGGAGAGACCGCGAAGCCGTGATTCCCTGGCACTCCGCATACTCGCGTGACGCATCGCTGCGCCTCGCCGGCCAGCGCTCAAGCGGTCGAGGAGATCCAGACTGGCCCACTCTTGCCGCCGCCGTCCTCTCGCATGGGGCGACGAGCGCTCATCCCCGCGGAGCATGCTCGGAAGAACCGCACCGAAGGTCAGATAAACATTGATAGGATCGTTTTTTTTTGTTCCTGCTTGCCAATCGATCCTGCAGAAGTGCAGAATCAAAATATTCTCCATCACCTTCATGCCACCGTCGGGGATGACGACGCCTGCACGCGCCGCCGCCGCCGCCGCCAGACGACGCCCTCCCCTGCTGCATCAGACCCCAGATGACGCCTGCACGCCAGGTCTTTGTTGCCCCTCCCCTGCTGCCGAGGTATGCCCTGTTGGGTTTGTGGAAGCTGAGTAAATCTCTTGCTGTTCTCTGCAAATCCTCCTCAAAAAATCATGGCAAATCTCTTGTTGTTCTTTTCATTAATAGAAAGAAAGGTACCAAGTCATTTGAGGAGTCAAGTACAAACATAAACAATTACTAAATTTTGAGACCCTGTGGCTATAGATGAAGGAAACGAGCGGGACGGCGCGATTACGAGCGGAGCGAAGACGATAGTGCGGCCCCGAGTCATTAGCGGGGCGAGTACAACCCTTGCTGCTGGCGAGCTGGGACGCGAGCATGATCAATGGGACATCGAATTGGAGAAGGATTGAGGAAAGGTTCCCTATCTAGGATCTTTTTTAATTTAATTTAATTTTTAGTGCTGATCTATATAATATCATTCAGATGAGCTCATAGATATTTTGTTCTCACTTGATTACAAATAAATAAATGAAAACACGGGCCTTTTCCTCCCAACCATTGAGAGGTGTTGCACGTCGCTTCCACCCATCGTTGTCATTGGTGGTACCTTCGTGTTGCATCTGCTCGTCCCTCTCTAATTCTTCATTTAAGGTAGCTGATGAGTCATGGATTTTCATCTATAGTGAATATTAGTTTGTGGGATGAAAACAAAATTACCACACATTGACGATGATTATAAAGCTCAGCTGGAATTTGTTTGCAAGTGACGTTCTACAGGTAACTTGATCTCCTTAATTTTTTGCCAACTGAATTGCTATCATCGAATTATGTAGGTGAATGTTAGTTTGTCCAGGCTTCCGACAGTGTTGTGCATTTGTGGAGTGGTTGTCCAGGCTCGGAAGTGAATGTTGCGGCTGCTGCTGCTTCGACCACTCCAGCATTGACTGTTTTGCATGAAGAAAACAAGCAGTGCAGGTGACTGACTGGACAGGCAGCATCTACTATCTCATCACCTAGCTGCTCTTTGACATGCCGTCAGAGCAAGTTTTGGGAGGTCATCGCTGATGTTGACCTTTGGACCATAGATGGATGTTGCATGCTATCAGTGCTTCCGTGAAAAGGATTAACAGTGAGGGAGACCGGATGCTCATACACGACAGCAAAGCCAGTGGTGAAGCTTTTTATTTTAGGCTTTGGTTGCAAGGTCATGGTGCTACTATAATAACGTAGTAGGAGAAGCTAATTCTAGGTGATCAAGGTCAGTTGTTTCCAGTCCGTGTCATTTCAAATTGTTATCTTTTTACCAATCCAAATGCTACATTATTATTAATAAAATTATTAGAGAATGGTATATGATGGAAAATGGGTCACTGCAGGTCAACAAAAGTTTGAAAATGTTGGTCCAATAGTTGTCTTCTTGTGTTTTATGACGTGGGCAGAGGAAGCCGGAGCCGATGAGACAGAGCTGAAGAGCAGGGAACAAGCAGGTTACTACTGCTAAGAGAGGCTGCTGGTGCTTGTTCCATTTGGTTAAGTGGTTATTTAGATAATTTTTTGTGTGTTTGTCCAGGTCATTTATTCTCTGGTGTATTTTTTTCTTTTATTTAGTTGTATAAATATGCATCACCAATCACAATAGTTTCTGTTATTGGGTTGTTTGCAGCTATATTAACTGGCACGAAAACTGCTATGCTCATTGTAGTATTAATAATGTTTGGACACATGCTAACATGGTCTAAAACGTCTACATTTGTTTCTACACTATGTAAATAGCATTATGTACAGCATTTATAAGTTACCGGTAGATATCTCATATCTGTTAACCCTAAGATGGCCAGGCTGATGCTAATATTAATAGCATATCTAAATATATGTTCTAATAATAGCTTGTTTATGTTTTGCCCTAAGAAGTGCCGAGTGATGGATATTTTTCTCTCTTGACATCTTCCTAATTGTTTCGGCTTGTTGTTTCAGATAAGGTTATCTAGATCGGTTGCTTACCTGCATTTGCTTTGGCCGCAATGCTTCTACGAGATAAGCGAAGTTTTATGTCACTTTGCTTATGTTTAGAGCATTGTAAGTTATCAGCCTCCAGTAGTAATGGTTAGGTTTGACGACTTCAATGAGGAGTTGGGCTCAATCAGTTTGGAATTTGGAGAGCTGGTCTCGATCAGTTTGGAGTTTGGAGTTGGTAACATTGTTGAAATAGAAGCTTTATTCTGAAAAGGGATGTTGGCTGTGGGCTCCCTTGCTCCCATTTGATGCAGCCACGGACACCCTCATCACTTGAAGCACAGAAGCAGACCGGGCCACAGCCTCAAGACCTAGAGCCAAAATTGATTGATCCTTCTTGTGCACTAATTTTCTGAACGCTGTCATCTTTTTCTTCTTTGTAATTATTAATTACCTCAACAGAGAATTTGTTATGAAAAGAAGAATAATTTGATTGCATTAATATTGATCTAAAGAATTTCTTGAAAAATATTGCAAATCTGTGCTTGTACTACGTTACGAGAATACTTGCAAGATAACAAGAATCTTGTGTGGATCTTTTTGGTTTTGAGTGACAAGTTCACCATAATTGTGTGCTTTTGTGCTAAGCCCTTGTTTAGATACCCAAATTCACCCCCAAATTCCACTATGCAAAAAGAAGATTTCCCATCACATCAAAATACCGGCATATGTATGGAGTATTAAATGTAGATGAAATCAAAAACTAATTGCACAGTTTTGTTGCACTTTGCGAGACGAACATTTTGAGCCTAATTAATCAATATTTGGACAATTATTAGCAAATAAAAACAAAAGTGCTACAGTGCTACAGGCTGCACTGTGCAGATTCGGCAGCTACCGAATCAGGTAACTGAACAAGGCCTAATTGTTCATGCATGTGTAATAGTTTTGGCTATAAACATAATGTTAGATCCTGCTCTAATGATACAACATATGTTTAATTGTCATGGTGTTAGCTTTACCCGTAGCAAGGCACGGGCACTCAACTAGTTCATGAAAAAGGAAAAAATCCGTGTCATTTGCTTGTTCTGTGCGTTCTTTCCATCGTCCTTTGTTTTCACCTTGTTGCGCTACGTCTCGGCACATCTTAGCCAGCAGCTGTGATTTGTACTTTGGATGCGGATTGAACAATCGCTAACTGCACTCGTTAATTGCTAATCCATGCTGTCATATTGGGTGTCTACCCATAGCTCCACATATTCCTCTATCAGCACTGGTTCATCTCGCAACTGTTACCCACGCTCAACAACAGATTGCTTCGCCCTGTTTGGTTTCATCAAAATTGCCAAAAAAATCAAGAAAATAAAGATAAAAAATGTCAAAGTTTTTCCACGCTTTTCAGAGAACGTGTTGTATTCTGTAGACCACATCCCACCTCAGTTGTAGGTGCCAATTTTTGTGGTTGCATCTTTTTTGATCCTTGTTCAGGGAAAATTATAAAAAATAGTGAAAAAATAAAAAAGCTTGATTCCTACTAGTGCCTTTTGGAAAAATCAGGGAAAAATTCATGAAAAAGGAAAAATCTGTGTTATTTGCTTGTTCTGAGCGTTCTTTTCATCGTCCTTTATTTTCACCTTGTTGCGCTACGTCTCGACACGTCTTAGCCAACAGCTGTGATTTGTACTTTGGATCTGGATTGAACAATCGCTAATCTGCAATTGTTAATTGCTAATCCTTGTTGTCATATTGTGTGCCTACCCATAGCTCCACATATTCTTCTATCAGCACAGGTTGATCTTGCAACTGTTACCCACGCTCAACAACAGATTGCTTCGCCCTGTTTGGTTTCATTAAAATTGCCAAAAAATCAAGAAAATAAAGATAAAAAATGTCAAAGTTTTTCCACGCTTTTCAGAGAACGTGTTGTATTCTGTAGACCACATCCCACCTCAGTTGTAGGTGCCAATTTTTGTGGTTGCATCTTTTTTTATCCTTGTTCAGGGAAAATTATAAAAAATAGTGAAAAAATAAAAAAGCTTGATTCCTACTAGTGCCTTTTGGAAAAATCAGGGAAAAATTCATTAAAAAGGAAAAATCTGTGTTATTTGCTTGTTCTGTGCGTTCTTTCCATCGTCCTTTGTTTTCACCTTGTTGCGCTACGTCTCGACACGTCTTAGCCAACAGCTGTGATTTGTACTTTGGATCTGGATTGAACAATCGCTAATCTGCACTTGTTAATTGCTAATCCTTGTTGTCATATTGTGTGCCTACCCATAGCTCCACATATTCTTCTATCAGCACAGGTTGATCTTGCAACTGTTACATACGCTCAACAACAGATTGCTTCGTCCTGTTTGGTTTCATCAAAATTGCCAAAAAAATTCCAGAAAATAAAGAAAAAAATTGTCAAAGTTTTTGCATGCTTTTCAGAGAACGTGCTGTATTTCTGTAGACCACATCCCACCTCAGTTGTAGGTGCCAATTTTTATGGTTGCATTTTTTTTATCCTTGTTCAGAGAAAATTATAAAAAAATAGTGAAAAAATAAAAAAGATTGATTCCTACTAGTGCCTTTTGGAAAAATTTAGGAAAAAGAAAAAATCCGTGTTATTTGCTTATTCTGTACATTCTTTCCATCGTCCTTTGTTTTCACCTTGTTGCTCTACGTCTCGACACGTCTTAGCCAGCGGCTGTGATTTGTACTTTGGATCCGGATTGAACAATCGCTAATCTGCACTCGTTAATTGCTAATCCTTGCTGTGATATTGTGTGCCTACCCATAGCTCCACATATTCTTCTATCAGCACTGGTTCATCTCGCAACTGTTACCCACGCTCAACAACAGATTGCTTCGCCCTGTTTGGTTTCATCAAAATTACCAAAAAAATTCAGGAAAATAAAGAAAAAAATTGTCAAAGTTTTTGCACGCTTTTCAGAGAACGTGTTGTATTCTGTAGACCACATCCGACCTCAGTTGTAGGTGCCAATTTTTGTGGTTGCATCTTTTTTGATCCTTGTTCAGAGAAAATTATAAAAAAAAATAGTGAAAAAATTAAAAAGTTTGATTCCTACTAGTGCCTTTTGGAAAAATTCAAGAAAAAGGAAAATTCATGTTCTTTGCATGTTCTGTACGTTCTTTCCATCGGTCTTTGTTTTCACCTTGTTGTGCTACGTCTCGATGCGTCTTAGCCAATAGCTGTGATTTGTACTTTGGATCTGGATTGAACAATCGCTAATCTGCACTCGTTAATTGCTAATCCTTGTTGTCATATTGTGTGCCTACTGGAAGTCCTATGTTTGGTATTGGTAATTAGTGACAATGCCTAAGTACTAATCCTATGCCTAAGTTGTATGTAGCATATGAGGATTAGTACATTCCAAGGTTGGTGGCAAGATGGACATGGTGATCATGAGTGGCCACACTTGGATTTGGACGCAACCCTACGTGATCAAGGCAAAGGTATATGCTTAAGGGTTGTGTTTTAGTAACCAAGACACCTAGTGGGTGTGGTTACATTATAGGATAGATAGCCGTACTATAAAGAGGGGAATGACGTGGCTATTTAACTCCTAAGTGCCTCTAGGTGTGCATTTCATAAATCATATGCATTTGGATAGAACTAATAACGCCTCAAAAAATGATTGTGAAAATGCTAACACACATGCACATAGTGATGGTCACTTGGTGATGTTAGCACGTTTGCGAAGGCGGTGGAGTTTGAGCGGTACAGAGGGTTTGGGGTCCGGTCGATGTTTCGTTGTGCGCGGCTCAGGGTTGACCAGCGCGTCCCGTCAGTCACGGGACCGGCGCGTCCGGTCGTGACCAGCGCGTCCGGTCGATGTTTCATTGTGCGCGGCTCAGGGTTGACCAGCGCGTCCGGTCAGTCACGGGACCGGCGCGTCCGGTCGTGACCAGCGTGTCCGGTCGTTGCGACTAGCGCGTCCGGTCGGTGTTTCGAAAAAGAGCCGTTGCGCGATCGGCGCGTCCGATCCACGTGACCAGTGCATCCGGTCAGCGCGACTACGGCTGTTTAAGTTCCTAACGGCTATATTCGAAGGGGTACGTCTATAAATACTCGTTGGCCGGCTCAAGGCTCTCTCTTGGACATTTGACATACTTGTGAGCACTTTGAGCTAAGCAACTCCCCTCCCACTCATCTCTCTTGCTTGTTTGCATATTCGAAGTGAGATTGAGTGATCCAAGTGCATTTGCATTGTGAGATTACATCTAGTTGGCACTTGGTGGTTGATTCGCTGCGGGATTCTTGTTTCTCTTGGTGGTTGCCGCCACCTAGACGGCTTGGAGCAGCTTGGAGGCGTTGACAAGAGTTGGTGATTGTTCTTGGCCACCTCCGGTGATTGTGAGGGGTTTGTGCCTACCTCGGCGAAGCACCAAAGGCAACATTAGTAAATTGCTCATGTCATTGCAACCTTTTGCCATTTGGTAGGTTCTTGTGGCGCCTTTTGAGAGGCTCGGTGTGAGACCGATTAGCCACCAAACCACGTGGTGAAGAGGGACACAACGGGGACTAGCGTGCCGGCAAGCACGTGAACCTCGGGATAAATCTTTGTGTCATCATTCTTGTTGTGATTGATCGATCCCGGTGGTTGTGTATTGTGGAATTCATTTCTTGATCATATCGTTTGGTTGGCTCTATCCTTCGCCCCTCGGTGATACCCTTCTAACTCTCTCTTGTATTAATTTCTTAGTTACTTTGCTAGAGTAGCTCTTTTGTGTAGCTTGCTAGTTGTAGTTTCCTTCTCGGTTTGACTTGTGCGGTTGAGTGCTAATATACTAGAATTGTGAATTGGATAGGTCGCTTGCAAACACCCCATAGGCTAAGCAAAACCCGCATCTCGCTATTTGTTATATTGATAAACTTGTTTAGCTTGTCTTTGTAGAATTTTTTAAAAGGCTATTCACCCCCCTTCTAGCCATCAAGACCTTTCAAGTGGTATCGGAGCCGTGGTCACCGTTTGTAAGGCTTAACAACCTCGGTGTAAGATGGCTCAAGTTGTGTTCAACCATGTCGGGGGCAAGCCTCCATTCTTTGATGGTGTCTCATCTTTTAATCATTGGAAAAGAAAGATGAAGCAATATCTTGGCTCTATCAATGAGAAGGTTTGGGAGGTGACACATCATGATTACGCTATCATTGATCCCAACAACCTCACCAACAGTGATCGCATCAACAACCAATGCAACACTATGGCTCTCAACACTCTCTACAATGGGATTGATGCAAAGGTCTTTGAGCAAATCAAGGATCTTGAGATGGCAAGTGAAGTGTGGACAAGATTAGAGGAAACATACGAGGGCACTTCAACGGTAAAGAGTGCCAAGCTCTATATGCTCAAAGACAAGTTTGCAAGCTTCAAGATGAAGGATGATGAGTCCATACCGGAGATGTTCTATAGGCTACAAGTTATTGTCAATGATCTCAAGAGCCTAGGAGAAGATGTCAAGGACAAGGACTTCTCACATAAGTTCTTGTTGAACTTACCTAAGAAGTTTGCTATCTTGAGGAAGATGATCCAAAGAGAGGGTTTGGACAAGGTGACTCCAAACCAAGTGCTTGGAGATATCATGACCGATGCTCAATATGATGATGATGAAGATGAAGATGAGAAGAAGGAGATCAAGGTCAAGCAAGAGAAGCCCATTGCATTCAAGGCTTCATCTTCTAAGGGCAAGAGCAAGGTGGAGAGTGATGATGATGATCCATTCGACGATGAGACCATGGCCCTCCTAGTGCACAAGATGGGGAGGTTCATGAAGAAGAAAGGATATGGTGCAAGAAAGAGAAGGGACTTCATGAAGGCAAAGGAGATGCTTTGCTACAATTGCAATAGCCCCGATCATGTAGTGGCAAAGTGTCCCTATGAAGACAAAAGATATCATGATGGGGAGTTGAAGTTGAAGAAGAACAAGAAGGACAAGAAGGAGAAGAAAGAGAAGAAGAGCTTCACTATCAACAAGAAGAAGAAGGGTGGTGGCTATGTGGTCACTTGGGATAGTGATAACTCCGATAGTGATGATGATAGCTCTAGTGATGATGAGAGGACCACTCGGCGAGCCATTGCAAGCATCGCCCTCTCCAACAAGCCATCCATCTTCGACACTACATCGACATGTCTTATGGCCAAGCCTACCAAGGTAAAATATGATGATAGTGATGATGATTCTTGTGCTAGTGATGGTTGTAGGAGTGATGATGAGGAGGATGAGGACTACTCCAAGGATGATCTATTGGGCATAATAGATCAAATGAGCAAGGGCTACAAGAGGACAACCAAGAAGTGCAAAATCTTGGAGCAAGAGCTCATTGCCAAGAGCAATGAAAATGATGCCTTGATGGAGGAGCTTGTTGCTCTCAAAAAGAGTAAGGAGTGGAAAGGAATTGAACAAGAGCTCAAAACTCTTAGGAAATCCTTTGATGAGCTAGAGGCCTCTCGTGAGTGTCTAAAGGAAGACCACGAGGACCTTGAAGTTGCACACACTAGGCTTAAGGAAGCCCACTCATCTCTACTTGAGCTCATCAAGGAGAAGGACCTCAAGTTGGAGAAGCTCATGAAGGAAGCTAAGGAGGAGCAAGTGATTGCCACTTGTGACATTGGACTAACATGTGATATTTTTGATGATTATTTATTTGTTTGTCCTACTAATGCTTCATGTAGCTCATCATCATCCACCACAACCAACTCTACCTCTACTATTAGTGATTCATCACTTGTGGTTGAGAATGAGACTCTCAAGAGAGAGGTGGATGATCTCACCCGTGCATTGGGCAATGCCTATGGTGGGGATGCCCGCTTGCTAAAATGTTTGGGTAGCCAAAGGTTCTCTCTTAACAAAGAGGGTTTGGGCTATACTCCCAAGAAGGGCAAGGCGGCCTTTGCTACTCCAAAGTCTCGCTTTGTGAAGAGCAATGGTCATTATTGCAATAGATGCAAGCAAGTTGGGCATCTAGAGATTAATTGTAATAAAATGAACAAGAATAACAACAAGTATCATGCTAAAATGGATTACATTCCTTTTGATTCTTGTTATGTGCTTACCAAGGGTGAGAAAGGTGTGCATGCTAGGTTTGTTGGTACACCAATTGTGGGTCCAAAGAAGAAGGCTATTTGGGTACCAAAGAGCTTAGTTACTAACCTCCAAGGACCCAAACAAGTATGGGTACCTAAGAAACATTAATTTATTTTGTAGGTAAATTACAAAGCCGGAGGAAGGCATTGGGTGCTTGATAGTGGGTGCTCTCAACATATGACCGGTGATTCAAGAATGTTCAACTCTCTCAAATCAAATGATAGTGGCATTGATAGTATCACATTTGATGACAATAGTAAGGGTGATGTGAAGGCTCTTGGAAGGATAGCAATCTCAAATGATCATAGCATTTTCAATGTGCTCCTAGTTGAAAAGTTGAACTTCAATCTTCTCTCGGTTGCTCAATTATGTGATCTAGGTTTCAAGTGCATATTTGGTGTTGATGATGTGGAGATAGTTAGTGTTGATGGCTCTAATTTGATCTTCAAGGGCTTTAGATATGAGAATCTATACTTGGTTGATTTCAATGCTAGTGACACTCAACTCTCAACATGCTTGCTCACCAAATCAAGTATGGGTTGGTTATGGCATAGAAGACTTGGTCATGTCGGCATGAAGCAATTGAACAAGTTAGTGAAGCATGACTTAGTTAGAGGCTTGAAGGATGTCACATTTGAGAAAGATAAGCTATGTAGTGCATGTCAAGCCGGAAAGCAAGTAGGAAACACTCATCCATTAAAAAGCATTATGAGTACTTCAAAGGCATTTGAGTTGTTGCACATGGATCTATTTGGACCAACTACATACACAAGCATAGGTGGCAACAAGTATGGCTTTGTGATTGTGGATGATTTCACTAGATACACATGGGTATTCTTTCTTGTGGACAAGAGTGATGTATTTGACATATTCAAGAAGTTCATCAATAGGGTGCAAAATGAGTTTGAGACCACAATCAAGAAAGTGAGAAGTGACAATGGAAGTGAATTTAGAAACACAAGAGTTGATGAGCTATGTGATGAGCTTGGAATCAAGCATCAATTTTCGGCCAAGTATACACCTCAATCCAATGGCCTAGTTGAAAGGAAGAATAGAACTTTGATTGATATGGCAAGATCAATGTTAAATGAGTATAATGTGAGTCATTCATTTTGGGCCGAAGCAATCAACACGGCTTGCTTCTATAGCAACCACCTCTATTGCCACAAGTTTCTAGAGAAGACACCATATGAGATCTTAAATGGAAGAAAGCCTAACATTGCATACTTTCGAGTATTTGGTTGCAAATGCTACATCTTGAAGAAGGGCACTAGATTGAGCAAGTTTGAGAAGAAATGTGATGAAGGATTCTTACTTGGTTACTCCACTACTAGCAAAACTTATAGAGTTTGGAATTTGGCTAGTGGTTTACTTGAGGAAGTTCATGATGTTGAGTTTGATGAAACAAATGGCTCTCAAGATGAGGAAAATAACTTGGATGATGTGAGAGGAACTCAATTGACCAATGCTATGAAAGAAATGGATATTGGTGATATTAGGCCAAAGCAAGTGATTGATGTGGATGACAACAAAGATCAAGTGCTCCAAAGTCCAATTACATAAGCTAGTGGTTCTCTAATGCAAAATCAAGCTAGTACATCATCTCAAGTGCAACAAGATCAACAAGTGGCTAGTTCATCATCTCCAACTCATGATCAACATCAACATCCAAGCAATCAAGTGCAAGTGCTTCAACCAACCAACATTGCTAGAGACCATCCATTGGATTCCATCATTGGTGACATACAAAGGGGAGTTCAAACTAGATCAAGATTGGCATCTTTTTGTGCTCACTCTTCCTTTGTGTCAATGGAAGAACCCAAGAACATTGATAAAGCATTGAGAGATCCGGATTGGGTAAATGCAATGCATGAAGAGCTCAACAACTTCAAGAGAAATGAAGTATGGGAACTAGTTGAGAGGCCTAAGGATCACAATGTCATTGGAACAAGATGGGTCTTTCGCAACAAGCAAGATCAAGATGGAATAGTAGTAAGGAACAAAGCAAGACTAGTGGCTCAAGGTTACACACAAATAGAGGGTCTTGACTTTGGAGAAACTTATGCCCCGGTTGCAAGATTGGAAGCAATTAGGATCTTACTTGCCTATGCTTGTGCTCACAATATCAAGCTATATCAAATGGATGTGAAGAGTGCATTTCTCAATGGGTACATTCAAGAAGAGGTGTATGTGGAGCAACCTCCCGGTTTTGAAGATGACAAGAAACCCAACCATGTGTACAAGTTAAGGAAAGCTTTGTATGGATTGAAGCAAGCACCTAGAGCATGGTATGAAAGATTGAGGGACTTCTTGCTATCCAAAGGATTTGTCATGGGCAAAGTTGATACAACACTATTCACCAAGAAGATTGGGAAAGACTTGTTTGTGTTGCAAATATATGTTGATGATATCATCTTCGGTTCAACCAATCAAGATTATTGTGATGAGTTTGGGAAAATGATGGCAAAGGAATTTGAAATGCCAATGATTGGTGAACTTAGTTTCTTTCTTGTTCTTCAAATCAAACAAATGAAGGAAGGAACATTTGTGAGCCAAACCAAGTACATCAAAGATATGCTCAAGAAGTTTGGCATGGAAGATACAAAGGGCATTACAACCCCAATGGGCACTAGTGGAAGTTTGGATAGTGACAAGAATGGTAACATGGTGGATCAAAAGCTATATAGATCAATGATTGGTAGCCTACTCTATGTGACGGCATCAAGACCCGATGTGATGTTTAGTGTATGCATGTGTGCAAGATTTCAAGCCTCACCAAGAGAAAGTCATTTGAAGGCAACAAAGAGAATTTTGAGGTACTTAAAGCATACACAAGATGTTGGATTATGGTATCCCAAAGGTGCAAGCTTTGAGCTAGTAGGATATTCGAATTCCGACTATGCCGGTGACAAAGTGGAGAGAAAGAGCACTTCTGGGACTTGTCAATTGTTGGGAAGATCACTTGTCTCATGGTCATCCAAGAAGCAAAATAGTATTGCACTATCTACCGCCGAGGCCGAATACATCGCCGCGGGTAGTTGTTGTGCACAAATCTTGTGGATGAAGGCAACATTGAAGGATTTTGGAATCAACTTTAAGAATGTGCCATTGCTATGTGACAATGAAAGTGCCGTGAAGCTAACCAACAATCTGATTCAACATCAAAGAACAAAGCATATTGATGTTCGTCATCATTTCATTAGAGATCATCAACAAAAGGGTGACATTGCTATTGAGAGTGTGGGCACCGAAGATCAACTAGCCGATCTATTCACCAAGCCACTTGATGAGAAGAGATTTCACAAGCTAAAGAATGAGTTGAACATACTTGACTTCTCCAACATGAGTTGATGCACCCCAATGTTATGACATGCCTCTCCTTCGAGCCCCAAGGTACAATTGGTTGACATGTCATACATTCTATGCTAAGGATCTGCTTAGTGCATCTAGTCATAATTTACTTGTTCTAGGCTCATTCATGAAAATCAAATGAATTTGAAGTTTATATGGTGCCACTATTGTTTCCATGACTTGTATGATCTAGTGGTAGCATATAACTTGTTTGCAAGCTTGTGATCCTAAGTGTTTGATCTAGATAACTTGTTTAAGTATTTGCTTCAACATGGTGCACGATAACCCTTCTAGTGAGGTGTGAAGAAGCTTGCCCTTGGATCAAACCGAAGCATTTTATTTATGCAAGCATTCTAGGTTGAATCACAAACTTGATCCTCACGCCATAATTCAACATGATAATCTATCTAAAATTGGTCCCTTATGGTCATTGGTGCCAAAGGGGGAGAAAATGTTGTTCACAAAGATAGATTCTAAAGGGAGAGAAAACCTAAAAGGAAGAATTGATAAAAGAAGGGGGTCAATCAACTAAAATTTTAAGCACACAAGTAGGGGGAGCAAGCTCTTAAACATGAATGTTGCATTTCCTTGTGCACTTCATATGTATGATGCATAGTTATGCATTTCTTTTTCTCCGATACATTGCTTGTGTGGTGACTTGCTAGTATAATTTGAATGATGTATTGAAGTACTAGCATGAATAGGAAGTAGTTAGATTTTTCTTGCTTCATGTTTTTCAAAGTAGTACTAGAGTCTTGTTTTTAATGTTGATCTCACAAGGTTTCTAGTTATGTTTGTGCTTTTCCAAGTGATATCTAACTACACAAGGTGCTAAGATGGTGTTTATCGCTACTCCGATGGTATCACGCTTCAAAGGTCTATAATCTAAAACACTTAGCACCTATTGGTAGTCAATGCTCCTAATCTTTCCTATCTATCATGTATGCTTCCAAAATCCAAACATATAGCATACATGTAGGGGGAGCCATTGCTATCAATTTGAATTCATGATCACATGTCCATAATTCTTACACATGGTAATATACTTGGACAATGTGACATGGGTTCAATCAAAATTTTATCATAATATCTTTGTGAAAGGGTTGTCACCAATTACCAACAAGGGGGAGATTGAAAGTCCTATGTTTGGTGTTGGTAATTAGTGACAATGCCTAAGTACTAATCCTATGCCTAAGTTGTATGTAGCATATGAGGATTAGTACATTCCAAGGTTGGTGGCAAGATGGACATGGTGATCATGAGTGGCCACACTTGGATTTGGACGCAACCCTACGTGATCAAGGCAAAGGTATATGCTTAAGGGTTGTGTTTTAGTAACCAAGACACCTAGTGGGTGTGGTTACATTATAGGATAGATAGCCGTACTATAAAGAGGGGAATGACGCGGCTATTTAACTCCTAAGTGCCTCTAGGTGTGCATTTCATAAATCATATGCATTTGGATAGAACTAATAACGCCTCGAAAAATGATTGTGAAAATGCTAACACATGCACATAGTGATGGTCACTTGGTGATGTTAGCACGTTTGCGAAGGCGGTGGAGTTTGAGCGGTAGAGAGGGTTTGGGGTCTTCGAGAAGTTGAAACGCCTATTTTCCACTACGCCGGAAGTCGGAAAAAGAAATGGAGGCAAACGGAGGTCACAGTGGTGACCGGACGCTGGACCGGACGCGGTCACTGTTTGACCGGACGCGTCCGGTCAGCGTTCAGCGTCTGCGCATTTTTCAGTTGGTTGATCGGACGCGCAGCGCGTCCGGTCACAGTCGACCGGACACGTCCGGTCGATCAGGGAGCTTACTGGACTCCAATCGGACGCTGGCACTGTGGCGTCCGGTCAGTTCTCCAGCGCGTCCGGTCGATGTTTCGTTGTGCGCGGCTCAGGGTTGACCAGCGCGTCCCGTCAGTCACGGGACCGGCGCGTCCGGTCGTGACCAGCGCGTCCGGTCGATGTTTCGTTGTACGCGGCTCAGGGTTGACCAGCGCATCCGGTCAGTCATGGGACCGGCGCGTCCGGTCGTGACCAGTGCGTCCGGTCGTTGCGACCAGCGCGTCCGGTCGGTGTTTCGAAAAAGAGCCGTTGCGCGATCGGCGCGTCCGGTCCACGCGACCAGCGCGTCCGGTCAGCGCGACTGCGGCTGTTTAAGTTCCTAATGGCTATATTCGAAGGGGTACGTCTATAAATACTCGTTGGCCGGCTCAAGGCTCTCTCTCTTGGACATTTGACATACTTGTGAGCACTTTGAGCTAAGCAACTCCCCTCCCACTCATCTCTCTTGCTTGTTTGCATATTCGAAGTGAGATTGAGTGATCCAAGTGCATTTGCATTGTGAGATTACATCTAGTTGGCACTTGGTGGTTGATTCGCTGCGGGATTCTTGTTTCTCTTGGTGGTTGCCGCCACCTAGACGGCTTGGAGCAGCTTGGAGGCGTTGACAAGAGTTGGTGATTGTTCTTGGCCACCTCCGGTGATTGTGAGGGGTTTGTGCCTACCTCGGCGAAGCGCCAAAGGCAACATTAGTAAATTGCTCATGTCATTGCAACCTTTTGCCATTTGGTAGGTTCTTGTGGCGCCTTTTGAGAGGCTCGGTGTGAGACCGATTAGCCACCGAACCACGTGGTGAAGAGGGACACAACGGAGACTAGCGTGCCGGCAAGCACGTGAACCTCGGGATAAATCTTTGTGTCATCATTCTTGTTGTGATTGATCGATCCCGGTGGTTGTGTATTGTGGAATTCATTTCTTGATCATATCGTTTGGTTGGCTCAATCCTTCGCCCCTCGGTGATACCCTTAACTCTCTCTTGTATTAATTTCTTAGTTACTTTGCTAGAGTAGCTCTTTTGTGTAGCTTGCTAGTTGTAGTTTCCTTCTCGGTTTGACTTGTGCGGTTGAGTGCTAATATACTAGAATTGTGAATTGGATAGGTGGCTTGCAAACACCCCATAGGCTAAGCAAAACCCGCATCTTGCTATTTGTTATATTGATAAACTTGTTTAGCTTGTCTTTGTAGAATTTTTTAAAAGGCTATTCACCCCCCCTCTAGCCATCAAGACCTTTCACCTACCCATAGCTCCACATATTCTTCTATCAGCACAGGTTCATCTTGCAACTGTTACCCACGCTCAACAACAGATTGCTTCGCCCTGTTTGGTTTCATCAAAATTGCCAAAAAAATTCCGGAAAATAAAGAAAAAAATTGTCAAAGTTTTTGCACGCTTTTCAGAGAACGTGCTGTATTTCTGTAGACCACATCCCACCTCAGTTGTAGGTACCAATTTTTGTGGTTGCATCTTTTTTGATCCTTGTTCAGAGAAAATTATAAAAAAATAGTGAAAAAATAAAAAAGTTTGATTCCTACTAGTGACTTTTGGAAAAATTCAAGAAAAAGGAAAAATCCGTGTTATTTGCTTGTTCTGTACGTTCTTTCCATTGGTCTTTGTTTTCACCTTGTTGTGCTACGTCTCGACGCGTCTTAGCCAACAGCTGTGATTTGCACTTTGGATCTGGACTGAACAATCGCTAATCTGCACTTGTTAATTGCTAATCCTAATTGTCATATTGTGTGCCTACCCATAGCTCCACATATTCTTCTATCAGCACAGGTTGATCTTGCAACTGTTACCCACGTTCAACAACAGATTGGTTCACCCTGTTTGGTTTCATCAAAATTGCCAAAAAATTCCAGAAAATAAAGAAAAAAATTGTCAAAGTTTTTGCACGCTTTTCAGAGAACGTGCTGTATTTCTGTAGACCACATCCCACCTCAGTTGTAGGTGCCAATTTTTATGGTTGCATCTTTTTTGATCCTTGTTCAGAGAAAATTATAAAAAATAGTGAAAAAATAAAAAAGATTGATTCCTACTAGTGCCTTTTGGAAAAATTCAGGAAAAAGAAAAAATCCGTGTTATTTGCTTATTCTGTACATTCTTTCCATCGTCCTTTGTTTTCACCTTGTTGCGCTATGTCTCGACATGTCTTAGCCAGCGGCTGTGATTTGTACTTTGGATCCGGATTGAACAATCGCTAATCTGCACTCGTTAATTGCTAATCCTTGCTGTCATATTGTGTGCCTACCCATAGCTCCATATATTCTTCTATCAGCACTGGTTCATCTCGAAACTGTTACCCACGCTCAACAACAGATTGCTTCGCCCTGTTTGGTTTCATCAAAATTACCAAAAAAATTCAGGAAAATAAAGAAAAAAATTGTCAAAGTTTTTGCACGCTTTTCAGAGAACGTGTTGTATCTCTGTAGACCACATCCCACCTCAGTTGTAGGTGCCAATTTTTGTGGTTGCATCTTTTTTGATCCTTGTTCAGAGAAAATTATAAAAAAATAGTGAAAAAATTAAAAAGTTTGATTCCTACTAGTGCCTTTTGGAAAAATTCAAGAAAAAGGAAAAATTCGTGTTCTTTGCTTGTTCTGTACGTTCTTTCCATCGGTCTTTGTTTTCACCTTGTTGTGCTACGTCTCGACGCGTCTTCGCCAACAGCTATGATTTGTACTTTGGATCTGGATTGAAGAATCGCTAATCTGCACTCGTTAATTGCTAATCCTTGTTGTCATAATGTGTGCCTACCCATAGCTCCACATATTCTCCTATCAGCATAGGTTCATCTTGCAACTGTTACCCACGCTCAACAACAGATTGCTTCGCCCTGTTTGGTTTCATCAAAATTGCCAAAAAAATTCCAGAAAATAAAGAAAAAAATTATCAAAATTTTTGCACGCTTTTCAGAGAACGTGCTGTATTTCTGTAGACCACATCCCACCTCAGTTGTAGGTGCAATTTTTATGGTTGCATCTTTTTTGATCCTTGTTCAGAGAAAATTATAAAAAAATAGTGAAAAAATAGAAAAGATTGATTCCTACTAGTGCCTTTTGGAAAAATTCAGGAAAAAGAAAAAATTTGTGTTATTTGCTTATTCTGTACATTCTTTCCATCGTCATTTGTTTTCACCTTGTTGCGCTACGTCTCGACACGTCTTAGCCAGCGGCTGTGATTTGTACTTTGGATCTGGATTGAACAATCGCTAATCTGCACTCGTTAATTGCTAATCCTTGCTGTCATATTGTGTGCCGACCCATAGCTCCACATATCCTTCTATCAGCACAGGTTCATCTTGCAACTGTTACCCACGCTCAACAACAGATTGCTTCGCCCTGTTTGGTTTCATCATAATTGCCAAAAAAATTCCGAAAAATAAAGAAAAAAATTGTCAAAGTTTTTGCACGCTTTTCAGAGAACGTGTTGTATTTCTGTAGACCACATCCCACCTCAGTTGTAGGTACCAATTTTTGTGGTTGCATCTTTTTTGATCCTTGTTCAGAGAAAATTATAAAAAATAGTGAAAAAATAAAAAAGTTTGATTCCTACTAGTGCCTTTTTGAAAAATTTAAGAAAAAGGAAAAATCCGTGTTCTTAGCTTGTTCTGTACGTTCTTTCCATCGGTCTTTGTTTTCACCTTATTGTGCTACGTCTCGATGCGTCTTAGACAACAGCTGTGATTTGTACTTTGGATCTGGATTGAACAATCGCTAATCTGCACTCGTTAATTGTTAATCCTTGTTGTCATATTGTGTGCCTACCCATAGCTCCAAATATGCTTCTATCAGCACAGGTTCATCTTGTAACTGTTACCCACGCTCAACAACAGATTGCTTCGCCCTGTTTGGTTTCATCAGAATTGCCAAAAAAATCCGGAAAATAAAAAAAAATTGTCAAAGTTTTTGCACGCTTTTCAGAGAACGTGCTGTATTTCTGTAGACCACATCCCACCTCAGTTGTAGGTGCCAATTTTTATGGTTCCATCTTTTTTGATCCTTGTTCAGAGAAAATTATAAAAAAATAGTGAAAATATAAAAAAGATTGATTCCTACTAGTGCCTTTTGGAAAAATTCAGGAAAAAGAAAAAATCCGTGTTATTTGCTTATTCTGTACATTCTTTCCGTCGTCCTTTGTTTTCACCTTGTTGCGCTACGTCTCGACACGTCTTAGCCTGTGGCTGTGATTTGTACTTTGGATCCGGATTGAACAATCGCTAATCTGCACTCGTTAATTGCTAATCCTTGCTGTCATATTGTGTGCCTACCCATAGCTCCACATATTCTTCTATCAGCACAGGTTCCTCTTGCAACTGTTACCCACGCTCAACAACAGATTGCTTCACCCTGTTTGGTTTCATCAAAATTGCCAAAAAAATTCCGGAAAATAAAGAAAAAATTGTCAAAATTTTTGCACGCTTTTCAGAGAACGTGCTGTATTTCTGTAGACCACATCCCACCTCAGTTGTTGGTACCAATTTTTGTGGTTGCATCTTTTTTGATCCTTGTTCAGAGAAAATTATAAAAAAATAGTGAAAAAATAAAAAAGTTTGATTCCTACAAGTGCCTTTTGGAAAAATTCAAGAAAAAGGAAAAATCCATGTTCTTAGCTTGTTCTGTACGTTCTTTCCATCGGTCTTTGTTTTCACCTTGTTGTGCTACGTCTCGATGCGTCTTAGCCAACAGCTGTGATTTATACTTTGGATCTGGATTGCACAATCGCTAATCTGCACTCGTTAATTGCTAATCCTTGTTGTCATATTGTGTGCCTACCCATAGCTCCACATATTCTTCTATCAGCACAGGTTCATCTTGCAACTGTTACCCACGCTCAACAACAGATTGCTTCGCCCTGTTTGGTTTCATCAAAATTACCAAAAAAATTCAGGAAAATAAAGAAAAAAATTGTCAAAGTTTTTCCACGCTTTTCAGAGAACGTGTTGTATCTCTGTAGACCACATTCCACCTCAGTTGTAGGTGCCAATTTTTGTGGTTGCATCTTTTTTGATCCTTGTTCAGAGAAAATTATAAAAAAATAGTGAAAAAAATAAAAAGTTTGATTCCCACTAGTGCCTTTTAGAAAAATTCAAGAAAAAGGAAAAATCCGTGTTCTTTGCTTGTTCTGTACGTTCTTTCCATCGGTCTTTGTTTTCACCTTGTTGTGCTACGTCTCGATGCGTCTTAGCCAACAGCTGTGATTTGTACTTTGGATCTGGATTGAACAATCGCTAATCTGACTCGATAATTGCTAATCCTTGTTGTCATATTGTGTGCCTACCCATAGCTCCACATATTCTTCTATCAGCACAGGTTCATCTTGCAACTGTTACCCACGCTCAACAACAGATTGCTTCACCCTGTTTGGTTTCATCAAAATTGCCAAAAAAATTCCAGAAAATAAAGAAAAAATTGTCAAAATTTTTGCACGCTTTTCAGAGAACGTGCTGTATTTCTGTAGACCACATCCCACCTCAGTTGTAGGTACCAATTTTTGTGGTTGCATCTTTTTTGATCCTTGTTCAGAGAAAATTATAAAAAAATAGTGAAAAAATAAAAAAGTTTGATTCCTACAAGTGCCTTTTGGAAAAATTCAAGAAAAAGGAAAAATCCATGTTCTTAGCTTGTTCTGTACGTTCTTTCCATCGGTCTTTGTTTTCACCTTGTTGTGCTACGTCTCGATGCGTCTTAGCCAACAGCTGTGATTTGTACTTTGGATCTGGATTGAACAATCGCCAATCTGCACTCGTTGATTGCTAATCCTTGTTGTCATATTGTGTGCCTACCCATAGCTCCAAATATTCTTCTATCAGCACAGGTTCATCTTGTAACTGTTACCCACGCTCAACAACAGATCGCTTCGCCCTGTTTGGTTTCATCAAAATTGCCAAAAAAATTCTGGAAAATAAAGAAAAAAATTGTCAAAGTTTTTGCACGCTTTTCAGAGAACGTGCTGTATTTCTGTAGACCACATCCCACCTCAGTTGTAGGTACCAATTTTTGTGGTTGCATCTGTTTTGATCCTTGTTCAGAGAAAATTATAAAAAAATAGTGAAAAAATAAAAAAGTTTGATTCCTACTAGTGCCTTTTGGAAAAATTTAAGAAAAAGGAAAAATCCGTGTTCTTAGCTTGTTCTGTACGTTCTTTCCATCGGTCTTTGTTTTCACCTTATTGTGCTACGTCTCGATGCGTCTTAGACAACAGCTGTGATTTGTACTTTGGATCTGGATTGAACAATCGCTAATCTGCACTCGTTAATTGCTAATCCTTGTTGTCATATTGTGTGCCTACCCATAGCTCAACATATTCTTCTATCAGCACAGGTTCATCTTGTAACTGTTACCCACGCTCAACAACAGATTGCTTCGCCCTGTTTGGTTTCATCAAAATTGCCAAAAAAATCCGGAAAATAAAGAAAAAAATTGTCAAAGTTTTTGCACGCTTTTCAGAGAACGTGCTGTATTTCTGTAGACCACATCCCACCTCAGTTGTAGGTGCCAATTTTTATGGTTCCATCTTTTTTGATCCTTGTTCAGAGAAAATTATAAAAAATAGTGAAAAAATAAAAAAGATTGATTCCTACTAGTGCCTTTTGGAAAAATTCAGGAAAAAGAAAAAATCCGTGTTATTTGCTTATTCTATACATTCTTTACATCGTCCTTTGTTTTCACCTTGTTGCGCTACGTCTCGACACGTCTTAGCCAGTGGCTGTGATTTGTACTTTGGATCCGGATTGAACAATCGCTAATCTACACTCGTTAATTGCTAATCCTTGCTGTCATATTGTGTGCCTACCCATAGCTCCACATATTCTTCTATCAGCACTGGTTCATCTCGCAACTGTTACCCACACTCAACAACAGATTGCTTCGCCCAGTTTGGTTTCATCAAAATTGCCAAAAAAATTCAGGAAAATAAAGAAAAAAATTTTGAAAATTTTTGCATGCTTTTCAGAGAATGTGTTGTATCTCTGTAGACCACATCCCACCTCAGTTGTAGGTGCCAATTTTTGTGGTTGCATCTTTTTTGATCCTTGTTCAGAGAAAATTATAAAAAATAGTGAAAAAATAAAAAAGTTTGATTCCTACTAGTGCCTTTTGGAAAAATTCAAGAAAAAGGAAAAATTCGTGTTATTTGCTTGTTCTGTACGTTCTTTCCATCGGTCTTTGTTTTCACCTTGTTGTGCTACGTCTCGACGCGTCTTAGCCAACAGCTGTGATTTATACTTTGGATCTGGATTGAACAATCGCTAATCTGCACTCGTTAATTGCTAATCCTTGTTGTCATATTGTGTGCCTACCCATAGCTCCACATATTCTTCTATCAGCACAGGTTCATCTTGCAATTGTTACCCACGCTCAACAACAGATTGCTTCGCCCTATTTGGTTTCATCAAAATTACCAAAAAAATTCAGGAAAATAAAGAAAAAAATTGTCAAAGTTTTTGCGCGCTTTTCAGAGAACGTGTTGTATCTCTGTAGACCACATCCCACCTGAGTTGTAGGTGCCAATTTTTGTGGTTGCATCTTTTTTGATCCTTGTTCAGAGAAAATTATAAAAAAATAGAGAAAAAATTAAAAAGTTTGATTCCTACTAGTGCCTTTTAGAAAAATTCAAGAAAAAGGAAAAATCCGTGTTCTTTGCTTGTTCTGTACGTTCTTTCCATCGGTCTTTGTTTTCACCTTGTTGTGCTACGTCTCGATGCGTCTTAGCCAACAGCTGTGATTTGTACTTTGGATCTGGATTGAACAATCGCTAATCTGACTCGATAATTGCTAATCCTTGTTGTCATATTGTGTGCCTACCCATAGCTCCATATATTCTTCTATCAGCACAGGTTCATCTTGCAACTGTTACCCACGCTCAACAACAGATTGCTTCACCCTGTTTGGTTTCATCAAAATTGCCAAAAAAATTCCGGAAAATAAAGAAAAAATTGTCAAAATTTTTGCACGCTTTTCAGAGAACGTGTTGTATTTCTGTAGACCACATCCCACCTCAGTTGTAGGTACCAATTTTTGTGGTTGCATCTTTTTTGATCCTTGTTCAGAGAAAATTATAAAAAAAATAGTGAAAAAATAAAAAAGTTTGATTCCTACTAGTGCCTTTTGGAAAAATTCAAGAAAAAGGAAAAATCCGTGTTCTTAGCTTGTTCTGTACGTTCTTTCCATCGGTGTTTGTTTTCACCTTGTTGTGCTACGTCTCGATGCGTCTTAGCCAACAGCTGTGATTTGTACTTTGGATCTGGATTGAACAATCGCTAATCTGCACTCGTTAATTGCTAATCCTTGCAGTCATATTGTGTGCATAGCCATAGCTCCACATATTCTTCTATCAGCACAGGTTCATCTTGTAGTTGTTACCCACGCTCAACAACAGATCGCTTCGCCCTGTTTGGTTTCATCAAAATTGCCAAAAAAATTCTGGAAAATAAAGAAAAAAATTGTCAAAGTTTTTGCACGCTTTTCAGAGAACGTGCTGTATTTCTGTAGACCACATCCCACCTCAGTTGTAGGTGGCAATTTTTATGGTTGCATCTTTTTCGATCCTTGTTCAGAGAAAATTATAAAAAAATAGTGAAAAAATAAAAAAGATTGATTCCTACTAGTGCCTTTTGGAAAAATTCAGGAAAAAGAAAAAATCCGTTTTATTTGCTTATTCTATACATTCTTTCCATCGTCCATTGTTTTCACCTTGTTGCGCTACGTCTCGACACGTCTTAGCCAGCGGCTGTGATTTGTACTTTGGATCCGGATTGAACAATCGCTAATCTGCACTCGTTAATTGCTAATCCTTGTTGTCATATTGTGTGCCTACCCATAGCTCCACATATTCTTCTATCAGCACAGGTTCATCTTGCAACTGTTACCCACGCTCAACAACAGATTGCTTCGCCCCGTTTGGTTTCATCAAAATTGCCAAAAAAATTCCGGAAAATAAAGAAAAAATTATCAAAGTTTTTGCACGCTTTTCAGAGAATGTGCTGTATTTCTGTAGACCACATCCCACCTCAGTTGCAGGTGCCAATTTTTGTGGTTGCATCTTTTTTTATCCTTGTTCAGAGAAAATTATAAAAAAATAGTGAAAAAATAAAAAAGATTGATTCCTACTAGTGCCTTTTGGAAAAATTCAGGAAAAAGAAAAAATCCGTGTTATTTGCTTATTCTGTACATTCTTTCCATCGTCCTTTGTTTTCACCTTGTTGCGCTACGTCTCGACACGTCTTAGCCAGCGGCTGTGATTTGTACTTTGGATCCGAATTGAACAATCGCTAATCTGCACTCGTTAATTGCTAATCCTTGCTGTCATATTGTGTGCCTACCCATAGCTCCACATATTCTTCTATCAGCACTGGTTCATCTCGCAACTGTTGCCCACGCTCAACAACAGATTGCTTCGTCCTGTTTGGTTTCATCAAAATTAATAAAAAAATTCAGGAAAATAAAGAAGAAAATTGTGAAAATTTTTGCACGCTTTTTAGAGAGATGTGCTGTATTTCTGTAGACCACATCCCACCTCAGTTGTAGGTGCCAATTTTTGTGGTTGCATGTTTTTTTATCCTTGTTCAGAGAAAATTATAAAAAAATAGTGAAAAAATAAAAAAGTTTGATTCCTACTAGTGCCTTTTGGAAAAATTCAGGAAAAAGAAAAAATCCATGTTATCTGCTTATTCTATACGTTCTTTCCATCGTCCTTTGTTTTCACCTTGTTGTGCTACGTCTCGACACGTCTTAGCCAGCGGCTGTGATTTGTACTTTGGATCCGGATTGAACAATCACTAATCTGCACTCGTTAATTGCTAATCCTTGTTGTCATATTGTGTGCCTACCCATAGCTCCACATATTCTTCTATCAGCACTGGTTCATCTCGCAAATGTTACCCACGCTCAACAACAGATTGCTTCGCCCTGTTTGGTTTCATCAAAATTGCCAAAAAAATTCAGGAAAATAAAGAAAAAAATTGTCAAAGTTTTTGCACGCTTTTCAGAGAATGTGCTGTATTTCTGTAGACCACATCCCACCTCAGTTGTAGGTGCCAATTGTTGTGGTTGCATCTTTTTTTATCCTTGTTCAGAGAAAATTATAAAAAAATAGTGAAACAATAAAAAAGTTTGATTCCTACTAGTGCCTTTTGGAAAAATTCAGGAAAAAGAAAAAATCCGTGTTATTTGCTTATTCTGTACGTTCTTTCCATCGTCCTTTGTTTTCACCTTGTTGCGCTACGTCTCGACACGTCTTAGCCAGCGGCTGTGATTTGTACTTTAGATCCGGATTGAACAATCGCTAATCTACACTCGTTAATTGCTAATCCTTGCTGTCATATTGTGTGCCTACCCATAGCTCCACATATTCTTCTATCAGCACTGGTTCATCTCGCAACTGTTACCTACGCTCAACAACAGATTGCTTCGCCCTGTTTGGTTTCATCAAAATTGCCAAAAAAATTTAGGAAAATAAAGAAAAAAATTGTCAAAGTTTTTGCACGCTTTTCAGAGAATGTGCTGTATTTCTGTAGACCACATCCCACCTCAGTTGTAGGTGCTAATTTTTGTGGTTGCACCTTTTTTATCCTTGTGCAGACAAAATTATAAAAAAATAGTGAAAAAATAAAAAACTTTGATTCCTACTAGTGCCTTTTGGAAAAATTTAGGAAAAAGAAAAAATCCATGTTATCTGCTTATTCTATACGTTCTTTCCATCGTCCTTTGTTTTCACCTTGTTGCGCTACGTCTCGACACGTCTTAGCCAGCGGCTGTGATTTGTACTTTGGATCCGGATTGAACAATCACTAATCTGCACTCGTTAATTGCTAATCCTTGCTGTCATATTGTGTGCCTACCCATAGCTCGACATATTCTTCTATCAGCACTGGTTCATCTTGCAAATGTTACCCACGCTCAACAACAGATTGCTTCGCCCTGTTTGGTTTCATCAAAATTGCCAAAAAAATTCAGGAAAATAAAGAAAAAAATTGTCAAAGTTTTTGCACGCTTTTCAGAGAATGTGCTGTATTTCTGTAGACCACATCCCACCTCAGTTGTAGGTGCCAATTTTTGTGGTTGCACCTTTTTTATCCTTATTCAGAGAAAATTATAAAAAAATAGTGAAAAAATAAAAAACTTTGATTCCTAATAGTGCCTTTTGGAAAAATTCAGGAAAAAGAAAAAATCCATGTTATTTGCTTATTCTATACGTTCTTTCCATCGTCCTTTGTTTTCACCTTGTTGCGCTACGTCTCGACACGTCTTAGCCAGCGGCTGTGATTTGTACTTTGGATCCGGATTGAACAATCGCTAATCTGCACTCGTTAATTGCTAATCCTTGCAGTCATATTGTGTGCCTAGCCATAGCTCCACATATTCTTCTATCAGCACAGGCTCATCTTGCAACTGTTACCCACGCTCAACAATAGATCGCTTCGCCCTGTTTGGTTTCATCAAAATTGCCAAAAAAATTCAGGAAAATAAAGAAAAAAATTGTCAAAGTTTTTGCACGCTTTTCAGAGAATGTGCTGTATTTCTGTAGACCACATCCCACCTCAGTTGTAGGTACCAATTTTTGTGGTTGCATCTTTTTTGATCCTTGTTCAGAGAAAATTATAAAAAAATAGTGAAAAAATAAAAAAGTTTGATTCCTACTAGTGCCTTTTGGAAAAATTCAAGAAAAAGGAAAAATCCGTATTCTTAGCTTGTTCTGTACGTTCTTTCCATCGGTCTTTGTTTTCACCTTGTTGTGCTACGTCTCGATGCGTCTTAGCCAACAGCTGTGATTTGTACTTTGGATCTGGATTGAACAATCGCTAATCTGCACTCGTTAATTGCTAATCCTTGTCATATTGTGTGCCTACCCATAGCTCCACATATTCTTCTATCAGCACAGGTTCATCTTGTAGCTATTACCCACGCTCAACAACAGATCGCTTCGCCCTGTTTGGTTTCATCAAAATTGCCAAAAAAATTCTGGAAAATAAAGAAAAAAATTGTCAAAGTTTTTGCACGCTTTTCAGAGAACGTGCTGTATTTCTGTAGACCACATCCCACCTCAGTTGTAGGTGGCAATTTTTATGGTTGCATCTTTTTCGATCCTTGTTCAGAGAAAATTATAAAAAAATAGTGAAAAATAAAAAAGATTGATTCCTACTAGTGCCTTTTGGAAAAATTCAGGAAAAAGAAAAAATCCGTTTTATTTGCTTATTCTATACATTCTTTCCATCGTCCATTGTTTTCACCTTGTTGCGCTACGTCTCGACACGTCTTAGCCAGCGGCTGTGATTTGTACTTTGGATCCGGATTGAACAATCGCTAATCTGCACTCGTTAATTGCTAATCCTTGCTGTCATATTGTGTGCCTACCCATAGCTCCACATATTCGTCTATCAGCACAGGTTCATCTTGCAACTGTTACCCACGCTCAACAACAGATTGCTTCGTCATGTTTGGTTTCATCAAAATTACCAAAAAATTCAGGAAAATAAAGAAGAAAATTGTGAAAATTTTTGCACGCTTTTTAGAGAATGTGCTGTATTTCTGTAGACCACATCCCACCTCAGTTGTAGGTGCCAATTTTTGTGGTTGCATCTTTTTTTATCCTTGTTCAGAGAAAATTATAAAAATATAGTGAAAAAATAAAAAAGTTTTATTCCTACTAGTGCCTTTTGGAAAAATTCAGGAAAAAGAAAAAATCCATGTTATTTGCTTATTCTGTACGTTCTTTCCATCGTCCTTTGTTTTCACCTTGTTGCGCTACGTCTCGACACGTCTTAGCCAGCGGCTGTGATTTGTACTTTGGATCCGGATTGAACAATCGCTAATCTACACTCGTTAATTGCTAATCCTTGCTGTCATATTGTGTGCCTACCCATAGCTCCACATATTCTTCTATCAGCACAGGTTCATCTTGCAACTGTTACCCACGCTCAACAACAGATTGCTTCGCTCTATTTGGTTTCATCAAAATTGCCAAAAAAAATCAGGAAAATAAAGAAAAAATTGTCAAAGTTTTTGCACGCTTTTTAGAGAATGTGCTGTATTTCCGTAGACCACATCCCACCTCAGTTGTAGGTGCCAATTTTTGTGGTTGCATCTTTTTTTATCCTTGTTCAGAGAAAATTATAAAAAAATAGTGAAAAAATAAAAAAGTTTGATTCCTACTAGTGCCTTTTGGAAAAATTCAAGAAAAAGGAAAAATCCGTGTTATTTGCTTGTTCTGTACGTTCTTTCCATCGGTCTTTGCTTTCACCTTGTTGTGCTACGTCTCGACGCGTCTTAGCCAACAGCTGTGATTTGTACTTTGGATCCGGATTGAACAATCGCTAATCTGCACTCGTTAATTGCTAATCCTTGCTGTCATATTGTGTGCCTACCCATAGCTCCATATATTCTTCTATCAGCACAGGTTCATCTTGCAACTGTTACCCACGCTCAACAACAGATTGCTTCGCTCTATTTGGTTTCATCAAAATTGCCAAAAAAAATCAGGAAAATAAAGAAAAAAATTGTCAAAGTTTTTGCACGCTTTTCAGAGAATGTGCTGTATTTCGTAGACCACATCCCGGCTCAGTTGTAGGTGCCAATTTTTGTGGTTGCATCTTTTTTTTATCCTTGTTCAGAGAAAATTATAAAAAAAAAAGTGAAAAAATAAAAAAGTTTGATTCCTACTAGTGCCTTTTGGAAAAATTTAGGAAAAAGAAAAAATCCGTGTTATTTGCTTATTCTGTACATTCTTTCCATCGTCCTTTGTTTTCACCTTGTTGCGCTACGTCTCGACACGTCTTAGCCAGCGGCTGTGATTTGTACTTTAGATCCGGATTGAACAATCGCTAATCTACACTCGTTAATTGCTAATCCTTGCTGTCATATTGTGTGCCTACCCATAGCTCCACATATTCTTCTATCAGCACTGGTTCATCTCACAACTGTTACCTACGCTCAACAACTGATTGCTTCGCCCTGTTTGGTTTCATCAAAATTGCCAAAAAAATTTAGGAAAATAAAGAAAAAAATTGTCAAAGTTTTTGCACGCTTTTCAGAGAATGTGCTGTATTTCTGTAGACCACATCCCACCTCAGTTGTAGGTGCCAATTTTTGTGGTTGCACCTTTTTTATCCTTGTGCAGAGAAAATTATAAAAAAATAGTGAAAAAATAAAAAACTTTGATTCCTACTAGTGCCTTTTGGAAAAATTCAGGAAAAAGAAAAAATCCATGTTATCTACTTATTCTATACGTTCTTTCCATCGTCCTTTGTTTTCACCTTGTTGCGCTACGTCTCGACACGTCTTAGCCAGCGGCTGTGATTTGTACTTTGGATCCGGATTGAACAATCACTAATCTGCACTCGTTAATTGCTAATCCTTGCTGTCATATTGTGTGCCTACCCATAGCTCCACATATTCTTCTATCAGCACTGGTTCATCTTGCAAATGTTACCCACGCTCAACAACAGGTTGCTTCGCCCTGTTTGGTTTCATCAAAATTGCCAAAAAAATTCAGGAAAATAAAGAATAAAATTGTCAAAGTTTTTGCACGCTTTTCAGAGAATGTGCTGTATTTCTGTAGACCACATCCCACCTCAGTTGTAGGTGCCAATTGTTGTGGTTGCATCTTTTTTTATCCTTGTTCAGAGAAAATTATAAAAAAAAGTGAAACAATAAAAAAGTTTGATTCCTACTAGTGCCTTTTGGAAAAATTCAGGAAAAAGAAAAAATCTGTGTTATTTGCTTATTCTGTACGTTCTTTCCATCGTCCTTTGTTTTCACCTTGTTGCGCTACGTCTCGACATGACTTAGCCAGCGGCTGTGATTTGTACTTTGGATCCGGATTGAACAATCGCTAATCTGCACTCGTTAATTGCTAATCCTTGCAGTCATATTGTGTGCCTAGCCATAGCTCCACATATTCTTCTATCAGCACAGGTTCATCTTGCAACTGTTACCCACGCTCAACAACAGATCGCTTTGCCCTGTTTGGTTTCATCAAAATTGCCAAAAAAATTCAGGAAGATAAAGAAAAAAATTGTCAAAGTTTTTGCACGCTTTTCAGAGAACGTGTTGTATCTCTGTAGACCACATCCCACCTCAGTTGTAGGTGGCAATTTTTATGGTTGCATCTTTTTCGATCCTTGTTCAGAGAAAATTATAAAAAAATAGTGAAAAAATAAAAAAGATTGATTCCTACTAGTGCCTTTTGGAAAAATTCAGGAAAAAGAAAAATCCGTTTTATTTGCTTATTCTATACATTCTTTCCATCGTCCATTGTTTTCACCTTGTTGCGCTACGTCTCGACACGTCTTAGCCAGCGGCTGTGATTTGTACTTTGGATCCGGATTGAACAATCGCTAATCTGCACTCGTTAATTGCTAATCCTTGCTGTCATATTGTGTGCCTACCCATAGCTCCACATATTCGTCTATCAGCACAGGTTCATCTTGCAACTGTTACCCACGCTCAACAACAGATTGCTTCGCCCTGTTTGGTTTCATCAAAATTGCCAAAAAAATTCCAGAAAATAAAGAAAAAATTGTCAAAGTTTTTGCACGCTTTTCAGAGAACGTGTTGTATTTCTATAGACCACATCCCACCTCAGTTGCAGGTGCCAATTTTTGTGGTTGCATCTTTTTTGATCCTTGTTCAGAGAAAATTATAAAAAAATAGTGAAAAAATAAAAAAGATTGATTCCTACTAGTGCCATTTGGAAAAATTTAGGAAAAAGAAAAAATCCGTGTTATTTGCTTATTCTGTACATTCTTTCCATCGTCCTTTGTTTTCACCTTGTTGCGCTACGTCTCGACACGTCTTAGCCAGCGGCTGTGATTTGTACTTTGGATCCGAATTGAACAATCGCTAATCTGCACTCGTTAATTGCTAATCCTTGCTGTCATATTGTGTGCCTACCAGAGCTCCACATATTCTTCTATCAGCACTGGTTCATCTCGCAACTGTTGCCCACGCTCAACAACAGATTGCTTCGTCATGTTTGGTTTCATCAAAATTACCAAAAAATTCAGGAAAATAAAGAAGAAAATTGTGAAAATTTTTGCACGCTTTTTAGAGAATGTGCTGTATTTCTATAGACCACATCCCACCTCAGTTGTAGGTGCCAATTTTTGTGGTTGCATCTTTTTTTATCCTTGTTCAGAGAAAATTATAAAAAATAGTGAAAAAATAAAAAAGTTTGATTCCTACTAGTGCCTTTTGGAAAAATTCAGGAAAAAGAAAAAATCCGTGTTATTTGCTTATTCTGTACGTTCTTTCCATCGTCCTTTGTTTTCACCTTGTTGCGCTACGTCTCGACACGTCTTAGCCAGCGGCTGTGATTTGTACTTTAGATCCGGATTGAACAATCGCTAATCTACACTCGTTAATTGCTAATCCTTGCTGTCATATTGTGTGCCTACCCATAGCTCCACATATTCTTCTATCAGCACTGGTTCATCTCGCAACTGTTACCTATGCTCAACAACAGATTGCTTCGCCCTGTTTGGTTTCATCAAAATTGCCAAAAAAATTTAGGAAAATAAAGAAAAAAATTGTCAAAGTTTTTGCACTCTTTTCAGAGAATGTGCTGTATTTCTGTAGACCACATCCCACCTCAGTTGTAGGTGCCAATTTTTGTGGTTGCACCTTTTTTATCCTTGTGCAGAGAAAATTATAAAAAAATAGTGAAAAAATAAAAAACTTTGATTCCTACTAGTGCCTTTTGGAAAAATTCAGGAAAAAGAAAAAATCCATGTTATCTGCTTATTCTATACGTTCTTTCCATCGTCCTTTGTTTTCACCTTGTTGCGCTACGTCTCGACACGTCTTAGCAAGCGGCTGTGATTTGTACTTTGGATCCGGATTGAACAATCACAAATCTGCACTCGTTAATTGCTAATCCTTGCTGTCATATTGTGTGCCTACCCATAGCTCCACATATTCTTCTATCAGCACTGGTTCATCTTGCAAATGTTACCCACGCTCAACAACAGATTGCTTCGCCCTGTTTGGTTTCATCAAAATTGCCAAAAAAATTCAGGAAAATAAAGAAAAAAATTGTCAAAGTTTTTGCACGCTTTTCAGAGAATGTGCTGTATTTCTGTAGACCACATCCCACCTCAGATGTAGGTGCCAATTGTTGTGGTTGCATCTTTTTTTATCCTTGTTCAGAGAAAATTATAAAAAAATAGTGAAACAATAAAAAAGTTTGATTCCTACTAGTGCCTTTTGGAAAAATTCAGGAAAAAGAAAAAATCCGTGTTATTTGCTTATTCTGTACGTTCTTTCCATCGTCCTTCGTTTTCACCTTGTTGCGCTACGTCTCGACACGTCTTAGCCAGCGGCTATGATTTGTACTTTGGATCCGGATTGAACAATCGCTAATCTGCACTCGTTAATTGCTAATCCTTGCAGTCATATTGTGTGCATAGCCATAGCTCCACATATTCTTCTATCTGCACAGGTTCATCTTGCAACTGTTATCCACGCTCAACAACAGATCGCTTCGCCCTGTTTGGTTTCATCAAAATTGCCAAAAAAATTCAGGAAAATAAAGAAAAAAATTGTCAAAGTTTTTGCACGCTTTTCAGAGAATGTGCTGTATCTCTGTAGACCACATCCCACCTCAGTTGTAGGTGCCAATTTTTGTGGTTGCATCTTTTTTGATCCTTGTTCAGAGAAAATTATAAAAAATAGTGAAAAAATAAAAAAGTTTGATTCCTACTCGTGCCTTTTGGAAAAATTTAGGAAAAAGAAAAAATCCGTGTTATTTGCTTATTCTGTACATTCTTTCCATCGTCCTTTGTTTTCACCTTGTTGCGCTACGTCTCGACACGTCTTAGCCAGCGGCTGTGATTTGTACTTTGGATCCGAATTGAACAATCGCTAATCTGCACTCGTTAATTGCTAATCCTTGCTGTCATATTGTGTGCCTACCCATAGCTCCACATATTCTTCTATCAGCACAGGTTCATCTTGCAACTGTTACCCACGCTCAACAACAGATTGCTTCGCCCTGTTTGGTTTCATCAAAATTACCAAAAAAATTTAGGAAAATAAAGAAAAAAATTGTCAAAGTTTTTGCACGCTTTTCAGAGAACGTGTTGTATCTCTGTAGACCACATCCCACCTCAGTTGTAGGTGCCAATTTTTGTGGTTGCATCTTTTTTGATCCTTGTTCAGAGAAAATTATAAAAAAATAGTGAAAAAATTAAAAAGTTTGATTCCTACTAGTGCCTTTTAGAAAAATTCAGGAAAAAGGAAAAATCCGTGTTCTTTGCTTGTTCTGTACGTTCTTTCCATCGGTCTTTGTTTTCACCTTGTTGTGCTATGTCTCGGTGCGTCTTAGCCAACAGCTGTGATTTGTACTTTGGATCTGGATTGAACAATCGCTAATCTGACTCGATAATTGCTAATCCTTGTTGTCATATTGTGTGCCTACCCATAGCTCCACATATTTTTCTATCAGCACAGGTTCATCTTGCAACTGTTACCCACGCTCAACAACAGATTGCTTCGCCTTGTTTGGTTTCATCAAAATTGCCAAAAAAATTCCAGAAAATAAAGAAAAAAATTGTCAAAATTTTTGCACGCTTTTCAGAGAACGTGTTGTATTTCTGTAGACCACATCCCACCTCAGTTGTAGGTACCAATTTTTGTGGTTGCATCTTTTTTTATCCTTGTTTAGAGAAAATTATAAAAAAATAGTGACAAAATAAAAAAGTTTGATTCCTACTAGTGCCTTTTGGAAAAATTCAAGAAAAAGGAAAAATCCGTGTTCTTAGCTTGTTCTGTACGTTCTTTCCATCGGTCTTTGTTTTCACCTTGTTGTGCTACGTCTCGATGCATCTTAGCCAACAGCTGTGATTTGTACTTTGGATCTGGATTGAACAATCGCTAATCTGCACTCGTCAATTGCTAATCCTTGTTGTCATATTGTGTGCCTACCCATAGCTCCACATATTCTTCTATCAGCACAGGTTCATCTTGTAACTGTTACCCACGCTCAACAACAGATTGCTTCGCCCTGTTTGGTTTCATCAAAATTGCCAAAAAAATTCCAGAAAATAAAGAAAAAAAATTGTCAAAGTTTTTGCACGCTTTTCAGAGAACGTGCTGTATTTCTGTAGACCACATCCCACCTCAGTTGTAGGTGCCAATTTTTATGGTTGCATCTTTTTTGATCCTTGTTCAGAGAAAATTATAAAAAAATAGTGAAAAAATAAAAAAGATTGATTCCTACTAGTGCCTTTTGGAAAAATTCAGGAGAAAGAAAAAATCTGTTTTATTTGCTTATTCTGTACATTCTTTCCATCGTCCATTGTTTTCACCTTGTTGCGCTACGTCTCGACATGTCTTAGCCAGCGGCTGTGATTTGTACTTTGGATCCGGATTGAACAATCGCTAATCTGCACTCGTTAATTGCTAATCCTTGCTGTCATATTGTGTGCCTACCCATAGCTCCACATATTCTTCTATCAGCACTGGTTCATCTCGCAACTGTTACCCACGCTCAACAACAGATTGCTTCGTCCTGTTTGGTTTCATCAAAATTACCAAAAAAATTCAGGAAAATAAAGAAGAAAATTGTGAAAATTTTTGCACGCTTTTTAGAGAATGTGCTGTATTTCTGTAGACCACATCCCACCTCAGTTGTAGGTGCCAATTTTTGTGGTTGCATCTTTTTTTATCCTTGTTCAGAGAAAATTATAAAAAAATAGTGAAAAAATAAAAAAGTTTGATTCCTACTAGTGCCTTTTGGAAAAATTCAAGAAAAAGGAAAAATCCGTGTTATTTGCTTGTTCTGTACGTTCTTTCCATCGGTCTTTGCTTTCACCTTGTTGTGCTACGTCTCGACGCGTCTTAGCCAACAGCTGTGATTTGTACTTTGGATCCGGATTGAACAATCGCTAATCTGCACTCGTTAATTGCTAATCCTTGCTGTCATATTGTGTGCCTACCCATAACTCCACATATTCTTCTATCAGCACAGGTTCATCTTGCAACTGTTACCCACGCTCAACAACAGATTGCTTCACTCTATTTGGTTTCATCAAAATTGCCAATAAAAATCAGGAAAATAAAGAAAAAAATTGTCAAAATTTTTGCACGCTTTTCAGAGAATGTGCTGTATTTCGTAGACCACATCCCGCCTCAGTTGTAGGTGCCAATTTTTGTGGTTGCATCTTTTTTTTATCCTTGTTCAGAGAAAATTATAAAAAAATAGTGAAAAAATAAAAAAGATTGATTCCTACTAGTGCCTTTTGGAAAAATTCAGGAAAAAGAAAAAATCCGTGTTATTTGCTTATTCTATACATTCTTTCCATCGTCCTGTGTTTTCACCTTGTTGCGCTACGTCTCGACACGTCTTAGCCAGCGGCTGTGATTTGTACTTTAGATCCGGATTGAACAATCGCTAATCTACACTCGTTAATTGCTAATCCTTGCTGTCATATTGTGTGCCTACCCATAGCTCCACATATTCTTCTATCAGCACTGGTTCATCTCGCAACTGTTACCTACGCTCAACAACAGATTGCTTCGCCCTGTTTGGTTTCATCAAAATTGCCAAAAAAATTTAGGAAAATAAAGAAAAAAATTGTCAAAGTTTTTGCACGCTTTTCAGAGAATGTGCTGTATTTCTGTAGACCACATCCCACCTCAGTTGTAGGTGCCAATTTTTGTGGTTGCACCTTTTTCATCCTTGTGCAGAGAAAATTATAAAAAAATAGTGAAAAATAAAAAACTTTGATTCCTACTAGTGCCTTTTGGAAAAATTCAGGAAAAAGAAAAAATCCATGTTATCTGCTTATTCTATACGTTCTTTCCATCGTCCTTTGTTTTCACCTTGTTGCGCTACGTCTCGACACGTCTTAGCCAGCGGCTATGATTTGTACTTTGGATCCGGATTGAACAATCACCAATCTGCACTCGTTAATTGCTAATCCTTGCTGTCATATTGTGTGCCTACCCATAGCTCCACACATTCTTCTATCAGCACTGGTTCATCTTGCAAATGTTACCCACGCTCATCAACAAATTGCTTCGCCCTATTTGGTTTCATCAAAATTGCCAAAAAAATTCAGGAAAATAAAGAAAAAAATTGTCAAAGTTTTTGCACGCTTTTCAGAGAATGTGCTGTATTTCTGTAGACCACATCCCACCTCAGTTGTAGGTGCCAATTTTTGTGGTTGCACCTTTTTTATCCTTATTCAGAGAAAATTATAAAAAAATAGTGAAAAAATAAAAAACTTTGATTCCTAATAGTGCCTTTTGAAAAAATTCAGGAAAAAGAAAAAATCCATGTTATTTGCTTATTCTATACGTTCTTTCCATCGTCCTTTGTTTTCACCATGTTGCGCTACGTCTCGACACGTCTTAGCCAGCGGCTGTGATTTGTACTTTGGATCTGGATTGAACAATCGCTAATCTGCACTCGTTAATTGCTAATCCTTGCAGTCATATTGTGTGCCTAGCCATAGCTCCACATATTCTTCTATCAGCACAGGTTCATCTTGCAACTGTTACCCACGCTCAACAACAGATTGCTTCGCCCTGTTTGGTTTCATCAAAATTGCCAAAAAAATTCCGGAAAATAAAGAAAAAATTGTCAAAGTTTTTGCACGCTTTTCAGAGAACGTGCTGTATTTCTGTAGACCACATCCCACCTCAGTTGCAGGTGCCAATTTTTGTGGTTGCATCTTTTTTGATCCTTGTTCAGAGAAAATTATAAAAAATAGTGAAAAAATAAAAAAGATTGATTCCTACTAGTGCCTTTTGGAAAAATTCAGGAAAAAGAAAAATCCGTGTTATTTGCTTATTCTGTACATTCTTTCCATCGTCCTTTGTTTTCACCTTGTTGCGCTACGTCTCGACACGTCTTAGCCAGCGGCTGTGATTTGTACTTTGGATCCGAATTGAACAATCGCTAATCTGCACTCGTTAATTGCTAATCCTTGCTGTCATATTGTGTGCCTACCCATAGCTCCACATATTCTTCTATCTGCACTGGTTCATCTCGCAACTGTTGCCCACGCTCAACAACAGATTGCTTCGTCCTGTTTGGTTTCATGAAAATTACCAAAAAATTCAGGAAAATAAAGAAAAAAATTGTGAAAATTTTTGCACGCTTTTTAGAGAATGTGCTGTATTTCTATAGACCACATCCCACCTCAGTTGTAGGTGCCAATTTTTGTGGTTGCATCTTTTTTTATCCTTGTTCAGAGAAAATTATAAAAAAATAGTGAAAAAATAAAAAAGTTTGATTCCTACTAGTGCCTTTTGGAAAAATTCAGGAAAAAGAAAAAATCCGTGTTATTTGCTTATTCTGTACGTTCTTTCCATCGTCCTTTGTTTTCACCTTGTTGCGCTACGTCTCGACACGTCTTAGCCAGCGGCTGTGATTTGTACTTTGGATCCGGATTGAACAATCGCTAATCTGCACTCGTTAATTGCTAATCCTTGCTGTCATATTGTGTGCCTACCCATAGCTCCACACATTCTTCTATCAGCACTGGTTCATCTTACAAATGTTACCCACGCTCAACAACAAATTGCTTCGCCCTGTTTGGTTTCATCAAAATTGCCAAAAAAATTCAGGAAAATAAAGAAAAAAATTGTCAAAGTTTTTGCACGCTTTTTCAGAGAATGTGCTGTATTTCTGTAGACCACATCCCACCTCAGTTGTAGGTGCCAATTTTTGTGGTTGCACCTTTTTTATCCTTATTCAGAGAAAATTATAAAAAAATAGTGAAAAAATAAAAAACTTTGATTCCTAATAGTGCCTTTTGAAAAAATTCAGGAAAAAGAAAAAATCCATGTTATTTGCTTATTCTATACGTTCTTTCCATCGTCCTTTGTTTTCACCATGTTGCGCTACGTCTCGACACGTCTTAGCCAGCGGCTGTGATTTGTACTTTGGATCTGGATTGAACAATCGCTAATCTGCACTCGTTAATTGCTAATCCTTGCAGTCATATTGTGTGCCTAGCCATAGCTCCACATATTCTTCTATCAGCACAGGTTCATCTTGCAACTATTACCCACGCTCAACAACAGATCGCTTCGCCCTGTTTGGTTTCATCAAAATTGCCAAAAAAATTCAGGAAAATAAAGAAAAAAATTGTCAAAGTTTTTGCACGCTTTTCAGAGAACGTGTTGTATCTCTGTAGACCACATCCCACCTCAGTTGTAGGTGGCAATTTTTGTGGTTGCATCTTTTTCGATCCTTGTTCAGAGAAAATTATAAAAAAATAGTGAAAAAATAAAAAAGATTGATTCCTACTAGTGCCTTTTGGAAAAATTCAGGAAAAAGAAGAAATCCGTTTTATTTGCTTATTCTATACATTCTTTCCATCGTCCATTGTTTTCACCTTGTTGCGCTACGTCTCGACACATCTTAGCCGGCGGCTGTGATTTGTACTTTGGATCCGGATTGAACAATCGCTAATCTGCACTCGTTAATTGCTAATCCTTGCTGTCATATTGTGTGCCTACCCATAGCTCCACGTATTCGTCTATCAGCATAGGTTCATCTTGCAACTGTTACCCACGCTCAACAACAGATTGCTTCGCCCTCTTTGGTAACATCAAAATTGCCAAAAAAATTCCGGAAAATAAAGAAAAAATTGTCAAAGTTTTTGCACGCTTTTCAGAGAACGTGCTGTATTTCTGTAGACCACATCCCACCTCAGTTGCAGGTGCCAATTTTTGTGGTTGCATCTTTTTTTATCCTTGTTCAGAGAAAATTATAAAAAAATAGTGAAAAAATAAAAAAGATTGATTCCTACTAGTGCCTTTTGGAAAAATTCAGGAAAAAGAAAAATCCGTGTTATTTGCTTATTCTGTACATTCTTTCCATCGTCCTTTGTTTTCACCTTGTTGCGCTACGTCTCGACACGTCTTAGCCAGCGGCTGTGATTTGTACTTTGGATCCGGATTGAACAATCGCTAATCTGCACTCGTTAATTGCTAATCCTTGCAGTCATATTGTGTGCCTAGCCATAGCTCCACATATTCTTCTATCAGCACAGGTTCATCTTGCAACTGTTACCCACGCTCAACAACAGATCGCTTCGCCCTGTTTGGTTTCACCAAAATTGCCAAAAAAATTCAGGAAAATAAAGAAAAAAATTGTCAAAGTTTTTGCACGCTTTTCAGAGAACGTGTTGTATCTCTGTAGACCACATCCCACCTCAGTTGTAGGTGGCAATTTTTATGGTTGCATCTTTTTCGATCCTTGTTCAGAGAAAATTATAAAAAAATAGTGAAAAAATAAAAAAGATTGATTCCTACTAGTGCCTTTTGGAAAAATTCAGGAAAAAGAAGAAATCTGTTTTATTTGCTTATTCTATACATTCTTTCCATCGTCCATTGTTTTCACCTTGTTGCGCTACGTCTCGACACGTCTTAGCCAGCGGCTGTGATTTGTACTTTGGATCCGGATTGAACAATCGCTAATCTGCACTCGTTAATTGCTAATCCTTGCTGTCATATTGTGTGCCTACCCATAGCTCCACATATTCGTCTATCAGCATAGGTTCATCTTGCAACTGTTACCCACGCTCAACAACAGATTGCTTCGCCCTGTTTGGTTTCATCAAAATTGCCAAAAAAATTCCGGAAAATAAAGAAAAAATTGTCAAAGTTTTTGCACGCTTTTCAGAGAACGTGCTGTATTTCTGTAGACCACATCCCACCTCAGTTGCAGGTGCCAATTTTTGTGGTTGCATCTTTTTTTATCCTTGTTCAGAGAAAATTATAAAAAATAGTGAAAAAATAAAAAAGATTGATTCCTACTAGTGCCTTTTGGAAAAAATTCAGGAAAAAGAAAAAATCCGTGTTATTTGCTTATTCTGTACGTTCTTTCCATCGTCCTTTGTTTTCACCTTGTTGCGCTACGTCTCGACACGTCTTAGCCAGCGGCTGTGATTTTGTACTTTGGATCCGGATTGAACAATCGCTAATCTGCACTCGTTAATTGCTAATCCTTGCTGTCATATTGTGTGCCTACCCATAGCTCCACACATTCTTCTATCAGCACTGGTTTCATCTTGCAAATGTTACCCACGCTCAACAACAAATTGCTTCGCCCTGTTTGGTTTCATCAAAATTGCCAAAAAAATTCAGGAAATAAGAAAAAATTGTCAAAGTTTTTGCACGCTTTTCAGAGAATGTGCTGGTATTTCTGTAGACCACATCCCACCTCAGTTGTAGGTGCCAATTTTTTGTGGTTGCACCTTTTTTATCCTTATTCAGAGAAAATTATAAAAAAACCCTAATAGTGCCTTTTGAAAAAATTCAGGAAAAAGAAAAAATCCATGTTATTTGCTTATTCTATACGTTCTTTCCATCGTCCTTTGTTTTCACCATGTTGCGCTACGTCTCGACACGTCTTAGCCAGCGGCTGTGATTTGTACTTTGGATCTGGATTGAACAATCGCTAATCTGCACTCGTTAATTGCTAATCCTTGCAGTCATATTGTGTGCCTAGCCATAGCTCCACATATTCTTCTATCAGCACAGGTTCATCTTGCAACTATTACCCACGCTCAACAACAGATCGCTTCGCCCTGTTTGGTTTCATCAAAATTGCCAAAAAAATTCAGGAAAATAAAGAAAAAAATTGTCAAAGTTTTTGCACGCTTTTCAGAGAACGTGTTGTATCTCTGTAGACCACATCCCACCTCAGTTGTAGGTGGCAATTTTTGTGGTTGCATCTTTTTCGATCCTTGTTCAGAGAAAATTATAAAAAAATAGTGAAAAAATAAAAAAGATTGATTCCTACTAGTGCCTTTTGGAAAAATTCAGGAAAAAGAAGAAATTCGTTTTATTTGCTTATTCTATACATTCTTTCCATCGTCCATTGTTTTCACCTTGTTGCGCTACGTCTCGACACGTCTTAGCCAGCGGCTGTGATTTGTACTTTGGATCCGGATTGAACAATCGCTAATCTGCACTCGTTAATTGCTAATCCTTGCTGTCATATTGTGTGCCTACCCATAGCTCCACATATTCGTCTATCAGCATAGGTTCATCTTGCAACTGTTACCCACGCTCAACAACAGATTGCTTCGCCCTGTTTGGTTTCATCAAAATTGCCAAAAAAATTCCGGAAAATAAAGAAAAAATTGTCAAAGTTTTTGCACGCTTTTCAGAGAACGTGCTGTATTTCTGTAGACCACATCCCACCTCAGTTGCAGGTGCCAATTTTTGTGGTTGCATCTTTTTTTATCCTTGTTCAGAGAAAATTATAAAAAAATAGTGAAAAAATAAAAAAGATTGATTCCTACTAGTGCCTTTTGGAAAAATTCAGGAAAAAGAAAAATCCGTGTTATTTGCTTATTCTGTACATTCTTTCCATCGTCCTTTGTTTTCACCTTGTTGCGCTACGTCTCGACACGTCTTAGCCAGCGGCTGTGATTTGTACTTTGGATCCGGATTGAACAATCGCTAATCTGCACTCGTTAATTGCTAATCCTTGCAGTCATATTGTGTGCCTAGCCATAGCTCCACATATTCTTCTATCAGCACATGTTCATCTTGCAACTGTTACCCACGCTCAACAACAGATCGCTTCGCCCTGTTTGGTTTCATCAAAATTGCCAAAAAAATTCAGGAAAATAAAGAAAAAAATTGTCAAAGTTTTTGCACGCTTTTCAGAGAACGTGTTGTATCTCTGTAGACCACATCCCACCTCAGTTGTAGGTGGCAATTTTTATGGTTGCATCTTTTTCGATCCTTGTTCAGAGAAAATTATAAAAAAATAGTGAAAAAATAAAAAAGATTGATTCCTACTAGTGCCTTTTGGAAAAATTCAGGAAAAAGAAGAAATCTGTTTTATTTGCTTATTCTATACATTCTTTCCATCGTCCATTGTTTTCACCTTGTTGCGCTACGTCTCGACACGTCTTAGCCAGCGGCTGTGATTTGTACTTTGGATCCGGATTGAACAATCGCTAATCTGCACTCGTTAATTGCTAATCCTTGCTGTCATATTGTGTGCCTACCCATAGCTCCACATATTCGTCTATCAGCATAGGTTCATCTTGCAACTGTTACCCACGCTCAACAACAGATTGCTTCGCCCTGTTTGGTTTCATCAAAATTGCCAAAAAAATTCCGGAAAATAAAGAAAAAATTGTCAAAGTTTTTGCACGCTTTTAAGAGAACGTGCTGTATTTCTGTAGACCACATCCCACCTCAGTTGCAGGTGCCAATTTTTGTGGTTGCATCTTTTTTTATCCTTGTTCAGAGAAAATTATAAAAAATAGTGAAAAAATAAAAAAGATTGATTCCTACTAGTGCCTTTTGGAAAAATTCAGGAAAAAGAAAAATCCGTGTTATTTGCTTATTCTGTACATTCTTTCCATCGTCCTTTGTTTTCACCTTGTTGCGCTACGTCTCGACACGTCTTAGCCAGCGGCTGTGATTTGTACTTTGGATCCGAATTGAACAATCGCTAATCTGCACTCGTTAATTGCTAATCCTTGCTGTCATATTGTGTGCCTACCCATAGCTCCACATATTCTTCTACCAGCACTGGTTCATCTCGCAACTGTTGCCCACGCTCAACAACAGATTGCTTCGTCCTGTTTGGTTTCATGAAAATTACCAAAAAATTCAGGAAAATAAAGAAAAAAATTGTGAAAATTTTTGCACGCTTTTTAGAGAATGTGCTGTATTTCTATAGACCACATCCCACCTCAGTTGTAGGTGCCAATTTTTGTGGTTGCATCTTTTTTTATCCTTGTTCAGAGAAAATTATAAAAAAATAGTGAAAAAATAAAAAAGTTTGATTCCTACTAGTGCCTTTTGGAAAAATTCAGGAAAAAGAAAAAATCCGTGTTATTTGCTTATTCTGTACGTTCTTTCCATCGTACTTTGTTTTCACCTTGTTGCGCTACGTCTCGACACGTCTTAGCCAGCGGCTGTGATTTGTACTTTGGATCCGGATTGAACAATCGCTAATCTGCACTCGTTAATTGCTAATCCTTGCTGTCATATTGTGTGCCTACCCATAGCTCCACACATTCTTCTATCAGCACTGGTTCATCTTGCAAATGTTACCCACGCTCAACAACAAATTGCTTCGCCCTGTTTGGTTTCATCAAAATTGCCAAAAAAATTCAGGAAAATAAAGAAAAAAATTGTCAAAGTTTTTGCACGCTTTTCAGAGAATGTGCTGTATTTCTGTAGACCACATCCCACCTCAGTTGTAGGTGCCAATTTTTGTGGTTGCACCTTTTTTATCCTTATTCAGAGAAAATTATAAAAAAATAGTGAAAAAATAAAAAACTTTGATTCCTAATAGTGCCTTTTGGAAAAATTCAGGAAAAAGAAAAAATCCATGTTATTTGCTTATTCTATACGTTCTTTCCATCGTCCTTTGTTTTCACCATGTTGCGCTACGTCTCGACACGTCTTAGCCAGCGGCTGTGATTTGTACTTTGGATCTGGATTGAACAATCGCTAATCTGCACTCGTTAATTGCTAATCCTTGCAGTCATATTGTGTGCCTAGCCATAGCTCCACATATTCTTCTATCAGCACAGGTTCATCTTACAACTGTTACCCACGCTCAACAACAGATCGCTTCGCCCTGTTTGGTTTCATCAAAATTGCCAAAAAAATTCAGGAAAATAAAGAAAAAAATTGTCAAAGTTTTTGCACGCTTTTTAGAGAATGTGCTGTATTTCTGTAGACCACATCCCACCTCAGTTGTAGGTGTCAATTTTTATGGTTGCATCTTTTTCGATCCTTGTTCAGAGAAAATTATAAAAAATAGTGAAAAAATAAAAAAGATTGACTCCTACTAGTGCCTTTTGGAAAAATTCAGGAAAAAGAAGAAATCCGTTTTATTTGCCTATTCTATACATTCTTTCCATCGTCCATTGTTTTCACCTTGTTGCGCTACGTCTCGACACGTCTTAGCCAGCGGCTGTGATTTGTACTTTGGATCTGGATTGAACAATCGCTAATCTGCACTCGTTAATTGCTAATCCTTGCTGTCATATTGTGTGCCTACCCATAGCTCCACATATTCTTCTATCAGCACTGGTTCATCTCGCAACTGTTACCTACGCTCAACAACAGATTGCTTCGCCCTGTTTGGTTTCATCAAAATTGCCAAAAAAATTCAGGAAAATAAAGAAAAAAATTGTCAAAGTTTTTGCACGCTTTTCAGAGAATGTGCTGTATTTCTGTAGACCACATCCCACCTCAGTTGTAGGTGCCAATTTTTGTGGTTGCACCTTTTTTATCCTTGTGCAGAGAAAATCATAAAAAAATAGTGAAAAAATAAAAAACTTTGATTCCTACTAGTGCCTTTTGGAAAAATTCAGGAAAAAGAAAAAATCCATGTTATCTGCTTATTCTATACGTTCTTTCCATCGTCCTTTGTTTTCACCTTGTTGCGCTACGTCTCGACACGTCTTAGCCAGCGGCTGTGATTTGTACTTTGGATCTGGATTGAACAATCACTAATCTGCACTCGTTAATTGCTAATCCTTGCCGTCATATTGTGTGCCTACCCATAGCTCCACATATTCTTCTATCAGCACTGGTTCATCTCGCAAATGTTACCCACGCTCAACAACAGATTGCTTCGCCCTGTTTGGTTTCATCAAAATTGCCAAAAAAATTCAGGAAAATAAAGAAAAAAATTGTCAAAGTTTTTGCACGCTTTTCAGAGAATGTGCTATATTTCTGTAGACCACATCCCACCTCAGTTGTAGGTGCCAATTTTTGTGGTTGCACCTTTTTTATCCTTGTTCAGAGAAAATTATAAAAAAATAGTGAAAAAATTAAAAACTTTGATTCCTAATAGTGCCTTTTGGAAAAATTCAGGAAAAAGAAAAAATCCATGTTATTTGCTTATTCTATACGTTCTTTCCATCGTCCTTTGTTTTCACCTTGTTGCGCTACGTCTCGACACGTCTTAGCCAGCGGCTGTGATTTGTACTTTGGATCCGGATTGAACAATCGCTAATCTGCACTCGATAATTGCTAATCCTTGTTGTCATATTGTGTGCCTACCCATAGCTCCACATATTCTTCTATCAGCACAGGTTCATCTTGCAACTGTTACCCACGCTCAACAACAGATTGCTTCGCCTTGTTTGGTTTCATCAAAATTGCCAAAAAAATTCCGGAAAATAAAGAAAAAAATTGTCAAAATTGTTGCACGCTTTTCAGAGAACGTGTTGTATTTCTGTAGACCACATCCCACCTCAGTTGTAGGTACCAATTTTTGTGGTTGCATCTTTTTTGATCCTTGTTCAGAGAAAATTATAAAAAAATAGTGACAATATAAAAAAGTTTGATTCCTACTAGTGCCTTTTGGAAAAATTCAAGAAAAAGGAAAAATCCGTGTTCTTAGCTTGTTCTGTACGTTCTTTCCGTCGGTCTTTGTTTTCACCTTGTTGTGCTACGTCTCGATGCGTCTGAGCCAACAGCTGTTATTTGTACTTTGGATCTGGATTGAACAATCGCTAATCTGCACTCGTTAATTGCTAATCCTTGTTGTCATATTGTGTGCCTACCCATAGCTCCACATATTCTTCTATCAGCACAGGTTCATCTTGTAACTGTTACCCACGCTCAACAACAGATTGCTTCGCCCTATTTGGTTTCATCAAAATTGCCAAAAAATTCTAGAAAATAAAGAAAATAATTGTCAAAGTTTTTGCACGCTTTTCAAAGAACGTGCTGTATTTCTGTAGACCACATCCCACCTCAGTTGTAGGTGCCAATTTTTATGGTTGCATCTTTTTTGATCCTTGTTCAAAGAAAATTATAAAAAAATAGTGAAAAATAAAAAAGATTGATTCCTACTAGTGCCTTTTGGAAAAATTCAGGAGAAAGAAAAAATCCGTTTTATTTGCTTATTTTGTACATTCTTTCCATCGTCCATTGTTTTCACCTTGTTGCGCTACGTCTCGACACGTCTTAGCCAGCGGCTGTGATTTGTACTTTGGATCCGGATTGAACAATCGCTAATCTGCACTCGTTAATTGCTAATCCTTGCTGTCATATTGTGTGCCTACCCATAGCTCCACATATTCTTCTATCAGCACTGGTTCATCTCGCAACTGTTACCCATGCTCAACAACAGATTGTTCGCCCAGTTTGGTTTCACCAAAATTGCCAAAAAAATTCAGGAAAATAAAGAAAAAAATTGTGAAAATTTTTGCATGCTTTTCAGAGAATGTGCTGTGTCTCTGTGGACCACATCCCACCTCAGTTGTAGGTGCCAATTTTTGTGGTTGCATCTTTTTTGATCCTTGTTCAGAGAAAATTATAAAAAAATAGTGAAAAAATAAAAAAGTTTGATTCCTACTAGTGCCTTTTGGAAAAATTCAGGAAAAAGAAAAAATCCATGTTATTTGCTTATTCTATACGTTCCTTCCATCGTCCTTTGTTTTCACCATGTTGCGCTACGTCTCGACACGTCTTAGCCAGCGGCTGTGATTTGTACTTTGGATCTGGATTGAACAATCGCTAATCTGCACTCGTTAATTGCTAATCCTTGCAGTCATATTGTGTGCCTAGCCATAGCTCCACATATTCTTCTATCAGCACAGGTTCATCTTACAACTGTTACCCACGCTCAACAACAGATCGCTTCGCCCTGTTTGGTTTCATCAAAATTGCCAAAAAAATTCAGGAAAATAAAGAAAAAAATTGTCAAAGTTTTTGCACGCTTTTTAGAGAATGTGCTGTATTTCTGTAGACCACATCCCACCTCAGTTGTAGGTGCCAATTTTTGTGGTTGCATCTTTTTTTATCCTTGTTCAGAGAAAATTATAAAAAAATAGTGAAAAAATAAAAAAGATTGATTCCTACTAGTGCCTTTTCGAAAAATTCAAGAAAAAGGAAAAATCTGTGTTATTTGCTTGTTCTGTACGTTCTTTCCATCGGTCTTTGCTTTCACCTTGTTGTGCTACGTCTCGACGCGTCTTAGCCAACAGCTGTGATTTGTACTTTGGATCCGGATTGAACAATCGCTAATCTGCACTCGTTAATTGCTAATCCTTGCTGTCATATTGTGTGCCTACCCATAGCTCGACATATTCTTCTATCAGCACAGGTTCATCTTGCAACTGTTACCCAGGCTCAACAACAGATGCTTCGCTCTATTTGGTTTCATCAAAATTGCCAAAAAAAATCAGGAAAATAAAGAAAAAAATTGTCAAAGTTTTTGCACGCTTTTCAAAGAATGTGCTGTATTTCGTAGACCACATCCCGCCTCAGTTGTAGGTGCCAATTTTTGTGGTTGCATCTTTTTTTATCCTTGTTCAGAGAAAATTATAAAAAAATAGTGAAAAAATAAAAAAGTTTGATTCCTACTAGTGCCTTTTGGAAAAATTCAGGAAAAAGAAAAAATCCGTGTTTTTTGCTTATTCTGTACATTCTTTCCATCGTCCTTTGTTTTCACCTTGTTGCGCTACGTCTCGACACGTCTTAGCCAGCAGCTGTGATTTGTACTTTAGATCCGGATTGAACAATCGCTAATCTACACTCGTTAATTACTAATCCTTGCTGTCATATTGTGTGCCTACCCATAGCTCCACATATTCTTCTATCAGCACTGGTTCATCTCGCAACTGTTACCTACGCTCAACAACAGATTGCTTCGCCCTGTTTGGTTTCATCAAAATTGCCAAAAAAATTTAGGAAAATAAAGAAAAAAATTGTCAAAGTTTTTGCACGCTTTTCAGAGAATGTGCTGTATTTCTGTAGACCACATCCCACCTCAGTTGTAGGTGCCAATTTTTGTGGTTGCACCTTTTTATCCTTGTGCAGAGAAAATTATAAAAAAATAGTGAAAAAATAAAAAACTTTGATTCGTACTAGTGCCTTTTGGAAAAATTCAGGAAAAAAGAAAAAATCCATGTTATCTGCTTATTCTATACATTCTTTCCATCGTCCTTTGTTTTCACCTTGTTGCGCTACGTCTCGACACGTCTTAGCCAGCGGCTGTGATTTGTACTTTGGATCCGGATTGAACAATCGCTAATCTGCACTCGTTAATTGCTAATCCTTGCTGTCATATTGTGTGCCTACCCATAGCTCCACATATTCGTCTATCAGCACAGGTTCATCTTGCAACTGTTACCCACGCTCAACAACAGATTGCTTCGCCCTGTTTGGTTTCATCAAAATTGCCAAAAAAATTCCGGAAAATAAAGAAAAAATTGACAAAGTTTTTGCACGCTTTTCAGAGAACGTGCTGTATTTCTGTAGACCACATCCCACCTCAGTTGCAGGTGCCAACTTTTGTGGTTGCATCTTTTTTGATCCTTGTTCAGAGAAAATTATAAAAAAATAGTGAAAAAATAAAAAAGATTGATTCCTACTAGTGCCTTTTGGAAAAATTCAGGGAAAAGAAAAAATCCGTGTTATTTGCTTATTCTGTACATTCTTTCCATCGTCCTTTGTTTTCACCTTGTTGCGCTACGTCTCGACACGTCTTAGCCAGCGGCTGTGATTTGTACTTTGGATCCGAATTGAACAATCGCTAATCTGCACTCGTTAATTGCTAATCCTTGCTGTCATATTGTGTGCCTACCCATAGCTCCACATATTCTTCTATCAGCACTGGTTCATCTCGCAACTGTTGCCCACGCTCAACAACAGATTGCTTCGTCCTGTTTGGTTTCATCAAAATTACCAAAAAATTCAGGAAAATAAAGAAGAAAATTGTGAAAATTTTTGCACGCTTTTTAGAGAATGTGCTGTATTTCTGTAGACCACATCTCACCTCAGTTGTAGGTGCCAATTTTTGTGGTTGCATCTTTTTTTATCCTTGTTCAGAGAAAATTATAAAAAAATAGTGAAAAAATAAAAAAGTTTGATTCCTACTAGTGCCTTTTGGAAAAATTCAGGAAAAAGAAAAAATCCGTGTTATTTGCTTATTCTGTACGTTCTTTCCATCGTCCTTTGTTTTCACCTTGTTGCCCTACGTCTCGACACGTCTTAGCCAGCGGCTGTGATTTGTACTTTGGATCCGGATTGAACAATCGCTAATCTGCACTCGTTAATTGCTAATCCTTGCTGTCATATTGTGTGCCTACCCATAGCTCCACATATTCTTCTATCAGCACAGGTTCATCTTGCAACTGTTACCCACGCTCAACAACAAATTGCTTCACTCTATTTGGTTTCATCAAAATTGCCAAAAAAAATCAGGAAAATAAAGAAAAAAATTGTCAAAGTTTTTGCACGCTTTTTAGAGAATGTGCTGTATTTCTGTAGACCACATCCCACCTCAGTTGTAGGTGCCAATTTTTTTGGTTGCATCTTTTTTTATCCTTGTTCAGAGAAAATTATAAAAAAATAGTGAAAAAATAAAAAAGTTTGATTCCTACTAGTGCCTTTTCGAAAAATTCAAGAAAAAGGAAAAATCTGTGTTATTTGCTTGTTCTGTACGTTCTTTCCATCGGTCTTTGCTTTCACCTTGTTGTGCTACGTCTCGACGCGTCTTAGCCAACAGCTGTGATTTGTACTTTGGATCCGGATTGAACAATCGCTAATCTGCACTCGTTAATTGCTAATCCTTGCTGTCATATTGTGTGCCTACCCATAGCTCGACATATTCTTCTATCAGCACAGGTTCATCTTGCAACTATTACCCAGGCTCAACAACAGATTGCTTCGCTCTATTTGGTTTCATCAAAATTGCCAAAAAAAATCAGGAAAATAAAGAAAAAAATTGTCAAAGTTTTTGCACGCTTTTCAGAGAATGTGCTGTATTTCGTAGACCACATCCCGCCTCAGTTGTAGGTGCCAATTTTTGTGGTTGCATCTTTTTTTATCCTTGTTCAGAGAAAATTATAAAAAATAGTGAAAAAATAAAAAAGTTTGATTCCTACTAGTGCCTTTTGGAAAAATTCAGGAAAAAGAAAAAATCCGTGTTTTTTGCTTATTCTGTACATTCTTTCCATCGTCCTTTGTTTTCACCTTGTTGCGCTACGTCTCGACACGTCTTAGCCAGCAGCTGTGATTTGTACTTTAGATCCGGATTGAACAATCGCTAATCTACACTCGTTAATTACTAATCCTTGCTGTCATATTGTGTGCCTACCCATAGCTCCACATATTCTTCTATCAGCACTGGTTCATCTCGCAACTGTTACCTACGCTCAACAACAGATTGCTTCGCCCTGTTTGGTTTCATCAAAATTGCCAAAAAAATTTAGGAAAATAAAGAAAAAAATTGTCAAAGTTTTTGCACGCTTTTCAGAGAATGTGCTGTATTTCTGTAGACCACATCCCACCTCAGTTGTAGGTGCCAATTTTTGTGGTTGCACCTTTTTATCCTTGTGCAGAGAAAATTATAAAAAAATAGTGAAAAAATAAAAAACTTTGATTCCTACTAGTGCCTTTTGGAAAAATTCAGGAAAAAGAAAAAATCCATGTTATCTGCTTATTCTATACATTCTTTCCATCGTCCTTTGTTTTCACCTTGTTGCGCTACGTCTCGACACGTCTTAGCCAGCGGCTGTGATTTGTACTTTGGATCCGGATTGAACAATCACTAATCTGCACTCGTTAATTGCTAATCCTTGCTGTCATATTGTGTGCCTACCCATAGCTCCACATATTCTTCTATCAGCACAGGTTCATCTTGCAACTGTTACCCACGCTCAACAACAGATTGCTTCGCCCTGTTTGGTTTCATCAAAATTACCAAAAAAATTCAGGAAAATAAAGAAAAAAAATTGTCAAAGTTTTTGCACGCTTTTCAGAGAACGTGTTGTATCTCTGTAGACCACATCCCACCTCAGTTGTAGGTGCTAATTTTTGTGGTTGCGTCTTTTTTGATCCTTGTTCAGAGAAAATTATAAAAAAATAGTGAAAAAATTAAAAAGTTTGATTCTTACTAGTGCCTTTTAGAAAAATTCAAGAAAAAGGAAAAATCCGTGTTCTTTGCTTGTTCTGTACGTTCTTTCCATCGCTCTTTGTTTTCACCTTGTTGTGCTATGTCTCGATGCGTCTTAGCCAACAGCTGTGATTTGTACTTTGGATCTGGATTGAACAATCGCTAATCTGACTCGATAATTGCTAATCCTTGTTGTCATATTGTGTGCCTACCCATAGCTCCACATATTCTTCTATCAGCACAGGTTCATCTTGCAACTGTTACCCACGCTCAACAACAGATTGCTTCGCCTTGTTTGGTTTCATCAAAATTGCCAAAAAAATTCCGGAAAATAAAGAAAAAAATTGTCATAATTGTTGCACGCTTTTCAGAGAACGTGTTGTATTTCTGTAGACCACATCCCACCTCAGTTGTAGGTACCAATTTTTGTGGTTGCATCTTTTTTGATCCTTGTTCAGAGAAAATTATAAAAAAATAGTGACAATATAAAAAAGTTTGATTCCTACTAGTGCCTTTTGGAAAAATTCAAGAAAAAGGAAAAATCCGTGTTCTTAGCTTGTTCTGTACGTTCTTTCCGTCGGTCTTTGTTTTCACCTTGTTGTGCTACGTCTCGATGCGTCTTAGCCAACAGCTGTTATTTGTACTTTGGATCTGGATTGAACAATCGCTAATCTGCACTCGTTAATTGCTAATCCTTGTTGTCATATTGTGTGCCTACCCATAGCTCCACATATTCTTCTATCAGCACAGGTTCATCTTGCAACTGTTACCCACGCTCAACAACAGATTGCTTCGCCCTGTTTGGTTTCATCAAAATTACCAAAAAAATTCAGGAAAATAAAGAAAAAAATTGTCAAAGTTTTTGCACGCTTTTCAGAGAACGTGTTGTATCTCTGTAGACCACATCCCACCTCAGTTGTAGGTGCTAATTTTTGTGGTTGCATCTTTTTTGATCCTTGTTCAGAGAAAATTATAAAAAAATAGTGAAAAAATTAAAAAGTTTGATTCTTACTAGTGCCTTTTAGAAAAATTCAAGAAAAAGGAAAAATCCGTGTTCTTTGCTTGTTCTGTACGTTCTTTCCATCGCTCTTTGTTTTCACCTTGTTGTGCTATGTCTCGATGCGTCTTAGCCAACAGCTGTGATTTGTACTTTGGATCTGGATTGAACAATCGCTAATCTGACTCGATAATTGCTAATCCTTGTTGTCATATTGTGTGCCTACCCATAGCTCCACATATTCTTCTATCAGCACAGGTTCATCTTGCAACTGTTACCCACGCTCAACAACAGATTGCTTCGCCTTGTTTGGTTTCATCAAAATTGCCAAAAAAATTCCGGAAAATAAAGAAAAAAATTGTCAAAATTGTTGCACGCTTTTCAGAGAACGTGTTGTATTTCTGTAGACCACATCCCACCTCAGTTGTAGGTACCAATTTTTGTGGTTGCATCTTTTTTGATCCTTGTTCAGAGAAAATTATAAAAAAATAGTGACAATATAAAAAAGTTTGATTCCTACTAGTGCCTTTTGGAAAAATTCAAGAAAAAGGAAAAATCCGTGTTCTTAGCTTGTTCTGTACGTTCTTTCCGTCGGTCTTTGTTTTCACCTTGTTGTGCTACGTCTCGATGCGTCTTAGCCAACAGCTGTTATTTGTACTTTGGATCTGGATTGAACAATCGCTAATCTGCACTCGTTAATTGCTAATCCTTGTTGTCATATTGTGTGCCTACCCATAGCTCCACATATTCTTCTATCAGCACAGGTTCATCTTGTAACTGTTACCCACGCTCAACAACAGATTGCTTCGCCCTATTTGGTTTCATCAAAATTGCCAAAAAATTCTAGAAAATAAAGAAAATAATTGTCAAAGTTTTTGCACGCTTTTCAGAGAACGTGCTGTATTTCTGTAGACCACATCCCACCTCAGTTGTAGGTGCCAATTTTTATGGTTGCATCTTTTTTGATCCTTGTTCAAAGAAAATTATAAAAAAATAGTGAAAAATAAAAAAGATTGATTCCTACTAGTGCCTTTTGGAAAAATTCAGGAGAAAGAAAAAATCCGTTTTATTTGCTTATTTTGTACATTCTTTCCATCGTCCATTGTTTTCACCTTGTTGCGCTACGTCTCGACACGTCTTAGCCAGCGGCTGTGATTTGTACTTTGGATCCGGATTGAACAATCGCTAATCTGCACTCGTTAATTGCTAATCCTTGCTCTCATATTGTGTGCCTACCCATAGCTCCACATATTCTTCTATCAGCACTGGTTCATCTCGCAACTGTTACCCATGCTCAACAACAGATTGTTCGCCTAGTTTGGTTTCAACAAAATTGCCAAAAAAATTCAGGAAAATAAAGAAAAAAATTGTGAAAATTTTTGCATGCTTTTCAGAGAATGTGTTGTGTCTCTGTGGACCACATCCCACCTCAGTTGTAGGTGCCAATTTTTGTGGTTGCATCTTTTTTGATCCTTGTTCAGAGAAAATTATAAAAAAATAGTGAAAAAATAAAAAAGTTTGATTCCTACTAGTGCCTTTTGGAAAAATTCAAGAAAAAGGAAAAATTCGTGTTATTTGCTGGTTCTATACGTTCTTTCCATCGGTCTTTGTTTTCACCTTGTTGTGCTACGTCTAGACGCGTCTTAGCCAACAGCTGTGATTTGTACTTTGGATCTGGATTGAACAATCGCTAATCTGCACTCGTTAATTACTAATCCTTGTTGTCATATTGTGTGCCTACCCATAGCTTCACATATTCTTCTATCAGCACAGGTTCGGTTACCCACGCTCAACAACAGATTGCTTCGCCCTGTTTGGTTTCATCAAAATTGCCAAAAAAATTCCGGAAAATAAAGAAAAAATTGTCAAAGTTTTTGCACGCTTTTCAGAGAACGTGCAGTATTTCTGTAGACCACATCCCACCTCAGTTGCAGGTGCCAATTTTTGTGGTTGCATCTTTTTTGATCCTTGTTCAGAGAAAATTATAAAAAAATAGTGAAAAAATAAAAAAGATTGATTCCTACTAGTGCCTTTTGGAAAAATTCAGGAAAAAGAAAAAATCCGTGTTATTTGCTTATTCTGTACATTCTTTCCATCGTCCTTTGTTTTCAACTTGTTGTGCTACGTCTAGACACGTCTTAGCCAACAGCTGTGATTTGTACTTTAGATCCGGATTGAACAATTGCTAATCTGCACTCGTTAATTGCTAATCCTTGCTGTCATATTGTGTGCCTACCCATAGCTCCACATATTCTTCTATCAGCACTGGTTCATCTCGCAACTGTTACCTACGCTCAACAACAGATTGCTTCGCCCTGTTTGGTTTCATCAAAATTGCCAAAAAAATTCAGGAAAATAAAGAAAAAAATTGTCAAAGTTTTTGCACGCTTTTCAGAGAATGTGCTGTATTTCTGTAGACCACATCCCACCTCAGTTGTAGGTGCCAATTTTTGTGGTTGCACCTTTTTTATCCTTGTGCAGAGAAAATCATAAAAAAATAGTGAAAAAATAAAAAACTTTGATTCCTACTAGTGCATTTTGGAAAAATTCAGGAAAAAGAAAAAATCCATGTTATCTGCTTATTCTATACGTTCTTTCCATCGTCCTTTGTTTTCACCTTGTTGCGCTACGTCTCGACACGTCTTAGCCAGCGGCTGTGATTTGTACTTTGGATCTGGATTGAACAATCACTAATCTGCACTCGTTAATTGCTAATCCTTGCCGTCATATTGTGTGCCTACCCATAGCTCCACATATTCTTCTATCAGCACTGGTTCATCTCGCAAATGTTACCCACGCTCAACAACAGATTGCTTCGCCCTGTTTGGTTTCATCAAAATTGCCAAAAAAATTCAAGAAAATAAAGAAAAAAATTGTCAAAGTTTTTGCACGCTTTTCAGAGAATGTGCTATATTTCTGTAGACCACATCCCACCTCAGTTGTAGGTGCCAATTTTTGTGGTTGCACCTTTTTTATCCTTGTTCAGAGAAAATTATAAAAAAATAGTGAAAAAATTAAAAACTTTGATTCCTAATAGTGCCTTTTGGAAAAATTCAGGAAAAAGAAAAAATCCATGTTATTTGCTTATTCTATACGTTCTTTCCATCGTCCTTTGTTTTCACCTTGTTGCGCTACGTCTCGACACGTCTTAGCCAGCGGCTGTGATTTGTACTTTGGATCCGGATTGAACAATCGCTAATCTGCACTCGATAATTGCTAATCCTTGTTGTCATATTGTGTGCCTACCCATAGCTCCACATATTCTTCTATCAGCACAGGTTCATCTTGCAACTGTTACCCACGCTCAACAACAGATTGCTTCGCCTTGTTTGGTTTCATCAAAATTGCCAAAAAAATTCAGGAAAATAAAGAAAAAAATTGTCAAAATTGTTGCACGCTTTTCAGAGAACGTGTTGTATTTCTGTAGACCACATCCCACCTCAGTTGTAGGTACCAATTTTTGTGGTTGCATCTTTTTTGATCCTTGTTCAGAGAAAATTATAAAAAAATAGTGACAATATAAAAAAGTTTGATTCCTACTAGTGCCTTTTGGAAAAATTCAAGAAAAAGGAAAAATCCGTGTTCTTAGCTTGTTCTGTACGTTCTTTCCGTCGGTCTTTGTTTTCACCTTGTTGTGCTACGTCTCGATGCGTCTTAGCCAACAGCTGTTATTTGTACTTTGGATCTGGATTGAACAATCGCTAATCTGCACTCGTTAATTGCTAATCCTTGTTGTCATATTGTGTGCCTACCCATAGCTCCACATATTCTTCTATCAGCACAGGTTCATCTTGTAACTGTTACCCACGCTCAACAACAGATTGCTTCGCCCTATTTGGTTTCATCAAAATTGCCAAAAAATTCTAGAAAATAAAGAAAATAATTGTCAAAGTTTTTGCACGCTTTTCAGAGAACGTGCTGTATTTCTGTAGACCACATCCCACCTCAGTTGTAGGTGCCAATTTTTATGGTTGCATCTTTTTTGATCCTTGTTCAAAGAAAATTATAAAAAAATAGTGAAAAATAAAAAAGATTGATTCCTACTAGTGCCTTTTGGAAAAATTCAGGAGAAAGAAAAAATCCGTTTTATTTGCTTATTTTGTACATTCTTTCCATCGTCCATTGTTTTCACCTTGTTGCGCTACGTCTCGACACGTCTTAGCCAGCGGCTGTGATTTGTACTTTGGATCCGGATTGAACAATCGCTAATCTGCACTCGTTAATTGCTAATCCTTGCTGTCATATTGTGTGCCTACCCATAGCTCCACATATTCTTCTATCAGCACTGGTTCATCTCGCAACTGTTACCCATGCTCAACAACAGATTGTTCGCCCAGTTTGGTTTCATCAAAATTGCCAAAAAAATTCAGGAAAATAAAGAAAAAAATTGTGAAAATTTTTGCATGCTTTTCAGAGAATGTGCTGTGTCTCTGTGGACCACATCCCACCTCAGTTGTAGGTGCCAATTTTTGTGGTTGCATCTTTTTTGATCCTTGTTCAGAGAAAATTATAAAAAAATAGTGAAAAAATAAAAAAGTTTGATTCCTACTAGTGCCTTTTGGAAAAATTCAAGAAAAAGGAAAAATTCGTGTTATTTGCTGGTTCTATACGTTCTTTCCATCGGTCTTTGTTTTCACCTTGTTGTGCTACGTCTAGACGCGTCTTAGCCAACAGCTGTGATTTGTACTTTGGATCTGGATTGAACAATCGCTAATCTGCACTCGTTAATTACTAATCCTTGTTGTCATATTGTGTGCCTACCCATAGCTTCACATATTCTTCTATCAGCACAGGTTCGGTTACCCACGCTCAACAACAGATTGCTTCGCCCTGTTTGGTTTCATCAAAATTGCCAAAAAAATTCCGGAAAATAAAGAAAAAATTGTCAAAGTTTTTGCACGCTTTTCAGAGAACGTGCAGTATTTCTGTAGACCACATCCCACCTCAGTTGCAGGTGCCAATTTTTGTGGTTGCATCTTTTTTGATCCTTGTTCAGAGAAAATTATAAAAAAATAGTGAAAAAATAAAAAAAATTGATTCCGACTAGTGCCTTTTGGAAAAATTCAGGAAAAAGAAAAAATCCGTGTTATTTGCTTATTTTGTACATTCTTTCCATCGTCCTTTGTTTTCAACTTGTTGTGCTACGTCTAGACACGTCTTAGCCAACAGCTGTGATTTGTACTTTAGATCCGGATTGAACAATTGCTAATCTGCACTCGTTAATTGCTAATCCTTGCTGTCATATTGTGTGCCTACCCATAGCTCCACATATTCTTCTATCAGCACTGGTTCATCTCGCAACTGTTACCTACGCTCAACAACAGATTGCTTCGCCCTGTTTGGTTTCATCAAAATTGCCAAAAAAATTCAGGAAAATAAAGAAAAAAATTGTCAAAGTTTTTGCACGCTTTTCAGAGAATGTGCTGTATTTCTGTAGACCACATCCCACCTCAGTTGTAGGTGCCAATTTTTGTGGTTGCACCTTTTTTATCCTTGTGCAGAGAAAATTATAAAAAAATAGTGAAAAAATAAAAAACTTTGATTCCTACTAGTGCCTTTTGGAAAAATTCAGGAAAAAGAAAAAATCCATGTTATCTGCTTATTCTATACGTTCTTTCCATCGTCCTTTGTTTTCACCTTGTTGCGCTACGTCTCGACACGTCTTAGCCAGCGGCTGTGATTTGTACTTTGGATCTGGATTGAACAATCACTAATCTGCACTCGTTAATTGCTAATCCTTGCCGTCATATTGTGTGCCTACCCATAGCTCCACATATTCTTCTATCAGCACTGGTTCATCTCGCAAATGTTACCCACGCTCAACAACAGATTGCTTCGCCCTGTTTGGTTTCATCAAAATTGCCAAAAAAATTCAGGAAAATAAAGAAAAAAATTGTCAAAGTTTTTGCACGCTTTTCAGAGAATGTGCTATATTTCTGTAGACCACATCCCACCTCAGTTGTAGGTGCCAATTTTTGTGGTTGCACCTTTTTTATCCTTGTTCAGAGAAAATTATAAAAAAATAGTGAAAAAATTAAAAACTTTGATTCCTAATAGTGCCTTTTGGAAAAATTCAGGAAAAAGAAAAAATCCATGTTATTTGCTTATTCTATACGTTCTTTCCATCGTCCTTTGTTTTCACCTTGTTGCGCTACGTCTCGACACGTCTTAGCCAGCGGCTGTGATTTGTACTTTGGATCCGGATTGAACAATCGCTAGTCTGCACTCGTTAATTGCTAATCCTTGTTGTCATATTGTGTGCCTACCCATAGCTCCACATATTCTTCTATCAGCATTGGTTCAGCTCGGAACTGTTACCCACGCTCAACAACAGATTGCTTCGCCCTGTTTGGTTTCATCAAAATTGCCAAAAAAATTCAGAAAAATAATGAAAAAAAATTTTCAAAGTTTTTACACGCTTTTCAGAGAATGTGCGGTATTTCTGTAGACCACATCCCACCTCAATTGTAGTTGCCAATTTTTGTGGTTGCATCTTTTTTGATCCTTGCTCAGAGAAATTGTAAAAAAATAGTGAAAAAATAAAAAAGTTTGATTCCTACTAGTGTCTTTTGGAAAAATCAGGGAAAATTCAAGAAAAAGGAAAAATCCGTGTTATTTGCTTTTTCTATGCGTTCTTTCCATCGTCCTTTGTTTTGACCTTGTTGCGCTACGTCTCGACACGTCTTAGCCAGCAGCTGTGATTTGTACTTTGGATCCGGATTGAACAATCGCTAATCTGCACTCGTTAATTGCTAATCCTTGCAGTCATATTGTGTGCCTAGCCATAGCTCCACATATTCTTCTATCAGCACAGGTTCATCTTGCAACAACAGATCGCTTCGCCCTGTTTGGTTTCATCAAAATTGCCAAAAAAATTTAGGAAAATAAAGAAAAAAATTGTCAAAGTTTTTGCACGCTTTTCAGAGAATGTGTTGTATTTCTGTAGACCACATCCCACCTCAGTGGTAGGTGCCAATTTTTGAGGTTGCATATTTTTTTATCCTTGTTCAGAGAAAATTATAAAAAAAATAGTGAAAAAATAAAAAAGTTTGATTACTACTAGTGCCTTTTGGAAAAATTCAGGAAAAAGAAAAGATCCGTTTTATTTGCTTATTCTGTATGTTCTTTCCATCGTCCTTTGTTTTTACCTTGTTGCGCTACATCTCGACACGTCTTAGCCAGCGGCTGTGATTTGTACTTTGGATCCGGATTGAACAATCGCTAATCTGCACTCGTTAATTGCTAATCCTTGCTGTCAAATTGTGTGCCTACCCATAGCTCCACATATTCTTCTATCAGCACTGGTTCATCTCGCAACTGTTACCCATGCTCAACAACAGATTGCTTCGCCCTGTTTGGTTTCATCAAAATTGCCAAAAAAATTCAGGAAAATAAAGAAAAAAATTGTGAAAGTTTTTGCACGCTTTTCAGAGAATGTGCTGTATTTCGTAGACCACATCCCACCTCAGTTGTAGGTGCCAATTTTTGTGGTTGCACCTTTTTTATCCTTGTTCAGAGAAAATTATAAAAAAATAGTGAAAAAATAAAAAACTTTGATTCCTACTAGTGCCTTTTGGAAAAATTCAGGAAAAAGAAAAATCCGTGTTATTTGCTTATTCTTTACGTTCTTTTCATTGTCCTTTGTTTTCACCTTGTTGCGCTACGTCTCGACATGTCTTAGCCAGCGGCTGTGATTTGTACTTTGGATCCGGATTGAACAATCGCTAATCTGCACTCGTTAATTGCTAATCCTTGCTATCAAATTGTGTGCCTACCCATAGCTCCACATATTCTTCTATCAGCACTGGTTTATCTCGCAACTGTTACCCACGCTCAACAACAGATTGCTTCGCCCAGTTTGGTTTCATCAAAATTGCCAAAAAAATCCAGGAAAATAAAGAAAAAAATTGTGAAAATTTTTGCATGCTTTTCAGAGAATGTGCTGTGTCTCTGTGGACCACATCCCACCTCAGTTGTAAGTGCCAATTTTTGTGGTTGCATCTTTTTTGATCCTTGTTCAGAGAAAATTATAAAAAAATAGTGAAAAAATAAAAAAGTTTGATTCCTACTAGTGCCTTTTGGAAAAATTCAAGAAAAAGGAAAAATTCGTGTTATTTGCTGGTTCTATACGTTCTTTCCATCGGTCTTTGTTTTCACCTTGTTGTGCTACGTCTAGACGCGTCTTAGCCAACAGCTGTGATTTGTACTTTGGATCCGGATTGAACAATCGCTAATCTGCACACATTAATTGCTAATCCTTGTTGTCATATTGTGTGCCTACCCATAGCTTCACATATTCTTCTATCAGCACAGGTTCATCTTGCAACTGTTATCCACGCTCAACAACAGATTGCTTCGCCCTGTATGGTTTCATCAAAATTGCCAAAAAAATTCCGGAAAATAAAGAAAAAATTGTCAAAGTTTTTGCACGCTTTTCAGAGAACGTGCTGTATTTCTGTAGACCACATCCCACCTCAGTTGCAGGTGCCAATTTTTGTGGTTGCATCTTTTTTGATCCTTGTTCAGAGAAAATTATAAAAAATAGTGAAAAAATAAAAAAGATTGATTCCTACTAGTGCCTTTTGGAAAAATTCAGGAAAAAGAAAAAATCCGTGTTATTTGCTTATTCTGTACATTCTTTCCATCGTCCTTTGTTTTCACCTTGTTGTGCTACGTCTAGACGCGTCTTAGCCAACAGCTGTGATTTGTACTTTAGATCCGGATTGAACAATCGCTAATCTGCACTCGTTAATTGCTAATCCTTGCTGTCATATTGTGTGCCTACCATAGCTCCACATATTCTTCTATCAGCACTGGTTCATCTCGCAACTGTTACCTACGCTCAACAACAGATTGCTTCGCCCTGTTTGGTTTCATCAAAATTGCCGAAAAAATTCAGGAAAATAAAGAAAAAAATTGTCAAAGTTTTTGCACGCTTTTCAGAGAATGTGCTGTATTTCTGTAGACCACATCCCACCTCAGTTGTAGGTGCCAATTTTTGTGGTTGCACCTTTTTTATCCTTGTGCAGAGAAAATTATAAAAAAATAGTGAAAAAATAAAAAACTTTGATTCCTAATAGTGCCTTTTGGAAAAATTCAGGAAAAAGAAAAAATCCATGTTATTTGCTTATTCTATACGTTCTTTCCATCGTCCTTTGTTTTCACCTTGTTGCGCTACATCTCGACACGTCTTAGCCAGCGGCTGTGATTTGTACTTTGGATCCGGATTGAACAATCGCTAATCTGCACTCGTTAATTGCTAATCCTTGTTGTCATATTGTGTGCCTACCCATAGCTCCACATATTCTTCTATCAGCATTGGTTCAGCTCGCAACTGTTACCCACGCTCAACAACAGATTGCTTCGCCCTATTTGGTTTCATCAAAATTGCCAAAAAAATTCAGAAAAATAATGAAAAAAAATTGTCAAAGTTTTTGCACGCTTTTCAGAGAATGTGCTGTATTTCTGTAGACCACATCCCACCTCAGTTGTAGTTGCCAATTTTTGTGGTTGCTTCTTTTTTGATCCTTGTTCAGAGAAATTGTAAAAAAATAGTGAAAAAATAAAAAAGTTTGATTCCTACTAGTGTCTTTCGGAAAAATCAGGGAAAATTCAAGAAAAAGGAAAAATCCGTGTTATTTGCTTTTTCTATGCGTTCTTTCCATCGTCCTTTGTTTTGACCTTGTTGCGCTACGTCTCGACACATCTTAGCCAGCAGCTGTGATTTGTACTTTGGATCCGGATTGAACAATCGCTAATCTGCACTCGTTAATTGCTAATCCTTGCAGTCATATTGTGTGCCTAGCCATAGCTCCACATATTCTTCTATCAGCACAGGTTCATCTTGCAACTGTTACCCACGCTCAACAACAGATCGCTTCGCCCTGTTTGGTTTCATCAAAATTGCCAAAAAAATTCAGGAAAATAAAGAAAAAAATTGTCAAAGTTTTTGCACGCTTTTCAGAGAATGTGCTGTATTTCTGTAGACCACATCCCACCTCAGTTGTAGGTGCCAATTTTTGTGGTTGCATATTTTTTTATCCTTGTTCAGAGAAAATTATAAAAAAATAGTGAAAAAATAAAAAAGTTTGATTACTACTAGTGCCTTTTGGAAAAATTCAGGAAAAAGAAAAAATCTGTTTTATTTGCTTATTCTGTACGTTCTTTCCATCGTCCTTTGTTTTCACCTTGTTGCGCTACATCTCGACACGTCTTAGCCAGCGGCTGTGATTTGTACTTTGGATCCGGATTGAACAATTGCTAATCTGCACTCGTTAATTGCTAATCCTTGCTGTCAAATTGTGTGCCTACCCATAGCTCCACATATTCTTCTATCAGCACAGGTTCATCTCGCAACTGTTAGCCATGCTCAACAACAGATTGCTTCGCCCTGTTTGGTTTCATCAAAATTGCCAAAAAAATTCAGGAAAATAAAGAAAAAAATTGTGAAAGTTTTTGCACGCTTTTCAGAGAATGTGCTGTATTTCGTAGACCACATCCCACCTCAGTTGTAGGTGCCAATTTTTGTGGTTGCACCTTTTTTATCCTTGTTCAGAGAAAATTATAAAAAAATAGTGAAAAAATAAAAAACTTTGATTCCTACTAGTGCCTTTTGGAAAAATTCAGGAAAAAGAAAAAATCCGTGTTATTTGCTTATTCTTTACGTTCTTTCCATTGTCCTTTGTTTTCACCTTGTTGCGCTACGTCTCGACACGTCTTAGCCAGCGGCTGCGATTTGTACTTTGGATCCGGATTGAACAATCGCTAATCTGCACTCGTTAATTGCTAATCCTTGCTGTCATATTTTGTGCCTACCCAAAGCTCCACATATTCTTCTATCAGCACTAGTTCATCTCGCAACTGTTACCCACGCTCAACAATAGATTGCTTCGCCCTGTTTGGTTTCATCAAAATTGCCAAAAAAAATTCTGGAAAATAAAGAAAAAAATTGTCAAAGTTTTTGCACGCTTTTCAGAGAATGTGCTGTATTTCTGTAGACCACATCCCACCTCAGTTGTAGGTGCCAATTTTTGTGGTTGCATCTTTTTTTATTCTTGTTCAGAGAAAATTATAAAAAAAATAATGAAAAAATAAAAAAGTTTGATTCCTACTAGTGCCTTTTGGAAAAATTCAGGAAAAAGAAAAAATCCGTGTTATTTGCTTATTCTGTACGTTCTTTCCATCGTCCTTTGTTTTCACCTTGTTGCGCTACATCTCGACACGTCTTAGCTAGCGGCTGTGATTTGTACTTTGGATCCGGATTGAACAATTGCTAATCTGCACTCGTTAATTGCTAATCCTTGCTGTCATATTGTGTGCCTACCCATAGCTCCACATATTCTTCTATCAGCACTGGTTCATCTCGCAACTGTTACCCACGCTCAACAACAGATTGCTTCGCCCTGTTTGGTTTCATCAAAATTGCCAAAAAAATTCAGGAAAATAAAGAAAAAAATTGTCAAAGTTTTTTCACGCTTTTTAGAGAATGTGCTGTATTTCTGTAGACCACATCCCACCTCAGTTGTAGGTGCCAATTTTTGTGGTTGCACCTTTTTTATCCTTGTTCAGAGAAAATTATAAAAAAATAGTGAAAAAATAAAAAACTTTTATTCCTACTAGTGCCTTTTGGAAAAATTCAGGAAAAAGAAAAAATCTGTGTTATTTGCTTATTCTGTAAGTTCTTTCCATCGTCCTTTGTTTTCACCTTGTTGCGCTACGTCTCGACACGTCTTAGCCAGCGGCTGTGATTTGCACTTTGGATCCGGATTGAACAATCGCTAATCTGCACTCGTTAATTGCTAATCCTTGCTGTCATATTGTGTGCCTACCCATAGCTCCATATATTCTTCTATCAGCACTGGTTCATCTCGCAACTGTTACCCATGCTCAACAACAGATTGCTTCGCCATGTTTGGTTTCATCAAAATTACCAAAAAATTTAGGAAAATAAAGAAAAAAATTGTCAAAGTTTTTGCACGCTTTTCAGAGAATGTGCTGTATTTCTGTAGACCACATCCCACCTCAGTTGTAGGTGCCAATTTTTGTGGTTGCACCTTTTTTATCCTTGTTCAGAGAAAATTATAAAAAAATAGTGAAAAAATAAAAAACTTTGATTCCTACTAGTGCCTTTTGGAAAAATTCAGGAAAAAGAAAAAATCCATGTTATTTGCTTTTTCTGTGCGTTCTTTCCATCGTCCTTTGTTTTCACCTTGTTGCGCTACGTCTCGACACGTCTTAGCCAGCAGCTGTGATTTGTACTTTGGATCCGGATTGAACAATCGCTAATCTGCACTCGCTAATTGCTAATCCTTGCAGTCATATTGTGTGCTTACCAATAGCTCCACATATTCTTCTATCAGCACAGGTTCATCTTGCAACTGTTACCCACGCTCAACAACAGATTGCTTTGCCCTGTTTGGTTTCATCAAAATTACCAAAAAAATTCAGGAAAATAAAGAAAAAAATTGTCAAAGTTTTTGCTCGCTTTTCAGAGAATGTGCTGTATTTCTGTAGACCACATCCCACCTCAGTTGTAGGTGCCAATTTTTGTGGTTGCAGCTTTTTTTATCCTTGTTCAGAGAAAATTATAAAAAAAAATAGTGAAAAAATAAAAAAGTTTGATTCCTACTAGTGCTTTTTGGAAAAATTCAGGAAAAAGAAAAAATCCGTGTTATTTGCTTATTCTGTACGTTCTTTCCATCGTCCTTTGTTTTCACCTTGTTGCGCTACATCTCGACACGTCTTAGCCAGCGGCTGTGATTTGTACTTTGGATCCGGATTGAACAATCGCTAATCTGCACTCGTTAATTGCTAATCCTTGCTGTCATATTGTGTGCCTACCCATAGCTCCACATATTCTTCTATCAGCACAGGTTCATCTCGCAACTGTTACCCACGCTCAACAACAGATTGCTTCGCCCTGTTTGGTTTCATCAAAATTGCCAAAAAAATTCAGGAAAATAAAGAAAAAAATTGTCAAAGTTTTTGCACGCTTTTCAGAGAATGTGCTGTATTTCTGTAGACCACATCCCACCTCAGTTGTAGGTGCCAATTTTTGTGGTTGCACCTTTTTTATCCTTGTTCAGAGAAAATTATAAAAAAAAATAGTGAAGAAATAAAAAAGTTTGATTCCTACTAGTGCCTTTTGGAAAAATTCAGGAAAAAGAAAAAATCCGTGTTATTTGCTTATTCTGTACGTTCTTTCCATCGTCCTTTGTTTTCACCTTGTTGCGCTACATCTCGACACGTCTTAGCCAGCGGCTGTGATTTGTACTTTGGATCCGGATTGAACAATCGCTAATCTGCACTCGTTAATTGCTAATTCTTGCTGTCATATTGTGTGCCTACCCATAGCTCCACATATTCTTCTATCAGCACAGGTTCATCTCGCAACTGTTACCCACGCTCAACAACAGATTGCTTCGCCCTGTTTGGTTTCATCAAAATTGCCAAAAAAATTCAGGAAAATAAAGAAAAAAATTGTCAAAGTTTTTGCACGCTTTTCAGAGAATGTGTTGTATTTCTATAGACCACATCCCACCTCAGTTGTAGGTGCCAATTTTTGTGGTTGCATCTTTTTTATCCTTGTTTAGAGAAAATTATAAAAAAAAATAGTGAAAAAATAAAAAAGTTTGATTCCTACTAGTGCCTTTTGGAAAAATTCAGGAAAAAGAAAAAATCCGTGTTATTTGCTTATTCTGTACGTTCTTTCCATCGTCCTTTGTTTTCACCTTGTTGCGCTACATCTCGACACGTCTTAGCCAGCGGCTGTGATTTGTACTTTGGATCCGGATTGAACAATCGCTAATCTGCACTCGTTAATTGCTAATCCTTGCTGTCATATTGTGTGCCTACCCATAGCTCCACATATTCTTCTATCAGCAGTGGTTCATCTCGCAACTGTTACCCACGCTCAACAACAGATTACTTCGCCCTGTTTGGTTTCATCAAAATTGCCAAAAAAATTCAGGAAAACAAAGAAAAAAATTGTCAAAGTTTTTGCACGCTTTTCAGAGAATGTACTGTATTTCTGTAGACCACATCCCACCTCAGTTGTAGGTGCCAATTTTTGTGGTTGCACCTTTTTTATCCTTGTTCAGAGAAAATTATAAAAAATAGTGAAAAAATAAAAAACTTTTATTCCTACTAGTGCCTTTTGGAAAAATTCAGGAAAAAGAAAAAATCTGTGTTATTTGCTTATTCTGTACGTTCTTTTCCATCGTCCTTTGTTTTCATCTTGTTGCGCTACGTCTCGACACGTCTTAGCCAGCGGCTGTGATTTGTACTTTGGATCCGGATTGAACAATCGCAAATCTGCACTCGTTAATTGCTAATCCTTGCTGTCATATTGTGTGCCTACCCATAACTCCACATATTCTTCTATCAGCACTGGTTCATCTCGCAACTGTTACCCATGCTCAACAACAGATTGCTTCACCATGTTTGGTTTCATCAAAATTACCAAAAAATTCAAGAAAATAAAGAAAAAAATTGTCAAAGTTTTTGCACGCTTTTCAGAGAATGTGCTGTATTTCTGTAGACCACATCCCACCTCAGTTGTAGGTGCCAATTTTTGTGGTTGCACCTTTTTTATCCTTGTTCAGAGAAAATTATAAAAAAATAGTGAAAAAATAAAAAACTTTGATTCCTACTAGTGCCTTTTGGAAAAATTCAGGAAAAAGAAAAAATCCGTGTTATTTGCTTTTTCTGTGCGTTCTTTCCATCGTCCTTTGTTTTCACCTTGTTGCGCTACGTCTCGACACGTCTTAGCCAGCTGCTGTGATTTGTACTTTGGATCCGGATTGAACAATCGCAAATCTGCACTCGTTAATTGCTAATCCTTGCTGTCATATTGTGTGCCTACCCATAGCTCCACATATTCTTCTATCAGCACTGGTTCATCTCGCAACTGTTACCCATGCTCAACAACAGATTGCTTCGCCATGTTTGGTTTCATCAAAATTACCAAAAAATTTAGGAAAATAAAGAAAAAAATTGTCAAAGTTTTTGCACGCTTTTCAGAGAATGTGCTGTATTTCTGTAGACCACATCCCACCTCAGTTGTAGGTGCCAATTTTTGTGGTTGCACCTTTTTTATCCTTGTTCAGAGAAAATTATAAAAAAAATAGTGAAAAAATAAAAAACTTTGATTCCTACTAGTGCCTTTTGGAAAAATTCAGGAAAAAGAAAAAATCCATGTTATTTGCTTTTTCTGTGCGTTCGTTCCATCGTCCTTTGTTTTCACCTTGTTGCGCTACGTCTCGACACGTCTTAGCTAGCAGCTGTGATTTGTACTTTGGATCCGGATTGAACAATCGCTAATCTGCACTCGCTAATTGCTAATCCTTGCAGTCATATTGTGTGCTTACCAATAGCTCCACATATTCTTCTATCAGCACAGGTTCATCTTGCAACTGTTACCCACGCTCAACAACAGATTGCTTCGCCCTGTTTGGTTTCATCAAAATTACCAAAAAAATTCAGGAAAATAAAGAAAAAAATTGTCAAAGTTTTTGCTCGCTTTTCAGAGAATGTGCTGTATTTCTGTAGACCACATCCCACCTCAGTTGTAGGTGCCAATTTTTGTGGTTGCAGCTTTTTTTATCCTTGTTCAGAGAAAATTATAAAAAAAAATAGTGAAAAAATAAAAAAAGTTTGATTCCTACTAGTGCCTTTTGGAAAAATTCAGGAAAAAGAAAAAATCCATGTTATTTGCTTATTCTGTACGTTCTTTCCATCGTCCTTTGTTTTCACCTTGTTGCGCTACATCTCGACACGTCTTAGCCAGCGGCTGTGATTTGTACTTTGGATCCGGATTGAACAATCGCTAATTTGCACTCGTTAATTGCTAATCCTTGCTGTCATATTGTGTGCCTACCCATAGCTCCACATATTCTTCTATCAGCACTGGTTCATCTCGCAACTGTTACCCATGCTCAACAACGGATTGCTTCGCCATGTTTGGTTTCATCAAAATTACCAAAAAATTTAGGAAAATAAAGAAAAAAATTGTCAAAGTTTTTGCACGCTTTTCAGAGAATGTGTTGTATTTCTGTAGACCACATCCCACCTCAGTTGTAGGTGCCAATTTTTGTGGTTGCACCTTTTTTATCCTTGTTCAGAGAAAATTATAAAAAAATAGTGAAAAAATAAAAACTTTGATTCCTACTAGTGCCTTTTGGAAAAATTCAGGAAAAAGAAAAAATCCATGTTATTTGCTTTTTCTGTGCGTTCTTTCCATCGTCCTTTGTTTTCACCTTGTTGCGCTACGTCTCGACACGTCTTAGCCAGCGGCTGTGATTTGTACTTTGGATCCGGATTGAACAATCGCTAATCTGCACTCGTTAATTGCTAATCCTTGCTGTCATATTGTGTGCCTACCCATAGCTCCACATATTCTTCTATCAGCACAAGTTCATCTCGCAACTGTTACCCACGCTCAACAACAGATTGCTTCGCCCTGTTTGGTTTCATCAAAATTGCCAAAAAAATTCAGGAAAATAAAGAAAAAAATTGTCAAAGTTTTTGCACGCTTTTCAGAGAATGTGCTGTATTTCTATAGACCACATCCCACCTCAGTTGTAGGTGCCAATTTTTGTGGTTGCATCTTTTTTATCCTTGTTCAGAGAAAATTATAAAAAAAAATAGTGAAAAAATAAAAAAGTTTGATTCCTACTAGTGCCTTTTGGAAAAATTCAGGAAAAAGAAAAAATCCGTGTTATTTGCTTATTCTGTACGTTCTTTCCATCGTCCTTTGTTTTCACCTTGTTGCGCTACATCTCGACACGTCTTAGCCAGCGGCTGTGATTTGTACTTTGGATCCGGATTGAACAATCGCTAATTTGCACTCGTTAATTGCTAATCCTTGCTGTCATATTGTGTGCCTACCCATAGCTCCACATATTCTTCTATCAGCAGTGGTTCATCTCGCAACTGTTACCCACGCTCAACAACAGATTACTTCGCCCTGTTTGGTTTCATCAAAATTGCCAAAAAAATTCAGGAAAACAAAGAAAAAAATTGTCAAAGTTTTTGCACGCTTTTCAGAGAATGTACTGTATTTCTGTAGACCACATCCCACCTCAGTTGTAGGTGCCAATTTTTGTGGTTGCACCTTTTTTATCCTTGTTCAGAGAAAATTATAAAAAATAGTGAAAAAATAAAAAACTTTTATTCCTACTAGTGCCTTTTGGAAAAATTCAGGAAAAAGAAAAAATCTGTGTTATTTGCTTATTCTGTACGTTCTTTCCATCGTCCTTTGTTTTCACCTTGTTGCGCTACGTCTCGACACGTCTTAGCCAGCGGCTGTGATTTGTACTTTGGATCCGGATTGAACAATCGCAAATCTGCACTCGTTAATTGCTAATCCTTGCTGTCATATTGTGTGCCTACCCATAACTCCACATATTCTTCTATCAGCACTGGTTCATCTCGCAACTGTTATCCATGCTCAACAACAGATTGCTTCACCATGTTTGGTTTCATCAAAATTACCAAAAAATTCAAGAAAATAAAGAAAAAAATTGTCAAAGTTTTTGCACGCTTTTCAGAGAATGTGCTGTATTTCTGTAGACCACATCCCACCTCAGTTGTAGGTGCCAATTTTTGTGGTTGCACCTTTTTTATCCTTGTTCAGAGAAAATTATAAAAAAAATAGTGAAAAAATAAAAAAGTTTGATTCCTACTAGTGCCTTTTGGAAAAATTCAGGAAAAAGAAAAAATCCGTGTTATTTGCTTTTTCTGTGCATTCTTTCCATCGTCCTTTGTTTTCACCTTGTTGCGCTACGTCTCGACACGTCTTAGCCAGCTGCTGTGATTTGTACTTTGGATCCGGATTGAACAATCGCTAATCTGCACTCGTTAATTGCTAACCCTTGCTGTCATATTGTGTGCCTACCCATAGCTCCACATATTCTTCTATCAGCACAGGTTCATCTCGCAACTGTTACCCACGCTCAACAACAGATTGCTTCGCCCTGTTTGGTTTCATAAAAATTGCCAAAAAATTCAGGAAAATAAAGAAAAAAATTGTCAATGTTTTTGCACGCTTTTCAGAGAACCTGCTGTATTTCTGTAGACCACATCCCACCTCAGTTGTAGTTTCCAATTTTTGTGGTTGCAGCTTTTTTATCCTTGTTCAGAGAAAATTATAAAAAAAATAGTGAAAAAATAAAAAAGTTTGATTCCTACTAGTGCCTTTTGGAAAAATTCAGGAAAAAGAAAAAATCCATGTTATTTGCTTATTATGTACGTTCTTTCCATCGTCCTTTGTTTTCACCTTGTTGTGCTATGTCTCGACACGTCTTAGCGAGCGGCTGTGATTTGTACTTTGGATCCGGATTGAACAATCGCTAATCTGCACTCGTTAATTGCTAACCCTTGCTGTCATATTGTGTGCCTACCCATAGCTCCACATATTCTTCTATCAGCACTGGTTCATCTCGCAACTGTTACCCATGCTCAACAACGGATTGCTTCGCCATGTTTGGTTTCATCAAAATTACCAAAAAATTTAGGAAAATAAAGAAAAAAATTGTCAAAGTTTTTGCACGCTTTTCAGAGAATGTGTTGTATTTCTGTAGACCACATCCCACCTCAGTTGTAGGTGCCAATTTTTGTGGTTGCACCTTTTTTATCCTTGTTCAGAGAAAATTATAAAAAAATAGTGAAAAAATAAAAACTTTGATTCCTACTAGTGCCTTTTGGAAAAATTCAGGAAAAAGAAAAAATCCATGTTATTTGCTTTTTCTGTGCGTTCTTTCCATCGTCCTTTGTTTTCACCTTGTTGCGCTACGTCTCGACACGTCTTAGCCAGCAGCTGTGATTTGTACTTTGGATCCGGATTGAACAATCGCTAATCTGCACTCGCTAATTGCTAATCCTTGCAGTCATATTGTGTGCTTACCAATAGCTCCACATATTCTTCTATCAGCACAGGTTCATCTTGCAACTGTTACCCACGCTCAACAACGGATTGCTTCGCCCTGTTTGGATTCATCAAAATTGCCAAAAAAATTCAGGAAAATAAAGAAAAAAATTGTCAAAGTTTTTGCACGCTTTTCAGAGAATGTGCTGTATTTATATAGACCACATCCCACCTCAGTTGTAGGTGCCAATTTTTGTGGTTGCATCTTTTTTATCCTTGTTCAGAGAAAATTATAAAAAAAAATAGTGAAAAAATAAAAAAGTTTGATTCCTACTAGTGCCTTTTGGAAAAATTCAGGAAAAAGAAAAAATCTGTGTTATTTGCTTATTCTGTACGTTCTTTCCATCGTCCTTTGTTTTCACCTTGTTGCGCTACGTCTCGACACGTCTTAGCCAGCGGCTGTGATTTGTACTTTGGATCCGGATTGAACAATCGCTAATCTGCACTCGTTAATTGCTAATCCTTGCTGTCATATTGTGTGCCTACCCATAGCTCCACATATTCTTCTATCAGCACAGGTTCATCTCGCAACTGTTACCCACGCTCAACAACAGATTGCTTCGCCCTGTTTGGTTTCATCAAAATTGCCAAAAAAATTCAGAAAAATAAAGAAAAAAATTGTCAAAGTTTTTGCACGCTTTTCAGAGAATGTGCTGTATTTCTATAGACCACATCCCACCTCAGTTGTAGGTGCCAATTTTTGTGGTTGCATCTTTTTTATCCTTGTTCAGAGAAAATTATAAAAAAAATAGTGAAAAAATAAAAAAGTTTGATTCCTACTAGTGCCTTTTGGAAAAATTCAGGAAAAAGAAAAAATCCGTGTTATTTGCTTATTCTGTACGTTCTTTCCATCGTCCTTTGTTTTCACCTTGTTGTGCTACGTCTCGACACGTCTTAGCGAGCGGCTGTGATTTGTACTTTGGATCCGGATTGAACAATCGCTAATCTGCACTCGTTAATTGCTAACCCTTGCTGTCATATTGTGTGCCTACCCATAGCTCCACATATTCTTCTATCAGCACTGGTTCATCTCGCAACTGTTACCCACGCTCAACAACAGATTGCTTCGCCCTGTTTGGTTTCATCAAAATTGCCAAAAAAATTCAGGAAAACAAAGAAAAAAATTTTCAAAGTTTTTGCACGCTTTTCAGAGAACGTGCTGTATTTCTGTAGACCACATCCCACCTCAGTTGTAGGTGCCAATTTTTGTGGTTGCACCTTTTTTATCCTTGTTCAGAGAAAATTATAAAAAAATAGTGAAAATATAAAAAAACTTTGATTCCTACTAGTGCCTTTTGGCAAAATTCAGGAAAAAGAAAAAATCCGTATTATTTGCTTTTTCTGTGCGTTCTTTCCATCGTCCTTTGTTTTCACCTTGTTGCACTACGTCTCGACACGTCTTAGCCAGCAGCTGTGATTTCTACTTTGGATCCGGATTGAACAATCGCTAATCTGCACTCGTTAATTGCTAATCCTTGCTGCCATATTGTGTGCCTACCCATTGCTCCACATATTCTTCTATCAGCACAGGTTCATCTCGCAACTGTTACCCACGCTCAACAACAGATTGCTTCGCCCTGCTTGGTTTCATCAAAATTGCCAAAAAAATTTAGGAAAATAAAGAAAAAAATTATCAAAGTTTTTGCACGCTTTTTAGAGAATGTGCTGTATTTCTGTAGACAACATCCCACCTCAGTTGTAGGTGCCAATTTTTGTGGTTGCATCTTTTTTTATCCTTGTTCAGAGAAAATTATAAAAAAAATAGTGAAAAAATAAAAAAGTTTGATTCCAACTAGTGCCTTTTGGAAAAATTCAGGAAAAAGAAAAAATTTGTGTTATTTGCTTATTCTGTACGTTCTTTCCATCGTCCTTTGTTTTCACCTTGTTGCGCTACATCTCGACACGTCTTAGCCAGCGGCTGTGATTTGTACTTTGGATCCGGATTGAACAATCGCTAATCTGCACTCGTTAATTGCTAATCCTTGCTGTCATATTGTGTGCCTACCCATAGCTCCACATATTCTTCTATCAGCACAGGTTCATCTCGCAACTGTTACCCACGCTCAATAACAGATTGCTTCGCCCTGTTTGGTTTCATAAAAATTGCCAAAAAAATTCAGGAAAATAAAGAAAAAAATTGTCAAAGTTTTTGCACGCTTTTCAGAGAACGTGCTGTATTTCTGTAGACCACATCCCACCTCAGTTGTAGGTGCCAATTTTTGTGGTTGCAGCTTTTTTTATCCTTGTTCAGAGAAAATTATAAAAAAAAATAGTGAAAAAATAAAAAAGTTTGATTCCTACTAGTGCCTTTTGGAAAAATTCAGGAAAAAGAAAAAATCCATGTTATTTGCTTATTATGTACGTTCTTTCCATCGTCCTTTGTTTTCACCTTGTTGTGCTACGTCTCGACACGTCTTAGCGAGCGGCTGTGATTTGTACTTTGGATCCGGATTGAACAATCGCTAATCTGCACTCGTTAATTGCTAACCCTTGCTGTCATATTGTGTGCCTACCCATAGCTCCACATATTCTTCTATCAGCACTGGTTCATCTCGCAACTGTTACCCATGCTCAACAACGGATTGCTTCGCCATGTTTGGTTTCATCAAAATTACCAAAAAATTTAGGAAAATAAAGAAAAAAATTGTCAAAGTTTTTGCACGCTTTTCAGAGAATGTGTTGTATTTCTGTAGACCACATCCCACCTCAGTTGTAGGTGCCAATTTTTGTGGTTGCACCTTTTTTATCCTTGTTCAGAGAAAATTATAAAAAAATAGTGAAAAAATAAAAAACTTTGATTCCTACTAGTGCCTTTTGGAAAAATTCAGGAAAAAGAAAAAATCCATGTTATTTGCTTTTTCTGTGCGTTCTTTCCATCGTCCTTTGTTTTCACCTTGTTGCGCTACGTCTCGACATGTCTTAGCCAGCAGCTGTGATTTGTACTTTGGATCCGGATTGAACAATCGCTAATCTGCACTCACTAATTGCTAATCCTTGCAGTCATATTGTGTGCTTACCAATAGCTCCACATATTCTTCTATCAGCACAGGTTCATCTTGCAACTGTTACCCACGCTCAACAACAGATTGCTTCGCCCTGTTTGGTTTCATCAAAATTGCCAAAAAAATTCAGGAAAATAAAGAAAAAAATTGTCAAAGTTTTTGCACGCTTTTCAGAGAATGTGCTGTATTTCTATAGACCACATCCCACCTCAGTTGTAGGTGCCAATTTTTGTGGTTGCATCTTTTTTATCCTTGTTCAGAGAAAATTATAAAAAAAATAGTGAAAAAATAAAAAAGTTTGATTCCTACTAGTGCCTTTTGGAAAAATTCAGGAAAAAGAAAAAATCTGTGTTATTTGCTTATTATGTACGTTCTTTCCATCGTCCTTTGTTTTCACCTTGTTGCGCTACGTCTCGACACGTCTTAGCCAGCGGCTGTGATTTGTACTTTGGATCCGGATTGAACAATCGCTAATCTGCACTCGTTAATTGCTAATCCTTGCTGTCATATTGTGTGCCTACCCATAGCTCCACATATTCTTCTATCAGCACAGGTTCATCTCGCAACTGTTACCCACGCTCAACAACAGATTGCTTCGCCCTGTTTGGTTTCATCAAAATTGCCAAAAAAATCCAGGAAAATAAAGAAAAAAATTGTCAAAGTTTTTGCACGCTTTTCAGAGAATGTGCTGTATTTCTATAGACCACATCCCACCTCAGTTGTAGGTGCCAATTTTTGTGGTTGCATCTTTTTTATCCTTGTTCAGAGAAAATTATAAAAAAAAATATTGAAAAAATAAAAAAGTTTGATTCCTACTAGTGCCTTTTGGAAAAATTCAGGAAAAAGAAAAAATCCGTGTTATTTGCTAATTCTGTACGTTCTTTCCATCGTCCTTTGTTTTCACCTTGTTGTGCTACGTCTCGACACGTCTTAGCGAGCGGCTGTGATTTGTACTTTGGATCCGGATTGAACAATCGCTAATCTGCACTCGTTAATTGCTAACCCTTGCTGTCATATTGTGTGCCTACCCATAGCTCCACATATTCTTCTATCAGCACAGGTTCATCTCGCAACTGTTACCCACGCTCAACAACAGATTGCTTCGCCCTGTTTGGTTTCATAAAAATTGCCAAAAAATTCAGGAAAATAAAGAAAAAATTGTCAAAGTTTTTGCACGCTTTTCAGAGAACGTGCTGTATTTCTGTAGACCACATCCCACCTCAGTTGTAGGTGCCAATTTTTGTGGTTGCACCTTTTTTATCCTTGTTCAGAGAAAATTATAAAAAAATAGTGAAAAAATAAAAAACTTTGATTCCTACTAGTGCCTTTTGGCAAAATTCAGGAAAAAGAAAAAATCCGTATTATTTGCTTTTTCTGTGCGTTCTTTCCATCGTCCTTTGTTTTCACCTTGTTGCACTACGTCTCGACACGTCTTAGCCAGCAGCTGTGATTTGTACTTTGGATCCGGATTGAACAATCGCTAATCTGCACTCGCTAATTGCTAATCCTTGCAGTCATATTGTGTGCCTACCCATAGCTCCACATATTCTTCTATCAGCACAGGTTCATCTTGCAACTGTTACCCACGCTCAACAACAGATTGCTTCACCCTGTTTGGTTTCATCAAAATTACCAAAAAAATTCAGGAAAATAAAGAAAAAAATTGTCAAAGTTTTTGCTCGCTTTTCAGAGAATGTGCTGTATTTCTGTAGACCACATCCCACCTCAGTTGTAGGTGCCAATTTTTGTGGTTGCAGCTTTTTTTATCCTTGTTCAGAGAAAATTATTAAAAAAAATAGTGAAAAAATAAAAAAGTTTGATTCCTACTAATGCGTTTTGGAAAAATTCAGGAAAAAGAAAAAATCCGTGTTATTTGCTTATTCTGTATGTTCTTTCCATCGTCCTTTGTTTTCACCTTGTTGCGCTACATCTCGACACGTCTTAGCCAGCGGCTGTGATTTGTACTTTGGATCCGGATTGAACAATCGCTAATCTACACTCGTTAATTGCTAATCCTTGCTGTCATATTGTGTGCCTACCCATAGCTCCACATATTCTTCTATCAGCACAGGTTCATCTCGCAACTGTTACCCACGCTCAACAACAGATTGCTTCGCCCTGTTTGGTTTCATCAAAATTGCCAAAAAAATTTAGGAAAATAAAGAAAAAAATTATCAAAGTTTTTGCACGCTTTTTAGAGAATGTGCTGTATTTCTGTAGACCACATCCCACCTCAGTTGTAGGTGCCAATTTTTGTGGTTGCATCTTTTTTTATCCTTGTTCAGAGAAAATTATAAAAAAAAACTAGTGAAAAAATAAAAAAGTTTGATTCCTACTAGTGCCTTTTGGAAAAATTCAGGAAAAAGAAAAAATCCATGTTATTTGCTTATTCTGTACGTTCTTTTCATCGTCCTTTGTTTTCACCTTGTTGCGCTACGTCTCAAAGCGTCTTAGCCAGCAGCTGTGATTTGTACTTTGGATCCGGATTGAACAATCGCTAATCTGCACTCGTTAATTGCTAATCCTTGCTGTCATATTGTGTGCCTACCCATAGCTCCACATATTCTTCTATCAGCACAGGTTCATCTCACAACTGTTACCCACGCTCAACAACAGATTGCTTCGCCCTGTTTGGTTTCATCAAAATTGCCAAAAAAATTCAGGAAAATAAAGAAAAAAATTGTCAAAGTTTTTGCACGCTTTTCAGAGAATGTGCTGTATTTCTATAGACCACATCCCACCTCAGTTGTAGGTGCCAATTTTTGTGGTTGCATCTTTTTTATCATTGTTCAGAGAAAATTATAAAAAAAATAGTGAAAAAATAAAAAAGTTTGATTCCTACTAGTGCCTTTTGGAAAAATTCAGGAAAAAGAAAAAATCCGTGTTATTTGCTTTTTCTGTGCGTTCTTTCCATCGTCCTTTGTTTTCACCTTGTTGCGCTACGTCTCGACACGTCTTAGCCAGCAGCTGTGATTTGTACTTTGGATCCGGATTGAACAATCGCTAATCTGCACTCGCTAATTGCTAATCCTTGCAGTCATATTGTGTGCCTACCCATAGCTCCACATATTCTTCTATCAGCACAGGTTCATCTTGCAACTGTTACCCACGCTCAACAACAGATTGCTTCGCCCTGTTTGGTTTCATCAAAATTACCAAAAAAATTTAGGAAAATAAAGAAAAAAATTGTCAAAGTTTTTGCTCGCTTTTTCAGAGCTGTATTTCTGTAGACCACATCCCACCTCAGTTGTAGGTGCCAATTTTTGTGGTTGTAGCTTTTTTTATCCTTGTTCAGAGAAAATTATAAAAAAAAATAGTGAAAAAATAAAAAAGTTTGATTCCTACTAATGCCTTTTGGAAAAATTCAGGAAAAAGAAAAAATCCGTGTTATTTGCATATTCTGTATGTTCTTTCCATCGTCCTTTGTTTTCACCTTGTTGCGCTACATCTCGACACGTCTTAGCCAGCGGCTGTGATTTGTACTTTGGATCCGGATTGAACAATCGCTAATCTGCACTCGTTAATTGCTAATCCTTGCTGTAATATTGTGTGCCTACCCATAGCTCCACATATTCTTCTATCAGCACTGGTTCATCTCGCAACTATTACCCACGCTCAACAATAGATTGCTTCGCCCTGTTTGGTTTCATCAAAATTGCCAAAAAAATTCAGGAAAATAAAGAAAAAATTGTCAAAGTTTTTGCACGCTTTTCAGAGAATGTGCTGTATTTCTGTAGACCACATCCCACCTCAGTTGTAGGTGCCAATTTTTGTGGTTGCATCTTTTTTATCCTTGTTCAGAGAAAATTATAAAAAAATAGTGAAAAAATAAAAAAGTTTGATTCCTACTAGTGCCTTTTGGAAAAATTCGGGAAAAAGAAAAAATCCGTGTTATTTGCTTATTTTGTACGTTCTTTCCATCGTCCTTTGTTTCCACGTTGTTGCGCTACGTCTCGACACGTCTTAGCCAGTGGCTGTGATTTGTACTTTGGATCCGGATTGAACAATCGCTAATCTACACTCGTTAATTGCTAATCATTGCTGTCATATTGTGTGCCTACTCATAGCTCCACACATTCTTCTATCAGCACTAGTTCATCTCGCAACTGTTACCCACACTCAACAATAGATTGCTTCGCCCTGTTTGGTTTCATAAAAATTGCCAAAAAAATTTAGGAAAATAAAGAAAAAAATTGTCAAAGTTTTTGCACGCTTTTCAGAGAATGTGCTGTATTTCTGTAGACCACATCCCACCTCAGTTGTAGGTGCCAATTTTTGTGGTTGCACCTTTTTATCCTTGTTCAGAGAAAATTATAAAAAAATAGTGAAAAAATAAAAAACTTTGATTCCTACTAGTGCCTTTTGGAAAAATTCAGGAAAAAGAAAAAATCCATGTTATTTGCTTATTCTGTACGTTCTTTCCATCGTCCTTTGTTTTCACCTTGTTGCGCTACGTCTCAAAGCGTCTTAGCCAGCAGCTGTGATTTGTACTGTGGATCCGGATTGAACAATCGCTAATCTGCACTCGTTAATTGCTAATCCTTGCTGTAATTTGTGTGCCTACCCATAGCTCCACATATTCTTCTATCAGCACTGGTTCATCTCGCAACTGTTACCCACGCTCAACAACAGATTGCTTCGCCCTGTTTGGTTTCATAAAAATTGCCAAAAAAATTTAGGAAAATAAAGAAAAAAATTGTCAAAGTTTTTGCACGCTTTTCAGAGAATGTGCTGTATTTCTGTAGACCACATCCCACCTCAGTTGTAGGTGCCAATTTTTGTGGTTGCACCTTTTTTATCCTTGTTCAGAGAAAATTATAAAAAAATAGTGAAAAAATAAAAAACTTTGATTCCTACTAGTGCCTTTTGGAAAAATTCAGGAAAAAGAAAAAATTCATGTTATTTGCTTATTCTGTACGTTCTTTTCATCGTCCTTTGTTTTCACCTTGTTGCGCTACGTCTCAAAGCGTCTTAGCCAGCAGCTGTGATTTGTACTTTGGATCCGGATTGAACAATCGCTAATCTGCACTCGTTAATTGCTAATCCTTGCTGTAATATTGTGTACCTACCCATAGCTCCACATCTTCTTCTATCAGCACTGGTTCATCTCGCAACTATTACCCACGCTCAACAATAGATTGCTTCGCCCTGTTTGGTTTCATCAAAATTGCCAAAAAAATTCAGGAAAATAAAGAAAAAAATTATCAAAGTTTTTGCACGCTTTTCAGAGAATGTGTTGTATTTCTGTAGACCACATCCCACCTCAGTTGTAGGTGCCAATTTTTGTGGTTGCATCTTTTTTATCCTTGTTCAGAGAAAATTATAAAAAAAAATAGTGAAAAAATAAAAAAGTTTGATTCCTACTAGTGCTTTTTGGAAAAATTCAGGAAAAAGAAAAAATCTATGTTATTTGCTTATTCTGTATGTTCTTTCCATCGTCCTTTGTTTTCACCTTGTTGCGCTATGTCTCGACACATCTTAGCCAGCGGCTGTGATTTGTACTTTGGATCCGGATTGAACAACCGCTAATCTGCACTCGTTAATTGCTAATCCTTGTTGTCAAATTATGTGCCTACCCATAGCTCCACATATTCTTCTATCAGCACTGGTTCATCTCGCAACTATTACCCAGGCTCAACAACAGATTGCTTCGCCCTGTTTGGTTTCATGAAAATTGCCAAAAAAATTCAGAAAAATAATGAAAAAAAATTGTCAAAGTTTTTGCACGCTTTTCAGAGAACGTGCAGTATTTCTGTAGACCACATCCCACCTCAGTTGTCGTTGCCAATTTTCGTGGTTGCATCTTTTTTGATCCTTGTTCAGAGAAATTGTAAAAAATTAGTGAAAAAATAAAAAAGTTTGATTCCTACTAGTGCCTTTTGGAAAAATTGAGGAAAAAGAAAAAATCCGTGTTATTTGCTTATTCTGTACGTTCTTTCCATCGTCCTTTGTTTTCACCTTGTTGCGCTACGTCTCGACACGTCTTAGCCAGCGACTGTGATTTGTACTTTGGATCCGGATTGAACAATCGCTAATGTGCACTCGTTAATTGCTAATCCTTGCTGTCATATTGTGTGCCTACCCATAGCTCCACATATTCTTCTATCAGCACTGGTTCATCTCGCAACTGTTACCCATGCTCAACAACAGATTGCTTCGCCCTGTTTGGTTTCATCAAAATTGCCAAAAAAATTCAGGAAAATAAAGAAAAAAATTGTCAAAGTTTTTGCACGCTTTTCAGAGAATGTGCTGTATTTCTGTAGACCACATCCCACCTCAGTTGTAGGTGCCAATTTTTGTGGTTGCATCTTTTTTTATCCTTGTTCAGAGAAAATTATAAAAAAAATAGTGAAAAAATAAAAAACTTTGATTCCTACTAGTGCCTTTTGGAAAAATTCAGGAAAAAGGAAAAATCTGTGTTATTTGCTTATTATGTACGTTCTTTCCTTTGTCCTTTGTTTTCACCTTGTTGCGCTACGTCTCGACACGTCTTAGCCAGCGGCTGTGATTTGTACTTTGGATCCGGATTGAACAATCGCTAATCTGCACTCGTTAATTGCTAATCCTTGCTGTCATATTGTGTGCCTACCCATAGCTCCACATATTCTTCTATCAGCACTGGTTCATCTCGCACCTGTTACCCATGCTCAACAACAGATTGCTTCGCCCTGTTTGGTTTCATCAAAATTGCCAAAAAAATTCAGAAAAATAATGAAAAAAAATTGTCAAAGTTTTTGCACGCTTTTCAGAGAACGTGTTGTATTTCTGCAGACCACATCCCACCTCAGTTGTAGTTGCCAATTTTTGTGGTTGCATCTTTTTTGATCCTTGTTCAGAGAAATTGTAAAAAAAGAGTGAAAAAATAAAAAAGTTTGATTTCTACTAGTGCCTTTTGGAAAAATCAGGGAAAAACACAAGAAAAAGGAAAAATCCGTGTTATTTGCTTTTTCTGTGCGTTCTTTCCATCGTCCTTTGTTTTCACCTTGTTGCGCTACGTCTCGACACGTCTTAGCCAGCAGCTGTGATTTGTACTTTGGATCCGGATTGAACAATCGCTAATCTGCACTCGTTAATTGCTAATCCTTGCAGTCATATTGTGTGCCTACCCATAGCTCCACATATTCTTCTATCAGCACAGGTTCATCTTGCTACTGTTACCCACGCTCAACAACAGATTGCTTCGCCCTGTTTGGTTTTATCAAAATTGCCAAAAAAATTCAGGAAAATAAAGAAAAAAATTGTCAAAGTTTTTGCACGCTTTTCAGAGAATGTGTTGTATTTCTGTAGACCACATGCCACCTCAGTTGTAGGTGCCAATTTTTGTGGTTGCATCTTTTTTTATCCTTGTTCAGAGAAAATTATAATAAAATAGTGAAAAAATAAAAAAGTTTGATTCCTACTAGTGCCTTTTGGAAAAATTCAGGAAAAAGAAAAAATCCATGTTATTTGCTTATTCTATACGTTCTTTCCATCGTCCTTTGTTTTCACCTTGTTGCGCTACGTCTCGACATGTCTTAGCCGGTGGCTGTGATTTGTACTTTGGATCTGGATTGAAGAATCGCTAATCTGCACTCGTTAATTGCTAATCCTTGCTGTCATATTGTGTGCCTACCCATAGCTCCACATATTCTTCTATCAGCACTGGTTCATCTCGCAACTGTTACCCACGCTCAACAACACATTGCTTCGCCCTGTTTGGTTTCATCAAAATTGCCAAAAAAATTTAGGAAAATAAAGAAAAAAATTGTCAAAGTTTTTGCACGCTTTTCAGAGAATGTGCTGTATTTCTGTAGACCACATCCCACCTCAGTTGTAGGTGCCAATTTTTGTGGTTGCACCTTTTTTATCCTTGTTCAGAGAAAATTATAAAAAAATAGTGAAAAAATAAAAAACTTTGATTCCTACTAGTGCCTTTTGGAAAAATTCAGGAAAAAGAAAAAATTCATGTTATTTGCTTATTCTGTACGTTCTTTTCATCGTCCTTTGTTTTCACCTTGTTGCGCTACGTCTCAAAGCGTCTTAGCCAGCAGCTGTGATTTGTACTTTGGATCCGGATTGAACAATCGCTAATCTGCACTCGTTAATTGCTAATCCTTGCTGTAATATTGTGTACCTACCCATAGCTCCACATCTTCTTCTATCAGCACTGGTTCATCTCGCAACTATTACCCACGCTCAACAATAGATTGCTTCGCCCTGTTTGGTTTCATCAAAATTGCCAAAAAAATTCAGGAAAATAAAGAAAAAAATTATCAAAGTTTTTGCACGCTTTTCAGAGAATGTGTTGTATTTCTGTAGACCACATCCCACCTCAGTTGTAGGTGCCAATTTTTGTGGTTGCATCTTTTTTATCCTTGTTCAGAGAAAATTATAAAAAAAAATAGTGAAAAAATAAAAAAGTTTGATTCCTACTAGTGCTTTTTGGAAAAATTCAGGAAAAAGAAAAAATCTATGTTATTTGCTTATTCTGTATGTTCTTTCCATCGTCCTTTGTTTTCACCTTGTTGCGCTATGTCTCGACACATCTTAGCCAGCGGCTGTGATTTGTACTTTGGATCCGGATTGAACAACCGCTAATCTGCACTCGTTAATTGCTAATCCTTGTTGTCAAATTATGTGCCTACCCATAGCTCCACATATTCTTCTATCAGCACTGGTTCATCTCGCAACTATTACCCACGCTCAACAACAGATTGCTTCGCCCTGTTTGGTTTCATGAAAATTGCCAAAAAAATTCAGAAAAATAATGAAAAAAAATTGTCAAAGTTTTTGCACGCTTTTCAGAGAACGTGCAGTATTTCTGTAGACCACATCCCACCTCAGTTGTCGTTGCCAATTTTCGTGGTTGCATCTTTTTTGATCCTTGTTCAGAGAAATTGTAAAAAATTAGTGAAAAAATAAAAAAGTTTGATTCCTACTAGTGCCTTTTGGAAAAATTGAGGAAAAAGAAAAAATCCGTGTTATTTGCTTATTCTGTACGTTCTTTCCATCGTCCTTTGTTTTCACCTTGTTGCGCTACGTCTCGACACGTCTTAGCCAGCGACTGTGATTTGTACTTTGGATCCGGATTGAACAATCGCTAATGTGCACTCGTTAATTGCTAATCCTTGCTGTCATATTGTGTGCCTACCCATAGCTCCACATATTCTTCTATCAGCACTGGTTCATCTCGCAACTGTTACCCATGCTCAACAACAGATTGCTTCGCCCTGTTTGGTTTCATCAAAATTGCCAAAAAAATTCAGGAAAATAAAGAAAAAAATTGTCAAAGTTTTTGCACGCTTTTCAGAGAATGTGCTGTATTTCTGTAGACCACATCCCACCTCAGTTGTAGGTGCCAATTTTTGTGGTTGCATCTTTTTTTATCCTTGTTCAGAGAAAATTATAAAAAAATAGTGAAAAAATAAAAAACTTTGATTCCTACTAGTGCCTTTTGGAAAAATTCAGGAAAAAGGAAAAATCTGTGTTATTTGCTTATTATGTACGTTCTTTCCTTTGTCCTTTGTTTTCACCTTGTTGCGCTACGTCTCGACACGTCTTAGCCAGCGGCTGTGATTTGTACTTTGGATCCGGATTGAACAATCGCTAATCTGCACTCGTTAATTGCTAATCCTTGCTGTCATATTGTGTGCCTACCCATAGCTCCACATATTCTTCTATCAGCACTGGTTCATCTCGCACCTGTTACCCACGCTCAACAACAGATTGCTTCGCCCTGTTTGGTTTCATCAAAATTGCCAAAAAAATTCAGAAAAATAATGAAAAAAAATTGTCAAAGTTTTTGCACGCTTTTCAGAGAACGTGTTGTATTTCTGCAGACCACATCCCACCTCAGTTGTAGTTGCCAATTTTTGTGGTTGCATCTTTTTTGATCCTTGTTCAGAGAAATTGTAAAAAAAGAGTGAAAAAATAAAAAAGTTTGATTTCTACTAGTGCCTTTTGGAAAAATCAGGGAAAAACACAAGAAAAAGGAAAAATCCGTGTTATTTGCTTTTTCTGTGCGTTCTTTCCATCGTCCTTTGTTTTCACCTTGTTGCGCTACGTCTCGACACGTCTTAGCCAGCAGCTGTGATTTGTACTTTGGATCCGGATTGAACAATCGCTAATCTGCACTCGTTAATTGCTAATCCTTGCAGTCATATTGTGTGCCTACCCATAGCTCCACATATTCTTCTATCAGCACAGGTTCATCTTGCTACTGTTACCCACGCTCAACAACAGATTGCTTCGCCCTGTTTGGTTTTATCAAAATTGCCAAAAAAATTCAGGAAAATAAAGAAAAAAATTGTCAAAGTTTTTGCACGCTTTTCAGAGAATGTGTTGTATTTCTGTAGACCACATGCCACCTCAGTTGTAGGTGCCAATTTTTGTGGTTGCATCTTTTTTTATCCTTGTTCAGAGAAAATTATAATAAAATAGTGAAAAAATAAAAAAGTTTGATTCCTACTAGTGCCTTTTGGAAAAATTCAGGAAAAAGAAAAAATCTGTGTTATTTGCTTATTCTATACGTTCTTTCCATCGTCCTTTGTTTTCACCTTGTTGCGCTACGTCTCGACATGTCTTAGCCGGTGGCTGTGATTTGTACTTTGGATCTGGATTGAAGAATCGCTAATCTGCACTCGTTAATTGCTAATCCTTGCTGTCATATTGTGTGCCTACCCATAGCTCCACATATTCTTCTATTAGCACTGGTTCATCTCGCAACTGTTACCCACGCTCAACAACACATTGCTTCGCCCTGTTTGGTTTCATCAAAATTGCCAAAAAAATTCAGGAAAATAAAGAAAAAAATTGTCAAAGTTTTTGCACGCTTTTCAGAGAATGTGCTGTATTTCTGTAGACCACATCCCACCTCAGTTGTAGGTGCCAATTTTTGTGGTTGCACCTTTTTTATCCTTGTTCAGAGAAAATTATAAAAAAATAGTGAAAAAATAAAAAACTTTTATTCCTACTAGTGCCTTTTGGAAAAATTCAGCAAGAAGAAAAAATCCTTGTTATTTGCTTATTCTGTACGTTCTTTCCATCGTCCTTTGTTTTCACCTTGTTGCGCTACGTCTCGACACGTCTTAGCCAGCGGCTGTGATTTGTACTTTGGATCCGGATTGAACAATCGCTAATCTGCACTCGTTAATTGCTAATCCTTGCAGTCATATTGTGTGCCTACCCATAGCTCCACATATTCTTCTATCAGCACTGGTTCATCTCGCAACTGTTACCCATGCTCAACAACAGATTGCTTCGCCCTGTTTGGTTTCATCAAAATTGCCAAAAAAATTCAGGAAAATAAAGAAAAAATTGTCAAAGTTTTTGCACGCTTTTTAGAGAAAGTGCTGTATTTCTGTAGACCACATCCCACCTCAGTTGTAGGTGCCAATTTTTGTGGTTGCATCTTTTTTTATCCTTGTTCAGAGAAAATTATAAAAAAATAGTGAAAAAATAAAAAAGTTTGATTCCTACTAGTGCCTTTTGGAAAAATTCAGGAAAAAGAAAAAATCCTTGTTATTTGCTTATTTTGTACGTTCTTTCCATCGTCCTTTGTTTCCACGTTGTTGCGCTACGTCTCGACACGTCTTAGCCAGCGGCTGTGATTTGTACTTTGGATCCGGATTGAACAATCGCTAATCTGCACTCGTTAATTGCTAATCCTTGCTGTCATATTGTGTGCCTACCCATAGCTCCACATATTCTTCTATCAGCACTGGTTCATCTCGCAACTATTACCCACGCTCAACAACAGATTGCTTCGCCCTGTTTGGTTTCCTGAAAATTGCCAAAAAAATTCAGAAAAATAATGAAAAAAAATGTCAAAGTTTTTGCACGCTTTTCAGAGAACGTGCTGTATTTCTGTAGACCACATCCCACCTCAGTTGTAGTTGCCAATTTTTGTGGTTGCATCTTTTTTGATCCTTGTTCAGAGAAATTGTAAAAAAATAGTGAAAAAATAAAAAAGTTTGATTCCTACTAGTGCCTTTTGGAAAAATTGAGGAAAAAGAAAAAATCCGTGTTACTTGCTTATTCTGTACGTTCTTTCCATCGTCCTTTGTTTTCACCTTGTTGCGCTACGTCTCGACACGTCTTAGCCAGCGGCTGTGATTTGTACTTTGGACCCGGATTGAACAATCGCTAATGTGCACTCGTTAATTGCTAATCCTTGCTGTCATATTGTGTATCTACCCATAGCTCCACATATTCTTCTATCAGCACTAGTTCATCTCGCAACTGTTACCCACGCTCAACAACAGATTGCTTCGCCCTGTTTGGTTTCATCAAAATTGCCAAAAAAATTCAGAAAAATAAAGAAAAAATTGTCAAAGTTTTTGCACGCTTTTCAGAGAATGTGCTTTATTTCTGTAGACCACATCCCACCTCAGTTGTAGGTGCCAATTTTTGTGGTAGCATCTTTTTTATCCTTGTTCAGAGAAAATTATAAAAAAAATAGTGAAAAAATAAAAAAGTTTGATTTCTACTAGTGCCTTTTGGAAAAATTCTGGACAAAGAAAAAATCCGTGTTATTTGCTTATTCTGTACGTCCTTTCCATCATCCTTTGTTTTCACCTTGTTGCGCTACGTCTCGACACGTCTTAGCCAGCGGCTGTGATTTGTACTTTGGATCCGGATTGAACAATAGCTAATCTGCACTCGTTAATTGCTAATCCTTGCTGTCATATTGTGTGCCTACCCATAGCTCCACATATTCTTCTATCAGCACTGGTTCATCTCGCAACTGTTACCCACGCTCAACAACAGATTGCTTCGCCCTGTTTGGTTTCATCAAAATTGCCAAAAAAATTCAGGAAAATAAAGAAAAAAATTGTCAAAGTTTTTGCACGCTTTTCAGAGAATGTGCTGTATTTCTGTAGACCACATCCCACCTCAGTTGTAGGTGCCAATTTTTGTGGTTTCACCTTTTTTATCCTTGTTCAGAGAAAATTATAAAAAAATAGTGAAAAATAAAAAACTTTGATTCCTACTAGTGCCTTTTGGAAAAATTCAGGAAAAAGAAAAAAATCCGTGTTATTTGCTTATTCTGTACGTTCTTTCCATCGTCCTTTGTTTTCACCTTGTTGCGCTACGTCTCGACACGTCTTAGCCAGCGGCTGTGATTTGTACTTTGGATCCGGATTGAACAACCGCTAATCTGCACTCGTTAATTGCTAATCCTTGATGTCATATTATGTGCCTACCCATAGCTCCACATATTCTTCTATCAGCACTGGTTCATCTCGCAACTATTACCCACGCTCAACAACAGATTGCTTCGCCCTGTTTGGTTTCATGAAAATTGCCAAAAAAATTCAGAAAAATAATGAAAAAAAAATGTCAAAGTTTTTGCACGCTTTTCAGAGAACGTGCTGTATTTCTGTAGACCACATCCCACCTCAGTTGTAGTTGCCAATTTTTGTGGTTGTATCTTTTTTGATCCTTGTTCAGAGAAATTGTAAAAAAATAGTGAAAAAATAAAAAAGTTTGATTCCTACTAGTGCCTTTTGGAAAAATTGAGGAAAAAGAAAAAATCCATGTTACTTGCTTATTCTGTACGTTATTTCCATCGTCCTTTGTTTTCACCTTGTTGCGCTACGTCTCGACACGTCTTAGCCAGCGGCTGTGATTTGTACTTTGGATCCGGATTGAACAATCGCTAATGTGCACTCGTTAATTGCTAATCCTTGCTGTCATATTGTGTGCCTACCCATAGCTCCACATATTCTTCTATCAGCACTAGTTCATCTCGCAACTGTTACCCACGCTCAACAACAGATTGCTTCGCCCTGTTTGGTTTCATCAAAATTGCCAAAAAAATTCAGAAAAATAAAGAAAAAAATTGTCAAAGTTTTTGCACGCTTTTCAGAGAATGTGCTTTATTTCTGTAGACCACATCCCACCTCAGTTGTAGGTGCCAATTTTTGTGGTTGCATCTTTTTTATCCTTGTTCAGAGAAAATTATAAAAAAAATAGTGAAAAAATAAAAAAGTTTGATTTCTACTAGTGCCTTTTGGAAAAATTCAGGACAAAGAAAAAATCCGTGTTATTTGCTTATTCTGTACGTCCTTTCCATCGTCCTTTGTTTTCACCTTGTTGCGCTACGTCTCGACACGTCTTAGCCAGCGGCTGTGATTTGTACTTTGGATCCGGATTGAACAATCGCTAATCTGCACTCGTTAATTGCTAATCCTTGCTGTCATATTGTGTGCCTACCCATAGCTCCACATATTCTTCTATCAGCACTGGTTCATCTCGCAACTGTTACCCACGCTCAACAACAGATTGCTTCGCCCTGTTTGGTTTCATCAAAATTGCCAAAAAAATTCAGGAAAATAAAGAAAAAAATTGTCAAAGTTTTTGCACGCTTTTCAGAGAATGTGCTGTATTTCTGTAGACCACATCCCACCTCAGTTGTAGGTGCCAATTTTTGTGGTTTCACCTTTTTTATCCTTGTTCAGAGAAAATTATAAAAAAATAGTGAAAAATAAAAAACTTTGATTCCTACTAGTGCCTTTTGGAAAAATTCAGGAAAAAGAAAAAAATCCGTGTTATTTGCTTATTCTGTACGTTCTTTCCATCGTCCTTTGTTTTCACCTTGTTGCGCTACGTCTCGACACGTCTTAGCCAGCGGCTGTGATTTGTACTTTGGATCCGGATTGAACAACCGCTAATCTGCACTCGTTAATTGCTAATCCTTGTTGTCATGTTATGTGCCTACCCATAGCTCCACATATTCTTCTATCAGCACTGGTTCATCTCGCAACTATTACCCACGCTCAACAACAGATTGCTTCGCCCTGTTTGGTTTCATGAAAATTGCCAAAAAAATTCAGAAAAATAATGAAAAAAAAGTCAAAGTTTTTGCACGCTTTTCAGAGAACGTGCTGTATTTCTGTAGACCACATCCCACCTCAGTTGTAGTTGCCAATTTTTGTGGTTGCATCTTTTTTGATCCTTGTTCAGAGAAATTGTAAAAAAATAGTGAAAAAATAAAAAAGTTTGATTCCTACTAGTGCCTTTTGGAAAAATTGAGGAAAAAGAAAAAATCCGTGTTACTTGCTTATTCTGTACGTTCTTTCCATCGTCCTTTGTTTTCACCTTGTTGCGCTACGTCTCGACACGTCTTAGCCAGCGGCTGTGATTTGTACTTTGGATCCGGATTGAACAATCGCTAATGTGCACTCGTTAATTGCTAATCCTTGCTGTCATATTGTGTGCCTACCCATAGCTCCACATATTCTTCTATCAGCACTAGTTCATCTCGCAACTGTTACCCACGCTCAACAACAGATTGCTTCGCCCTGTTTGGTTTCATCAAAATTGCCAAAAAAATTCAGAAAAATAAAGAAAAAAATTGTCAAAGTTTTTGCACGCTTTTCAGAGAATGTGCTTTATTTCTGTAGACCACATCCCACCTCAGTTGTAGGTGCCAATTTTTGTGGTTGCATCTTTTTTATCCTTGTTCAGAGAAAATTATAAAAAAAATAGTGAAAAAATAAAAAAGTTTGATTTCTATTAGTGCCTTTTGGAAAAATTCAGGACAAAGAAAAAATCCGTGTTATTTGCTTATTCTGTACGTCCTTTCCATCGTCCTTTGTTTTCACCTTGTTGCGCTACGTCTCGACACGTCTTAGCCAGCGGCTGTGATTTGTACTTTGGATCCGGATTGAACAATCGCTAATCTGCACTCGTTAATTGCTAATCCTTGCTGTCATATTGTGTGCCTACCCATAGCTCCACATATTCTTCTATCAGCACTGGTTCATCTCGCAACTGTTACCCACGCTCAACAACAGATTGCTTCGCCCTGTTTGGTTTCATCAAAATTGCCAAAAAAATTCAGGAAAATAAAGAAAAAATTTGTCAAAGTTTTTGCACGCTTTTCAGAGAATGTGCTGTATTTCTGTAGACCACATCCCACCTCAGTTGTAGGTGCCAATTTTTGTGGTTGCATCTTTTTTTATCCTTGTTCAGAGAAAATTATAAAAAAATAGTGAAAAAATAAAAAGTTTGATTTCTACTAGTGCCTTTTGGAAAAATTCAGGACAAAGAAAAAATCCGTGTTATTTGCTTATTCTGTACGTTCTTTCCATCGTCCTTTGTTTTCACCTTGTTGCGCTATGTCTCGACACGTCTTAGCCAGCGGCTGTGATTTGTACTTTGGATCCGGATTGAACAATCGCTAATCTGCACTCGTTAATTGCTAATCCTTGCTGTCATATTGTGTGCCTACCCATAGCTCCACATATTCTTCTATCAGCACTGGTTCATCTCACAACTGTTACCCACGCTCAACAACAGATTGCTTCGCCCTGTTTGGTTTCATCAAAATTGCCAAAAAAATTCAGGAAAATAAAGAAAAAAATTGTCAAAATTTTTGCACTCTTTTCAGAGAATGTGCTGTATTTCTGTAGACCACATCCCACCTCAGTTGTAGGTGCCAATTTTTGTGGTTTCACCTTTTTTATCCTTGTTCAGATAAAATTATAAAAAATAGTGAAAAATAAAAAACTTTTATTCCTACTAGTGCCTTTTGGAAAAATTCAGGAAAAAGAAAAAAATCAGTGTTATTTGCTTATTCTGTACGTTCTTTCCATCGTCCTTTGTTTTCACCTTGTTGCGCTACATCTCGACACGTCTTAGCCAGCGGCTGTGATTTGTACTTTAGATCCGGATTGAACAATCGCTAATCTGCACTCGTTAATTAGTAATCCTTGCTGTCATATTGTGTGCCTACCCATAGCTCCACATATTCTTCTATCAGCACTGGTTCATCTCGCAACTGTTACCCACGCTCAACAACAGATTGCTTCGCCCTGTTTAGTTACATAAAAATTGCCAAAAAAATTCAGGAAAATAAAGAAAAAAATTGTCAAAGTTTTTGCACGCTTTTCAGAGAATGTGCTGTATTTCTGTAGACCACATCCCACCTCAGTTGTAGGTGCCAATTTTTGTGGTTGCACCTTTTTTATCCTTGTTCAGAGAAAATTATAAAAAAATAGTGAAAAAATAAAAAACTTTGATTCCTACTAGTGCCTTTTGAAAAAATTCAGGAAAAAGAAAAAATCTGTGTTATTTGCTTATTCTGTACGTTCTTTCCATCGTCCTTTGTTTTCACCTTGTTGCGCTACGTCTCAAAGCGTCTTAGGCAGCAGCTGTGATTTGTACTTTGGATCCGGATTGAACAATCGCTAATCTATACTCGTTCATTGCTAATCCTTGCTGTCATATTGTGTGCCTACCCATAGCTCCATATATTCTTCTATCAACACAGGTTCATCTTGCAACTGTTACCCACAATCAACAACAGATTGCTTCGGCCTATTTGGTTTCATCAAAATTGCCAAAAAAATTCAGGAAAATAAAGATAAAAAATTGTCAAAGTTTTTGCACGCTTTTCAAAGAACGTGCTGTATTTCTGTAGACCACATCCCACCTCAGTTGTAATTGCTAATTTTTATGGTTGCATCTTTTTTTATCCTTGTTCAGAGAAATTGTAAAAAAATAGTGAAAAAATAAAAAAGTTTGATTCCTACTAGTGCCTTTTGGAAAAATCAGGGAAAAATTCAAGAAAAAGGAAAAATCCATGTTATTTGCTTTTTCTGTGCGTTCTTTCCATTGTCCTTTGTTTTCACCTTGTTGCGCTACCTCTCGACACGTCTTAGCCAGCGGCTGTGATTTGTACTTTGGATCCGGACTGAACAATCGCTAATCTGCACTCGTTAATTGCTAATCCTTGCTGTCATATTGTGTGCCTACCCATAGCTCCACATATTCTTCTATCAGCACAGGTTCATCTTGCAACTGTTACCCACGCTCAACAACAGATTGCTTCGCCCTGTTTGGTTTCATCAAAATTGCCAAAAAAAAATTCAGGAAAATAAAGAAAAAAATTGTCGAAGTTTTTGCACGCTTTTCAGAGAATGTGCTGTATTTCTGTAGACCACATCCCACCTCAGTTGTAGCTGCCAATTTTTGTGGTTGCATCTTTTTTTATCCTTGTTCAGAGAAAATTATAAAAAAATAGTGAAAAAATAAAAAAGTTTGATTTCTACTAGTGCCTTTTGGAAAAATTCAGGACAAAGAAAAAATCCGTGTTATTTGCTTATTCTGTACGTTCTTTCCATCGTCCTTTGTTTTCACCTTGTTGCGCTACGTCTCGACACGTCTTAGCCAGCGGCTGTGATTTGTACTTTGGATCCGGATTGAACAATCGCTAATCTGCACTCGTTAATTGCTAATCCTTGCTGTCATATTGTGTGCCTACCCATAGCTCCACATATTCTTCTATCAGCACTGGTTCATCTCGCAACTGTTACCCACGCTCAACAACAGATTGCTTCGCCCTGTTTGGTTTCATCAAAATTGCCAAAAAAATTCAGGAAAATAAAGAAAAAAATTGTCAAAATTTTTGCACTCTTTTCAGAGAATGTGATGTATTTCTATAGACCACATCCCACCTCAGTTGTAGGTGCCAATTTTTGTGGTTTCACCTTTTTTATCCTTGTTCAGAGAAAATTATAAAAAATAGTGAAAAATAAAAAACTTTGATTCCTACTAGTGCCTTTTGGGAAAATTCAGGAAAAAGAAAAAAATCCGTGTTATTTGCTTATTCTGTACGTTCTTTCCATCGTCCTTTGTTTTCACCTTGTTGCGCTACGTCTCGACACGTCTTAGCCAGCGGCTGTGATTTGTACTTTGGATCCGGATTGAACAATCGCTAATCTGCACTCGTTAATTACTAATCCTTGCTGTCATATTGTGTGCCTACCCATAGCTCCACATATTCTTCTGTCAGCACTGGTTCATCTCGCAACTGTTACCCACGCTCAACAACAGATTGCTTCGCCCTATTTAGTTACATAAAAATTGCCAAAAAAATTCAGGAAAATAAAGAAAAAAATTGTCAAAGTTTTTGCACGCTTTTCAGAGAATGTGCTGTATTTCTGTAGACCACATCCCACCTCAGTTGTAGGTGCCAATTTTTGTGGTTGCACCTTTTTTATCCTTGTTCAGAGAAAATTATAAAAAAATAGTGAAAAAATAAAAAACTTTGATTCCTACAAGTGCCTTTTGAAAAAATTCAGGAAAAAGAAAAAATCTGTGTTATTTGCTTATTCTGTACGTTCTTTCCATCGTCCTTTGTTTTCACCTTGTTGCGCTACGTCTCAAAGCGTCTTAGGTAGCAGCTGTGATTTGTACTTTGGATCCGGATTGAACAATCGCTAATCTATACTCGTTCATTGCTAATCCTTGCTGTCATATTGTGTGCCTACCCATAGCTCCATATATTCTTCTATCAGCACAGGTTCATCTTGCAACTGTTACCCACGATCAACAACAGATTGCTTCGGCCTATTTGGTTTCATCAAAATTACCAAAAAAATTCAGGAAAATAAAGATAAAAATTGTCAAAGTTTTTGCACGCTTTTCAGAGAACGTGCTGTATTTCTGTAGACCACATCCCGCCTCAGTTGTAGTTGCTAATTTTTATGGTTGCATCTTTTTTTATCCTTGTTCAGAGAAATTGTAAAAAAATAGTGAAAAAATAAAAAAGTTTGATTCCTACTAGTGCCTTTTGGAAAAATCAGGGAAAAATTCAAGAAAAAGGAAAAATCCGTGTTATTTGCTTTTTCTATGCGTTCTTTCCATCGTCCTTTGTTTTTACCTTGTTGCGCTACCTCTCGACACGTCTTAGCCAGCGGCTGTGATTTGTACTTTGGATCCGGACTCAACAATCGCTAATCTGCACTCGTTAATTGCTAATCCTTGCTGTCATATTGTGTGCCTACCCATAGCTCCACATATTCTTCTATCAACACAGGTTCATCTTGCAACTGTTACCCACGCTCAACAACAGATTGCTTCGCCCTGTTTGGTTTCATCAAAATTGCCAAAAAAAATTCAAGAAAATAAAGAAAAAAATTGTCGAAGTTTTTGCACGCTTTTCAGCGAATGTGCTTTATTTCTGTAGACCACATCCCACCTCAGTTGTAGGTGCCAATTTTTGTGGTTGCATCTTTTTTATCCTTGTTCAGAGAAAATTATAAAAAAAATAGTGAAAAAATAAAAAAGTTTGATTTCTACTAGTGCCTTTTGGAAAAATTCAGGACAAAGAAAAAATCCGTGTTATTTGCTTATTCTGTACGTCCTTTCCATCGTCCTTTGTTTTCACCTTGTTGCGCTACGTCTCGACACGTCTTAGCCAGCGGCTGTGATTTGTACTTTGGATCCGGATTGAACAATCGCTAATCTGCACTCGTTAATTGCTAATCCTTGCTGTCATATTGTGTGCCTACCCATAGCTCCACATATTCTTCTATCAGCACTGGTTCATCTCGCAACTGTTACCCACGCTCAACAACAGATTGCTTCGCCCTGTTTGGTTTCATCAAAATTGCCAAAAAAATTCAGGAAAATAAAGAAAAAAATTGTCAAAGTTTTTGCACGCTTTTCAGAGAATGTGCTGTATTTCTGTAGACCACATCCCACCTCAGTTGTAGGTGCCAATTTTTGTGGTTTCACCTTTTTTATCCTTGTTCAGAGAAAATTATAAAAAAATAGTGAAAAATAAAAAACTTTGATTCCTACTAGTTCCTTTTGGAAAAATTCAGGAAAAAGAAAAAAATCCGTGTTATTTGCTTATTCTGTACGTTCTTTCCATCGTCCTTTGTTTTCACCTTGTTGCGCTACGTCTCGACACGTCTTAGCCAGCGGCTGTGATTTGTACTTTGGATCCGGATTGAACAACCGCTAATCTGCACTCGTTAATTGCTAATCCTTGTTGTCATATTATGTGCCTACCCATAGCTCCACATATTCTTCTATCAGCACTGGTTCATCTCGCAACTATTACCCACGCTCAACAACAGATTGCTTCGCCCTGTTTGGTTTCATGAAAATTGCCAAAAAAATTCAGAAAAATAATGAAAAAAAAAGTCAAAGTTTTTGCACGCTTTTCAGAGAACGTGCTGTATTTCTGTAGACCACATCCCACCTCAGTTGTAGTTGCCAATTTTTGTGGTTGCATCTTTTTTGATCCTTGTTCAGAGAAATTGTAAAAAAATAGTGAAAAAATAAAAAAGTTTGATTCCTACTAGTCCCTTTTGGAAAAATTGAGGAAAAAGAAAAAATCCGTGTTACTTGCTTATTCTGTACGTTCTTTCCATCGTCCTTTGTTTTCACCTTGTTGCGCTACGTCTCGACACGTCTTAGCCAGCGGCTGTGATTTGTACTTTGGATCCGGATTGAACAATCGCTAATGTGCACTCGTTAATTGCTAATCCTTGCTGTCATATTGTGTGCCTACCCATAGCTCCACATATTCTTCTATCAACACTAGTTCATCTCGCAACTGTTACCCACGCTCAACAACAGATTGCTTCGCCCTGTTTGGTTTCATCAAAATTGCCAAAAAAATTCAGAAAAATAAAGAAAAAAATTGTCAAAGTTTTTGCACGCTTTTCAGAGAATGTGCTTTATTTCTGTAGACCACATCCCACCTCAGTTGTAGGTGCCAATTTTTGTGGTTGCATCTTTTTTATCCTTGTTCAGAGAAAATTATAAAAAAAATAGTGAAAAAATAAAAAAGTTTGATTTCTACTAGTGCCTTTTGGAAAAATTCAGGACAAAGAAAAAATCCGTGTTATTTGCTTATTCTGTACGTCCTTTCCATCGTCCTTTGTTTTCACCTTGTTGCGCTACGTCTCGACACGTCTTAGCCAGCGGCTGTGATTTGTACTTTGGATCCGGATTGAACAATCGCTAATCTGCACTCGTTAATTGCTAATCCTTGCTGTCATATTGTGTGCCTACCCATAGCTCCACATATTCTTCTATCAGCACTGGTTCATCTCGCAACTGTTACCCACGCTCAACAACAGATTGCTTCGCCCTGTTTGGTTTCATCAAAATTGCCAAAAAAATTCAGGAAAATAAAGAAAAAAATTGTCAAAGTTTTTGCACGCTTTTCAGAGAATGTGCTGTATTTCTGTAGACCACATCCCACCTCAGTTGTAGGTGCCAATTTTTGTGGTTGCATCTTTTTTTATCCTTGTTCAGAGAAAATTATAAAAAAATAGTGAAAAAATAAAAAAGTTTGATTTCTACTAGTGCCTTTTGGAAAAATTCAGGACAAAGAAAAAATCCGTGTTATTTGCTTATTCTGTAGGTTCTTTCCATCGTCCTTTGTTTTCACCTTGTTGCGCTACGTCTCGACACGTCTTAGCCAGCGGCTGTGATTTGTACTTTGGATCCGGATTGAACAATCGCTAATCTGCACTCGTTAATTGCTAATCCTTGCTGTCATATTGTGTGCCTACCCATAGCTCCACATATTCTTCTATCAGCACTGGTTCATCTCACAACTGTTACCCACGCTCAACAACAGATTGCTTCGCCCTGTTTGGTTTCATCAAAATTGCCAAAAAAATTCAGGAAAATAAAGAAAAAAATTGTCAAAATTTTTGCACTCTTTTCAGAGAATGTGCTGTATTTCTGTAGACCACATCCCACCTCAGTTGTAGGTGCCAATTTTTGTGGTTTCACCTTTTTTATCCTTGTTCAGAGAAAATTATAAAAAATAGTGAAAAATAAAAAACTTTTATTCCTACTAGTGCCTTTTGGAAAAATTCAGGAAAAAGAAAAAAATCAGTGTTATTTGCTTATTCTGTACGTCCTTTCCATCGTCCTTTGTTTTCACCTTGTTGCGCTACGTCTCGACACGTCTTAGCCAGCGGCTGTGATTTGTACTTTGGATCCGGATTGAACAATCGCTAATCTGCACTCGTTAATTACTAATCCTTGCTGTCATATTGTGTGCCTACCCATAGCTCCACATATTCTTCTATCAGCACTGGTTCATCTCGCAACTGTTACCCACGCTCAACAACAGATTGCTTCGCCCTGTTTAGTTACATAAAAATTGCCAAAAAAATTCAGGAAAACAAAGAAAAAAATTGTCAAAGTTTTTGCACGCTTTTCAGAGAATGTGCTGTATTTCTGTAGACCACATCCCACCTCAGTTGTAGGTTCCAATTTTTGTGGTTGCACCTTTTTTATCCTTGTTCAGAGAAAATTATAAAAAAATAGTGAAAAAATAAAAAACTTTGATTCCTACTAGTGCCTTTTGAAAAAATTCAGGAAAAAGAAAAAATCTGTGTTATTTGCTTATTCTGTACGTTCTTTCCATCGTCCTTTGTTTTCACCTTGTTGCGCTACGTCTCAAAGCGTCTTAGGCAGCAGCTGTGATTTGTACTTTGGATCCGGATTGAACAATCGCTAATCTATACTCGTTCATTGCTAATCCTTGCTGTCATATTGTGTGCCTACCCATAGCTCCATATATTCTTCTATCAACACAGGTTCATCTTGCAACTGTTACCCACAATCAACAACAGATTGCTTCGGCCTATTTGGTTTCATCAAAATTGCCAAAAAAATTCAGGAAAATAAAGATAAAAAATTGTCAAAGTTTTTGCACGCTTTTCAAAGAACGTGCTGTATTTCTGTAGACCACATCCCACCTCAGTTGTAATTGCTAATTTTTATGGTTGCATCTTTTTTTATCCTTGTTCAGAGAAATTGTAAAAAAATAGTGAAAAAATAAAAAAGTTTGATTCCTACTAGTGCCTTTTGGAAAAATCAGGGAAAAATTCAAGAAAAAGGAAAAATCCGTGTTATTTGCTTTTTCTGTGCGTTCTTTCCATCGTCCTTTGTTTTCACCTTGTTGCGCTACGTCTCGACATGTCTTAGCCAGCGGCTGTGATTTGTACTTTGGATCCGGATTGAACAATCGCTAATCTGCACTCGTTAATTGCTAATCCTTGCTGTCATATTGTGTGCCTACCCATAGCTCCACATATTCTTCTATCAGCACTGGTTCATCTCGCAACTGTTACCCACGCTCAACAACAGATTGCTTCGCCCTGTTTGGTTTCATCAAAATTGCCAAAAAAATTCAGGAAAATAAAGAAAAAAATTGTCAAAATTTTTGCACTCTTTTCAGAGAATGTGATGTATTTCTATAGACCACATCCCACCTCAGTTGTAGGTGCCAATTTTTGTGGTTTCACCTTTTTTATCCTTGTTCAGAGAAAATTATAAAAAATAGTGAAAAATAAAAAACTTTGATTCCTACTAGTGCCTTTTGGAAAAATTTAGGAAAAAGAAAAAAATCCGTGTTATTTGCTTATTCTGTACGTTCTTTCCATCGTCCTTTGTTTTCACCTTGTTGCGCTACGTCTCGACACGTCTTAGCCAGCGGCTGTGATTTGTACTTTGGATCCGGATTGAACAATCGCTAATCTGCACTCGTTAATTACTAATCCTTGCTGTCATATTGTGTGCCTACCCATAGCTCCACATATTCTTCTATCAGCACTGGTTCATCTCGCAACTGTTACCCACGCTCAACAACAGATTGCTTCGCCCTGTTTAGTTACATAAAAATTGCCAAAAAAATTCAGGAAAATAAAGAAAAAAATTGTCAAAGTTTTTGCACGCTTTTCAGAGAATGTGCTGTATTTCTGTAGACCACATCCCACCTCAGTTGTAGGTGCCAATTTTTGTGGTTGCACCTTTTTTATCCTTGTTCAGAGAAAATTATAAAAAAATAGTGAAAAAATAAAAAACTTTGATTCCTACAAGTGCCTTTTGAAAAAATTCAGGAAAAAGAAAAAATCTGTGTTATTTGCTTATTCTGTACGTTCTTTCCATCGTCCTTTGTTTTCACCTTGTTGCGCTACGTCTCAAAGCGTCTTAGGCAGCAGCTGTGATTTGTACTTTGGATCCGGATTGAACAATCGCTAATCTATACTCGTTCATTGCTAATCCTTGCTGTCATATTGTGTGCCTACCCATAGCTCCATATATTCTTCTATCAGCACAGGTTCATCTTGCAACTATTACCCACGATCAACAACAGATTGCTTCGGCCTATTTGGTTTCATCAAAATTACCAAAAAAATTCAGGAAAATAAAGATAAAAAATTGTCAAAGTTTTTGCACGCTTTTCAGAGAACGTGCTGTATTTCTGTAGACCACATCCCGCCTCAGTTGTAGTTGCTAATTTTTATGGTTGCATCTTTTTTTATCCTTGTTCAGAGAAATTGTAAAAAAATAGTGAAAAAATAAAAAAGTTTGATTCCTACTAGTGCCTTTTGGAAAAATCAGGGAAAAATTCAAGAAAAAGGAAAAATCCGTGTTATTTGCTTTTTCTATGCGTTCTTTCCATCGTCCTTTGTTTTTACCTTGTTGCGCTACCTCTCGACACGTCTTAGCCAGCGGCTGTGATTTGTACTTTGGATTCGGACTCAACAATCGCTAATCTGCACTCGTTAATTGCTAATCCTTGCTGTCATATTGTGTGCCTACCCATAGCTCCACATATTCTTCTATCAGCACAGGTTCATCTTGCAACTGTTACCCACGCTCAACAACAGATTGCTTCGCCCTGTTTGGTTTCATCAAAATTGCCAAAAAAAATTCAGGAAAATAAAGAAAAAAATTGTCGAAGTTTTTGCACGCTTTTCAGCGAATGTGCTGTATTTCTGTAGACCACATCCCACCTCAGTTGTAGGTGCCAATTTTTGTGGTTGCATCTTTTTTATTCTTGTTCAGAGAAAATTATAAAAAAAATAGTGAAAAAATAAAAAAGTTTGATTTCTACTAGTGCCTTTTGGAAAAATTCAAGACAAAGAAAAAAGCCGTGTTATTTGCTTATTCTGTACGTTCTTTCCATCGTCCTTTGTTTTCACCTTGTTGCGCTACGTCTCGACACGTCTTAGCCAGCGGCTGTGATTTGTACTTTGGATCCGGATTGAACAATCGCTAATCTGCACTCGTTAATTGCTAATCCTTACTGTCATATTGTGTGCCTACCCATAGCTCCACATATTCTTCTATCAGCACTGGTTCATCTCGCAACTGTTACCCACGCTCAACAACAGATTGCTTCGCCCTGTTTGGTTTCATCAAAATTGCCAAAAAAATTCAGGAAAATAAAGAAAAAAATTGTCAAAATTTTTCCACTCTTTTTAGAGAATGTGCTGTATTTCTGTAGATCACATCCCACCTCAGTTGTAGGTGCCAATTTTTGTGGTTTCACCTTTTTTATCCTTGTTCAGAGAAAATTATAAAAAAATAGTGAAAAAATAAAAAACTTTGATTCCTACTAGTGCCTTTTGGAAAAATTCAGGAAAAAGAAAAAAATCCATGTTATTTGCTTATTTTGTACGTTCTTTCCATCGTCCTTTGTTTTCACCTTGTTGCGCTACATCTCGACACGTCTTAGCCAGCGGCTGTGATTTGTACTTTGGATCCGGATTGAACAATCGCTAATCTGCACTCGTTAATTGCTAATCCTTGCTGTCATATTGTGTGCCTACCCAGAGCTCCACATATTCTTCTATCGGCACTGGTTCATCTCGCAACTGTTACCCACGCTCAACAACAGATTGCTTCGCCCTGTTTGGTTTCATCAAAATTGCCAAAAAAATTCAGGAAAATAAAGAAAAAAATTGTCAAAGTTTTTGCACGCTTTTCAGATAATGTGCTGTATTTCTGTAGACCACATCCCACCTCAGTTGTAGGTGCCAATTTTTGTGGTTGCATCTTTTCTTATCCTTGTTCAGAGAAAATTATAAAAAAATAGTGAAAAAATAAAAAATTTTGATTCCTACACGTGCCTTTTGGGAAAATCAGGGAAAAATTCAGGAAAAAGGAAAAATCCGTATTATTTGCTTGTTCTGTGTGTTCTTTCCGTCGTCCTTTGTTTTCACCTTATTGCACTACGTCTCAACACGTCTTAGCCAGCAGCTGTGATTTGTACTTTGGATCCGGATTGAATAATCGCTAATATGGACTCGTTAATTGCTAATCCTTGCTGTCATATTGTGTGCCTACCCATAGCTCCACATATTGTTCTATCAGCACAAGTTCATCTTGCAACTGTTACCCACGATCAACAACAGATTGCTTTGCCCTGTTTGGTTTCATCAAAATTGCCAAAAAAATTGAGGAAAATAAAGAAAAAAAATTGTCAAAGTTTTTGCACGCTTTTCAGAGAACGCGCTGTATTTCTGTAGACCACATGCCACCTCAGTTGTAGGTGCCAATTTTTGTGGTTGCATCTTTTTTTATCCTTGTTCAGGGAAAATTATAAAAAATAGTGAAAAAATTAAAAAGTTTGATACCTACTAGTGCATTTTGGAAAAATTTAGGAAAAAGGAAAAATCCGTGTTATTTGCTTATTTTGTACGTTATTTCCATGGTCCTTTGTTTTCACCTTGTTGCGCAACGTCTCGACACGTCTTAGCCAGCGGCTGTGATTTGTACTTTGGATCCGGATTGAACAATCGCTAATCTGCACTCGTTAATTGCTAATCCTTGCTGTCATATTGTGTGCCTACCCAGAGCTCCACATATTCTTCTATCGGCACTGGTTCATCTCGCAACAGTTACCCACGCTCAACAACAGATTGCTTCGCCCTGTTTGGTTTCATCAAAATTGCCAAAAAAATTCAGGAAAATAAAGAAAAAAATTGTCAAAGTTTTTGCACGCTTTTCAGATAATGTGCTGTATTTCTGTAGACCACATCCCACCTCAGTTGTAGGTGCCAATTTTTGTGGTTGCATCTTTTCTTATCCTTGTTCAGAGAAAATTATAAAAAAATAGTGAAAAAATAAAAAATTTTGATTCCTACACGTGCCTTTTGGGAAAATCAGGGAAAAATTCAGGAAAAAGGAAAAATCCGTGTTATTTGCTTGTTCTGTGTGTTCTTTCCGTCGTCCTTTGTTTTCACCTTATTGCACTACGTCTCAACACGTCTTAGCCAGCAGCTGTGATTTGTACTTTGGATCCGGATTGAATAATCGCTAATATGGACTCGTTAATTGCTAATCCTTGCTGTCATATTGTGTGCCTACCCATAGCTCCACATATTGTTCTATCAGCACAAGTTCATCTTGCAACTGTTACCCACGATCAACAACAGATTGCTTTGCCCTGTTTGGTTTCATCAAAATTGCCAAAAAAATTGAGGAAAATAAAGAAAAAAAATTGTCAAAGTTTTTGCACGCTTTTCAGAGAACGCGCTGTATTTCTGTAGACCACATGCCACCTCAGTTGTAGGTGCCAATTTTTGTGGTTGCATCTATTTTTTATCCTTGTTCAGGGAAAATTATAAAAAATAGTGAAAAAATTAAAAAGTTTGATACCTACTAGTGCATTTTGGAAAAATTCAGGAAAAAGGAAAAATCCGTGTTATTTGCTTGTTCTGTGCGTTATTTCCATGGTCCTTTGTTTTCACCTTGTTGCGCAACGTCTCGACACGTCTTAGCCAGCAGCTGTGATTTGTACTTTGGATCCGGATTGAACAATCGCTAATCTGCACTCGTTAATTGCTAATCCTTGCTGTCATATTATGTGCCTACCCATAGCTCCACAAATTCTTCTATCAGCACAGGTTCATCTTGCAACTGTTACCCACGCTCAACAACAGATTGCTTCGCCCTGTTTGGTTTCATCAAAATTGCCAATAAAATTCAGAAAAATAATGAAAAAAAATTGTCAAAGTTTTTGCACGCTTTTCAGAGAACGTGCTGTATTTCTGTAGACCACAGCCCACCTCAGTTGTAGTTGCTAATTTTTGTGGTTGCATCTTTTTTTATCCTTGTTAGGAGAAATTGTAAAAAAATAGTGAAAAAATAAAAAAGTTTGATTCCTACTAGTGCCTTTTGGAAAAATCAGGGAAAAATTCAAGAAAAAGGAAAAATCTGTGTTATTTGCCTTTTCTGTGTGTTCTTTCCATCGTCCTTTGTTTTCACCTTGTTGCGCTACGTCTCGACACGTCTTAGCCAGCGGCTGTGATTTGTACTTTGGATCTGGATTGAACAATCGCTAATCTGCACCTGTTAATTGCTAATCCTTGCAGTCACATTGTGTGCCTACCCATAGCTCCACATATTCTTCTATCAGCACAGGTTCATCTTGCAACTGTTACCCACGCTCAACAACAGATTGCTTCGCCCTGTTTGGTTTCATCAAAATTGCCAAAAAAATTCAGGAAAATAAAGAAAAAAATTGTCAAAGTTTTTGCACGCTTTTCAGATAATGTGCTGTATTTCTGTAGACCACATCCCACCTCAGTTGTAGGTGCCAATTTTTGTGGTTGCATCTTTTCTTATCCTTGTTCAGAGAAAATTATAAAAAAATAGTGAAAAAATAAAAAATTTTGATTCCTACACGTGCCTTTTGGGAAAATCAGGGAAAAATTCAGGAAAAAGGAAAAATCCGTGTTATTTGCTTGTTCTGTGTGTTCTTTCCGTCGTCCTTTGTTTTCACCTTGTTGCACTACGTCTCAACACGTCTTAGCCAGCAGCTGTGATTTGTACTTTGGATCCGGATTGAATAATCGCTAATCTGCACTTGTTAATTGCTAATCCTTGCTGTCATATTGTGTGCCTACCCATAGCTCCACATATTGTTCTATCAGCACAAGTTCATCTTGCAACTGTTACCCACGATCAACAACAGATTGCTTTGCCCTGTTTGGTTTCATCAAAATTGCCAAAAAAATTGAGGAAAATAAAGAAAAATAATTGTCAAAGTTTTTGCACGCTTTTCAGAGAACGTGCTGTATTTCTGTAGACCACATCCCACCTCAGTTGTAGGTGCCAATTTTTGTGGTTGCATCTTTTTTTATCCTTGTTCAGGGAAAATTATAAAAAATAGTGAAAAAATTAAAAAGTTTGATACCTACAAGTGCATTTTGGAAAAATTCAGGAAAAAGGAAAAATCCGTGTTATTTGCTTGTTCTGTGCGTTATTTCCATGGTCCTTTGTTTTCACCTTGTTGCGCAACGTCTCGACACGTCTTAGCCAGCAGCTGTGATTTGTACTTTGGATCCGGATTGAACAATCGCTAATCTGCACTCGTTAATTGCTAATCCTTGCTGTCATATTATGTGCCTACCCATAGCTCCACAAATTCTTCTATCAGCACAGGTTCATCTTGCAACTGTTACCCACGCTCAACAACAGATTGCTTCGCCCTGTTTGGTTTCATCAAAATTGCCAATAAAATTCAGAAAAATAATGAAAAAAAATTGTCAAAGTTTTTGCACGCTTTTCAGAGAACGTGCTGTATTTCTGTAGACCACAGCCCACCTCAGTTGTAGTTGCTAATTTTTGTGGTTGCATCTTTTTTTATCCTTGTTAGGAGAAATTGTAAAAAATAGTGAAAAAATAAAAAAGTTTGATTCCTACTGGTGCCTTTTGGAAAAATCAGGGAAAAATTCAAGAAAAAGGAAAAATCCGTGTTATTTGCCTTTTCTGTGCGTTCTTTCCATCGTCCTTAGTTTTCACCTTGTTGCGCTACGTCTCGACACGTCTTAGCCAGCGGCTGTGATTTGTACTTTGGATCTGGATTGAACAATCGCTAATCTGCACCTGTTAATTGCTAATCCTTGCAGTCACATTGTGTGCCTACCCATAGCTCCACATATTCTTCTATCAGCACAGGTTCATCTTGCAACTGTTACCCACGCTCAACAACAGATTGCTTCGCCCTGTTTGGTTTCATCAAAATTGCCAAAAAAATTCAGGAAAATAAAGAAAAAAATTGTCAAAGTTTTTGCACGCTTTTCAGATAATGTGCTGTATTTCTGTAGACCACATCCCACCTCAGTTGTAGGTGCCAATTTTTGTGGTTGCATCTTTTCTTATCCTTGTTCAGAGAAAATTATAAAAAAAATAGTGAAAAAATAAAAAATTTTGATTCCTACACGTGCCTTTTGGGAAAATCAGGGAAAAATTCAGGAAAAAGGAAAAATCCGTGTTATTTGCTTGTTCTGTGTGTTCTTTCCGTCGTCCTTTGTTTTCACCTTATTGCACTACGTCTCAACACGTCTTAGCCCGCAGCTGTGATTTGTACTTTGGATCCGGATTGAATAATCGCTAATATGGACTCGTTAATTGCTAATCCTTGCTGTCATATTGTGTGCCTACCCATAGCTCCACATATTGTTCTATCAGCACAAGTTCATCTTGCAACTGTTACCCACGATCAACAACAGATTGCTTTGCCCTGTTTGGTTTCATCAAAATTGCCAAAAAAATTGAGGAAAATAAAGAAAAAAATTGTCAAAGTTTTTGCACGCTTTTCAGAGAACGCGCTGTATTTCTGTAGACCACATGCCACCTCAGTTGTAGGTGCCAATTTTTGTGGTTGCATCTATTTTTTATCCTTGTTCAGGGAAAATTATAAAAAATAGTGAAAAAATTAAAAAGTTTGATACCTACTAGTGCATTTTGGAAAAATTCAGGAAAAAGGAAAAATCCGTGTTATTTGCTTGTTCTGTGCGTTATTTCCATGGTCCTTTGTTTTCACCTTGTTGCGCAACGTCTCGACACGTCTTAGCCAGCAGCTGTGATTTGTACTTTGGATCCGGATTGAACAATCGCTAATCTGCACTCGTTAATTGCTAATCCTTGCTGTCATATTATGTGCCTACCCATAGCTCCACAAATTCTTCTATCAGCACAGGTTCATCTTGCAACTGTTACCCACGCTCAACAACAGATTGCTTCGCCCTGTTTGGTTTCATCAAAATTGCCAATAAAATTCAGAAAAATAATGAAAAAAAATTGTCAAAGTTTTTGCACGCTTTTCAGAGAACGTGCTGTATTTCTGTAGACCACAGCCCACCTCAGTTGTAGTTGCTAATTTTTGTGGTTGCATCTTTTTTTATCCTTGTTAGGAGAAATTGTAAAAAAATAGTGAAAAAATAAAAAAGTTTGATTCCTACTGGTGCCTTTTGGAAAAATCAGGGAAAAATTCAAGAAAAAGGAAAAATCCGTGTTATTTGCCTTTTCTGTGTGTTCTTTCCATCGTCCTTTGTTTTCACCTTGTTGCGCTACGTCTCGACACGTCTTAGCCAGCGGCTGTGATTTGTACTTTGGATCTGGATTGAACAATCGCTAATCTGCACCTGTTAATTGCTAATCCTTGCAGTCACATTGTGTGCCTACCCATAGCTCCACATATTCTTCTATCAGCACAGGTTCATCTTGCAACTGTTACCCACGCTCAACAACAGATTGCTTCGCCCTGTTTGGTTTCATCAAAATTGCCAAAAAAATTCAGGAAAATAAAGAAAAAAATTGTCAAAGTTTTTGCACGCTTTTCAGATAATGTGCTGTATTTCTGTAGACCACATCCCACCTCAGTTGTAGGTGCCAATTTTTGTGGTTGCATCTTTTCTTATCCTTGTTCAGAGAAAATTATAAAAAAATAGTGAAAAAATAAAAAATTTTGATTCCTACACGTGCCTTTTGGGAAAATCAGGGAAAAATTCAGGAAAAAGGAAAAATCCGTGTTATTTGCTTGTTCTGTGTGTTCTTTCCGTCGTCCTTTGTTTTCACCTTGTTGCACTACGTCTCAACACGTCTTAGCCAGCAGCTGTGATTTGTACTTTGGATCCGGATTGAATAATCGCTAATCTGCACTTGTTAATTGCTAATCCTTGCTGTCATATTGTGTGCCTACCCATAGCTCCACATATTGTTCTATCAGCACAAGTTCATCTTGCAACTGTTACCCACGATCAACAACAGATTGCTTTGCCCTGTTTGGTTTCATCAAAATTGCCAAAAAAATTGAGGAAAATAAAGAAAAATAATTGTCAAAGTTTTTGCACGCTTTTCAGAGAACGTGCTGTATTTCTGTAGACCACATCCCACCTCAGTTGTAGGTGCCAATTTTTGTGGTTGCATCTTTTTTTATCCTTGTTCAGGGAAAATTATAAAAAATAGTGAAAAAATTAAAAAGTTTGATACCTACAAGTGCATTTTGGAAAAATTCAGGAAAAAGGAAAAATCCGTGTTATTTGCTTGTTCTGTGCGTTATTTCCATGGTCCTTTGTTTTCACCTTGTTGCGCAACGTCTCGACACGTCTTAGCCAGCAGCTGTGATTTGTACTTTGGATCCGGATTGAACAATCGCTAATCTGCACTCGTTAATTGCTAATCCTTGCTGTCATATTATGTGCCTACCCATAGCTCCACAAATTCTTCTATCAGCACAGGTTCATCTTGCAACTGTTACCCACGCTCAACAACAGATTGCTTCGCCCTGTTTGGTTTCATCAAAATTGCCAATAAAATTCAGAAAAATAATGAAAAAAAATTGTCAAAGTTTTTGCACGCTTTTCAGAGAACGTGCTGTATTTCTGTAGACCACAGCCCACCTCAGTTGTAGTTGCTAATTTTTGTGGTTGCATCTTTTTTTATCCTTGTTAGGAGAAATTGTAAAAAAATAGTGAAAAAATAAAAAAGTTTGATTCCTACTAGTGCCTTTTGGAAAAATCAGGGAAAAATTCAAGAAAAAGGAAAAATCCGTGTTATTTGCCTTTTCTGTGTGTTCTTTCCATCGTCCTTTGTTTTCACCTTGTTGCGCTACGTCTCGACACGTCTTAGCCAGCGGCTGTGATTTGTACTTTGGATCTGGATTGAACAATCGCTAATCTGCACCTGTTAATTGCTAATCCTTGCAGTCACATTGTGTGCCTACCCATAGCTCCACATATTCTTCTATCAGCACAGGTTCATCTTGCAACTGTTACCCACGCTCAACAACAGATTGCTTCGCCCTGTTTGGTTTCATCAAAATTGCCAAAAAAATTCAGGAAAATAAAGAAAAAAATTGTCAAAGTTTTTGCACGCTTTTCAGATAATGTGCTGTATTTCTGTAGACCACATCCCACCTCAGTTGTAGGTGCCAATTTTTGTGGTTGCATCTTTTCTTATCCTTGTTCAGAGAAAATTATAAAAAAATAGTGAAAAAATAAAAAATTTTGATTCCTACACGTGCCTTTTGGGAAAATCAGGGAAAAATTCAGGAAAAAGGAAAAATCCGTGTTATTTGCTTGTTCTGTGTGTTCTTTCCGTCGTCCTTTGTTTTCACCTTGTTGCACTACGTCTCAACACGTCTTAGCCAGCAGCTGTGATTTGTACTTTGGATCCGGATTGAATAATCGCTAATCTGCACTTGTTAATTGCTAATCCTTGCTGTCATATTGTGTGCCTACCCATAGCTCCACATATTGTTCTATCAGCACAAGTTCATCTTGCAACTGTTACCCACGATCAACAACAGATTGCTTTGCCCTGTTTGGTTTCATCAAAATTGCCAAAAAAATTGAGGAAAATAAAGAAAAATAATTGTCAAAGTTTTTGCACGCTTTTCAGAGAACGTGCTGTATTTCTGTAGACCACATCCCACCTCAGTTGTAGGTGCCAATTTTTGTGGTTGCATCTTTTTTTATCCTTGTTCAGGGAAAATTATAAAAAATAGTGAAAAAATTAAAAAGTTTGATACCTACAAGTGCATTTTGGAAAAATTCAGGAAAAAGGAAAAATCCGTGTTATTTGCTTGTTCTGTGCGTTATTTCCATGGTCCTTTGTTTTCACCTTGTTGCGCAACGTCTCGACACGTCTTAGCCAGCAGCTGTGATTTGTACTTTGGATCCGGATTGAACAATCGCTAATCTGCACTCGTTAATTGCTAATCCTTGCTGTCATATTATGTGCCTACCCATAGCTCCACAAATTCTTCTATCAGCACAGGTTCATCTTGCAACTGTTACCCACGCTCAACAACAGATTGCTTCGCCCTGTTTGGTTTCATCAAAATTGCCAATAAAATTCAGAAAAATAATGAAAAAAAATTGTCAAAGTTTTTGCACGCTTTTCAGAGAACGTGCTGTATTTCTGTAGACCACAGCCCACCTCAGTTGTAGTTGCTAATTTTTGTGGTTGCATCTTTTTTTATCCTTGTTAGGAGAAATTGTAAAAAATAGTGAAAAAATAAAAAAGTTTGATTCCTACTGGTGCCTTTTGGAAAAATCAGGGAAAAATTCAAGAAAAAGGAAAAATCCGTGTTATTTGCCTTTTCTGTGCGTTCTTTCCATCGTCCTTTGTTTTCACCTTGTTGCGCTACGTCTCGACACGTCTTAGCCAGCGGCTGTGATTTGTACTTTGGATCTGGATTGAACAATCGCTAATCTGCACTTGTTAATTGCTAATCCTTGCAGTCATATTGTGTGCCAACCCATAGCTCCACATATTCTTCTATCAGCACAGGTTCATCTTGCAACTGTTACCCACGCTCAACAACAGATTGCTTCGCCCTGTTTGGTTTCATCAAAATTGCCAAAAAAATTCTAGAAAATAAAGAAAAAAATTGTCAAAGTTTTTGCACGCTTTTCAGAGAACGTGCTGTATTTCTGTAGACCACATCCCACCTCAGTTGTAGGTGCCAATTTTTGTGGTTGCATCTTTTTTTATCTTTGTTCAGGGAAAATTATAAAAAATAGTGAAAAAATTAAAAAGTTTGATACCTACTAGTGCATTTTGGAAAAATTCAGGAAAAAGGAAAAATCCGTGTTATTTGCTTGTTCTGTGCGTTATTTCCATGGTCCTTTGTTTTCACCTTGTTGCGCAACGTCTCGACACGTCTTAGCCAGCAGCTGTGATTTGTACTTTGGATCCGGATTGAACAATCGCTAATCTGCACTGGTTAATTGCTAATCCTTGCTGTCATATTATGTGCCAACCCATAGCTCCACAAATTCTTCTATCAGCACAGGTTCATCTTGCAACTGTTACCCACGCTCAACAACAGATTGCTTCGCCCTGTTTGGTTTCATCAAAATTGCCAATAAAATTCAGAAAAATAATGAAAAAAAATTGTCAAAGTTTTTGCACGCTTTTCAGAGAACGTGCTGTATTTCTGTAGACCACAGCCCACCTCAGTTGTAGTTGCTAATTTTTGTGGTTGCATCTTTTTTTATCCTTGTTAGGAGAAATTGTAAAAAAATAGTGAAAAAATAAAAAAGTTTGATTCCTACTAGTGCCTTTTGGAAAAATCAGGGAAAAATTCAAGAAAAAGGAAAAATCCGTGTTATTTGCCTTTTCTGTGTGTTCTTTCCATCGTCCTTTGTTTTCACCTTGTTGCGCTACGTCTCGACACGTCTTAGCCAGCGGCTGTGATTTGTACTTTGGATCTGGATTGAACAATCGCTAATCTGCACCTGTTAATTGCTAATCCTTGCAGTCACATTGTGTGCCTACCCATAGCTCCACATATTCTTCTATCAGCACAGGTTCATCTTACAACTATTACCCACGCTCAACAACAGATTGCTTCGCCCTGTTTGGTTTCATCAAAATTGCCAAAAAAATTCAGGAAAATAAAGAAAAAAATTGTCAAAGTTTTTGCACGCTTTTCAGATAATGTGCTGTATTTCTGTAGACCACATCCCACCTCAGTTGTAGGTGCCAATTTTTGTGGTTGCATCTTTTCTTATCCTTGTTCAGAGAAAATTATAAAAAAATAGTGAAAAAATAAAAAATTTTGATTCCTACACGTGCCTTTTGGGAAAATCAGGGAAAAATTCAGGAAAAAGGAAAAATCCGTGTTATTTGCTTGTTCTGTGTGTTCTTTCCGTCGTCCTTTGTTTTCACCTTGTTGCACTACGTCTCAACACGTCTTAGCCAGCAGCTGTGATTTGTACTTTGGATCCGGATTGAATAATCGCTAATCTGCACTTGTTAATTGCTAATCCTTGCTGTCATATTGTGTGCCTACCCATAGCTCCACATATTGTTCTATCAGCACAAGTTCATCTTGCAACTGTTACCCACGATCAACAATAGATTGCTTTGCCCTGTTTGGTTTCATCAAAATTGCCAAAAAAATTGAGGAAAATAAAGAAAAATAATTGTCAAAGTTTTTGCACGCTTTTCAGAGAACGTGCTGTATTTCTGTAGACCACATCCCACCTCAGTTGTAGGTGCCAATTTTTGTGGTTGCATCTTTTTTTATCCTTGTTCAGGGAAAATTATAAAAAATAGTGAAAAAATTAAAAAGTTTGATACCTACAAGTGCATTTTGGAAAAATTCAGGAAAAAGGAAAAATCCGTGTTATTTGCTTGTTCTGTGCGTTATTTCCATGGTCCTTTGTTTTCACCTTGTTGCGCAACGTCTCGACACGTCTTAGCCAGCAGCTGTGATTTGTACTTTGGATCCGGATTGAACAATCGCTAATCTGCACTCGTTAATTGCTAATCCTTGCTGTCATATTATGTGCCTACCCATAGCTCCACAAATTCTTCTATCAGCACAGGTTCATCTTGCAACTGTTACCCACGCTCAACAACAGATTGCTTCGCCCTGTTTGGTTTCATCAAAATTGCCAATAAAATTCAGAAAAATAATGAAAAAAAATTGTCAAAGTTTTTGCACGCTTTTCAGAGAACGTGCTGTATTTCTGTAGACCACAGCCCACCTCAGTTGTAGTTGCTAATTTTTGTGGTTGCATCTTTTTTTATCCTTGTTAGGAGAAATTGTAAAAAATAGTGAAAAAATAAAAAAGTTTGATTCCTACTGGTGCCTTTTGGAAAAATCAGGGAAAAATTCAAGAAAAAGGAAAAATCCGTGTTATTTGCCTTTTCTGTGCGTTCTTTCCATCGTCCTTTGTTTTCACCTTGTTGCGCTACGTCTCGACACGTCTTAGCCAGCGGCTGTGATTTGTACTTTGGATCTGGATTGAACAATCGCTAATCTGCACTTGTTAATTGCTAATCCTTGCAGTCATATTGTGTGCCAACCCATAGCTCCACATATTCTTCTATCAGCACAGGTTCATCTTGCAACTGTTACCCACGCTCAACAACAGATTGCTTCGCCCTGTTTGGTTTCATCAAAATTGCCAAAAAAATTCTAGAAAATAAAGAAAAAAATTGTCAAAGTTTTTGCACGCTTTTCAGAGAACGTGCTGTATTTCTGTAGACCACATCCCACCTCAGTTGTAGGTGCCAATTTTTGTGGTTGCATCTTTTTTTATCCTTGTTCAGGGAAAATTATAAAAAATAGTGAAAAAATTAAAAAGTTTGATACCTACTAGTGCATTTTGGAAAAATTCAGGAAAAAGGAAAAATCCGTGTTATTTGCTTGTTCTGTGCGTTATTTCCATGGTCCTTTGTTTTCACCTTGTTGCGCAACGTCTCGACACGTCTTAGCCAGCAGCTGTGATTTGTACTTTGGATCCGGATTGAACAATCGCTAATCTGCACTGGTTAATTGCTAATCCTTGCTGTCATATTATGTGCCAACCCATAGCTCCACAAATTCTTCTATCAGCACAGGTTCATCTTGCAACTGTTACCCACGCTCAACAACAGATTGCTTCGCCCTGTTTGGTTTCATCAAAATTGCCAATAAAATTCAGAAAAATAATGAAAAAAAATTGTCAAAGTTTTTGCACGCTTTTCAGAGAACGTGCTGTATTTCTGTAGACCACAGCCCACCTCAGTTGTAGTTGCTAATTTTTGTGGTTGCATCTTTTTTTATCCTTGTTAGGAGAAATTGTAAAAAAATAGTGAAAAAATAAAAAAGTTTGATTCCTACTAGTGCCTTTTGGAAAAATCAGGGAAAAATTCAGGAAAAAGGAAAAATCCGTGTTATTTGCCTTTTCTGTGCGTTCTTTCCATCGTCCTTTGTTTTCACCTTGTTGCGCTATGTCTCGACACGTCTTAGCCAGCGGCTGTGATTTGTACTTTGGATCCGGATTGAACAATCGCTAATCTGCACTCGTTAATTGCTAATCCTTGCTGTCATGTTGTGTGCCTACCCATAGCTCCACATATTCATCTATCAGCACTGGTTCATCTCGCAACTGTTACCCACGCTCAACAACAGATTGCTTCGCCCCGTTTGTTTTCATCAAAATTGCCAAAAAAATCCAGGAAAATAAAGAAAAAAAATTGTTAAAGTTTTTGCACGCTTTTCAGAGAATTTGCTGTATTTCTGTAGACCACATCCCACCTCAGTTGTAGGTGCCAATTTTTGTGGTTGCACCTTTTTTATCCTTGTTCAGAGAAAATTATAAAAAAATAGTGAAAAAATAAAAAACTTTGATTCCTACTAGTGCCTTTTGGAAAAATTCAGGAAAAAGAAAAAATCCGTGTTATTTGCTTATTCTGTACGTTCTTTCCATCGTCCTTTGTTTTCACCTTGTTGCGCTACGTCTCAAAGCATCTTGGCCAGCAGTTGTGATTTGTACTTTGGATCCGGATTGAACAATCGCTAATCTACACTCGTTAATTGCTAATCCTTGCTGTCATATTGTGTGCCTACCCATAGCTCCATATATTCTTCTATCAGCACAGGTTCATCTTGCAACAGTTACCCATGCTCAACAACAGATTGCTTCACCCTGTTTGGTTTCATCAAAATTGCCAAAAAATCCAGGAAAATAAAGAAAAAAATTGTTAAAGTTTTTGCACGCTTTTCAGAGAACGTGCTGTATTTCTTAGACCACATCCCACCTCAGTTGTAGGTGCCAATTTTTGTGGTTGCATCTTTTCTTATCCTTGTTCAGAGAAAATTATAAAGAAAATAGTGAAAAAATAAAAAAGTATGATTCCTAATGGTGCCTTTTGGAAAAATTCAGGAAAAAAAAATCCTTGTTATTTGCTTATTCTGTACGTTCTTTCCATCGTCCTTTGTTTTCACCTTGTTGCGCTACGTCTCGACACGTCTTAGCCAGCGGCTGTGATTTGTACTTTGGATCCGGATTGAACAATCGCTAATCTGCACTCGTTAATTGCTAATCCTTGCTGTCATATTGTGTGCCTACCCATAGCTCCACATATTCTTCTATCAGCACTGGTTCATCTCGCAACTGTTACCCACGCTCAACAACAGATTGCTTTGCCCAGTTTGGTTTCATCAAAATTGCCAAAAAAATTCAGGAAAATAAAGAAAAAAATTATCAAAGTTTTTGCACGCTTTTCAGAGAATGCGCTGTATTTCTGTAGACCACATCCCACCTTAGTTGTAGGTGCCAATTTTTGTGGTTATCCTTGTTCAGAGAAAATTATAAAAAAATAGTGAAAAAATAAAAAACTTTGATTCCTACTAGTGCCTTTTGGAAAAATTCAGGAAAAAGAAAAAATCCGTGTTATTTGCTTATTCTGTACGTTCTTTCCATTGTCCTATGTTTTCACCTTGTTGCGCTATGTCTCAAAGCGTCTTAGCCAGCAGTTGTGATTTGTACTTTAGATCCGGATCGCTAATCTACACTCGTTAATTGCTAATTCTTGCTGTCATATTGTGTGCCTACCCATAGCTCCATATATTCTTCTATCAGCACAGGTTCATCTTGCAACTGTTACCCACGCTCAACAATAGATTGCTTCACCTTGTTTGGTTTCATCAAAATTGCCAAAAAAATCCAGGAAAATAAAGGAAAAAATTGTTAAAGTTTTTGCACGCTTTTCAGAGAACGTGTTGTATTTGTTAGACCACATCCCACCTCAGTTGTAGGTTCCAATTTTTGTGGTTGCATCTTTTCTTATCCTTGTTCAGAGAAAATTATAAAAAATAGTGAAAAAATAAAAAAGTTTGATTCCTACACGTGCCTTCTGGGAAAATCAGGGAAAAATTCAGGAAAAAGGAAAAATCCGTGTTATTTGCTTGTTCTGTGTGTTCTTTCCGTCGTCCTTTGTTTTCACCTTGTTGCGCTACGTCTTGACACGTCTTAGCCAGCAGCTGTGATTTGTACTTTGGATCTGGATTGAACAATCGCTAATATGCACTCGTTAATTGTTAATCCTTGCTGTCATATTGTGTGCCTACCCATAGCTCCACATATTGTTCTATCAGCACAGGTTCATCTTGCAACTGTTACCCACGCTCAACAACAGATTGCTTCGCCCTGTTTGGTTTCATCAAAATTGCCAGAAAAATTCAGGAAAATAAAGAAAAAAAATTGTCAAAGTTTTTGCACGCTTTTCAGAGAATGTGCTGTATTTCTGTAGACCACATGCCACCTCAGTTGCAGGTGCTAATTTTTGTGGTTGCATCTTTTTTTATCCATGTTCAGGGAAAATTATAAAAAATAGTGAAAAAATTAAAAAGCTTGATACCTACTTGTGCCTTTTGGAAAAATTTAAAAAAAAGGAAAAATCCGTATTATTTGCTTGTTCTGTGCGTTATTTCCATGGTCCTTTGTTTTCACCTTGTTGCGCAACGTCTGAACACGTCTTAGCCAGCAACTGTGATTTGTACTTTGGATCCGGATTGAACAATCGCTAATCTGTACTCGTTAATTGCTAATCCTTGTTGTCATATTATGTGCCTACCCATAGCTCCACATTTTCTTCTATCAGCACAGGTTCATCTTGCAACTGTTACCCACGCTCAACAACAGATTGCTTCGTCCTGTTTGGTTTCATCAAAATTGAATTCAAAAAAATAATGAAAAAAAATTGTCAAAGTTTTTGCACGCTTTTAGAGAACATGCTGTATTTCTGTAGACCACATCCCACCTCAGTTGTAGTTGCCAATTTTTGTGGTTGCACCTTTTTTGATCCTTGTTCAGAGAAATTGTAAAAAATTAGTGAAAAAATAAAAAAGTTTGATTCCTACTAGTGCCTTTTTCTGTGCGTTCTTTCCATCGTCCTTTGTTTTCACCTTGTTGCGCTACGTCTCGACACGTCTTAGCCAGCAGCTGTGATTTGTACTTTGGATCCGGATTGAACAATCGCTAATCTGCACTCGATAATTGCTAATCCTTGCAGTCATATTGTGTGCCTACCCATAGCTCCACATATTCTTCTATCAGCACAGGTTCATCTTGCAACTGTTACCCACGCTCAACAACAGATTGCTTCGCCTAGTTTTGTTTCATCAAAATTGCCAAAAAAATTCAGGAAAATAAAGAAAAAAATTGTCAACTTTTTTGCACGTTTTTAAGAGAACGTGCTGTATTTCTGTAGAACACATCCCACCTCAGTTGTAGGTGCCAATTTTTGTGGTTGTATCTTTTTTTATCCTTGTTCAGAAAAAATTATAAAGAAAATAGTGAAAAAATAAAAAAGTTTGATTCCTACAAGTGCCTTTTGGAAAAATTAGGGAAAATTTAGGAAAAAGGAAAAATCCGTGTTATTTGTTTATTCTGTGCGTTCTTTCCATCGTCCTTTGTTTTCACCTTGTTGCGCTACGTCTCGACACATCTTAGCCAGCAGCTGTGATTTGTATTTTGGATCCGGATTGAACAATCGCTAATCTGCACTCGTTAATTGCTAATCCTTGCTGTCATATTGTGTGCCTACCCATAGCTCCACATATTCTTCTATCAGCACAGGTTCATCTTGCAACTGTTACCCACACTCAACAACAGATTGCTTCGCCCTGTTTGGTTTCATCAAAATTACCAAAAAATTCAGGAAAATAAGGAAAAAAAATTGTCAAAGTTTTTGCACGCTTTTCAGAGGACGTGCTGTATTTCTATAGACCACATCCCATCTCAGTTGTAGGTGCCAATTTTTATAGTTGCATCTTTTTTGATCCTTATTCAGAGAAAATTATAAAAAGATAGTGAAAAAATTAAAAAAGTTTGATTCCTACTGGTGCCTTTTGGAAAAATTAGGGGAAAATTCAGGAAAAAGAAAAAATCCGTGTTATTTGGTTGTTCTGTGCGTTCTTTTCGTCGTCATTTGTTTTCACCTTGTTGCGCTACGTCACGATACGTCTTAGCCAGCAGCTGTGATTTGTACTTCAGATCCAGATTGAACAATCGCTAATCTGCACTCGTTAATTGCTAATCCTTGCTGTCATATTATGTGCCTACCCATAGCTCCACATATTCTTCTATCAACATAGGTTCATCTTGCAACTGTTACCCATGCTCAACAACAGATTGCTTCGCCCTGTTTGGTTTCATCAAAATTGCCAAAAAAATTCAGGAAAATAAAGAACGTGCTGTATTTCTGTAGACCACATCCCACCTCAGTTGTAGGTGCCAATTTTTGTGGTTGTATGTTTTTTGATCCTTGTTCAGAGAAAATTATAAAAAAATAGTGAAAAAATTAAAAAGTTTGATTCCTACTAGTGTCTTTTGGAAAAGTTCAAGAAAAAGGAAAAATCCGTGTTATTTGCTTGTTCTATACATTCTTTCCAACGTCCTTTGTTTTCACCTTGTTGCGCTACGTCTCGAAGCGTCTTAGCCAGCAGCTGTGATTTGTACTTTGGATCAGGATTGAACAATCGCTAATCTACACTCGTTAATTGCTAATGTTTGCTGTCATATTGTGTGCCTACCCATAGCTCCATATATTCTTCTATCAGCACAGGTTCATCTTGCAATTGTTACCCACGCTCAACAACAGATTGCTTCACCCTGTTTGGTTTCATCAAAATTTCGAAAAAAATTCATGAAAATAAAGAAAAAAAATTGTCAAAGTTTTTGCACGCTTATCAGAGAACGTGCTGTATTTCTTTAGACCACATCCCACCTCAGTTGTAGGTGCCAATTTTTGTGGTTGTATGTTTTTTGATCCTTGTTCAGAGAAAATTATAAAAAAAATAGTGAAAAAATTAAAAAGTTTGATTCCTACTAGTGCCTTTTGGAAAAGTTCAAGAAAAAGGAAAAATCAGTGTTATTTGCTTGTTCTATATGTTCTTTCCATCGTCCTTTGTTTTCACCTTGTTGCGCTACGTCTCGACACGTCTTAGCCAGCAGCTGTGATTTGTACTTTGGATCCGGATTGAACAATCGCTAATCTGCACTCGATAATTGCTAATCCTTGCAGTCATATTGTGTGCCTACCCATAGCTCCACATATTCTTCTATCAGCAAAGGTTCATCTTGCAACTGTTACCCACACTCAACAACAGATTGCTTCGCCTAGTTTTGTTTCATCAAAATTGCCAAAAAAATTCAGGAAAATAAAGAAAAAAATTGTCAACTTTTTTGCACGTTTTTAAGAGAACGTGTTGTATTTCTGTAGAACACATCCCACCTCAGTTGTAGGTGCCAATTTTTGTTTTTGTATCTTTTTTGATCCTCGTTCAGAGAAAATTATAAAGAAAATAGTGAAAAAATAAAAAAGTTTGATTCCTACAAGTGCCTTTTGGAAAAATTAGGGAAAATTTAGGAAAAAGGAAAAATCCGTGTTATTTGTTTATTCTGTGCGTTCTTTCCATCGTCCTTTGTTTTCACCTTGTTGTGCTACGTCTCGACACATCTTAGCCAGCAGCTGTGATTTGTATTTTGGATCCGGATTGAACAATCGCTAATCTGCACTCGTTAATTGCTAATCCTTGCTGTTATATTGTGTGCCTACCCATAGCTCCACATATTCTTCTATCAGCACAGGTTCATCTTGCAACTGTTACCCACACTCAACAACAGATTGCTTCGCCCTGTTTGGTTTCATCAAAATTACCAAAAAAATTCAGGAAAATAAGGAAAAAAATTGTCAAAGTTTTTGCACGCTTTTCAGAGGACGTGCTGTATTTCTATAGACCACATCCCATCTCAGTTGTAGGTGCCAATTTTTATGGTTGCATCTTTTTTGATCCTTATTCAGTGAAAATTATTGAAAGATAGTGAAAAACTAAAAAAAGTTTGATTCCTACTGGTGCCTTTTGGAAAAATTAGGGGAAAATTCAGGAAAAAGAAAAAATCTGTGTTATTTGGTTGTTCTGTGCGTTCTTTTCGTCGTCATTTGTTTTCACCTTGTTGCGCTACGTCACGATACGTCTTAGCCAGCAGCTGTGATTTGTACTTTGGATCCGGATTGAACAATCGCTAATCTGCACTCGTTAATTGCTAATCCTTGTTGTCATATTATGTGCCCACCCATAGCTCCACATATTCTTCTATTAGCATAGGTTCATCTTGCAACTATTACCCACGCTCAACAACAGATTGCTTTGCCCTGTTTGGTTTCAACAAAATTGCCAAAATTCAGGAAAATAAAGAAAAAAAATTGTCAAAGTTTTTGCACGCTTATCAGAGAACGTGCTGTATTTCTGTAGAGCACATCCCACCTTAGTTGTAGGTGCCAATTTTTGTGGTTGTATGTTTTTTGATCCTTGTTCAGAGAAAATTATAAAAAAATAGTGAAAAAATAAAAAACTTTGATTCCTACTAGTGCCTTTTGGAAAAATTCAGGAAAAAGAAAAAATTTGTGTTATTTGCTTATTCTGTACGTTCTTTCCATCGTCCTTTGTTTTCACCTTGTTGCGCTACGTCTCAAAGCATCTTGGCCAGCAGCTATGATTTGTACTTTGGATCCGGATTGAACAATCGCTAATCTACACTCGTTAATTGCTAATCCTTGCTGTCATATTGTGTGCCTACCCATAGCTCCATATATTCTTCTATCAGCATAGGTTCATCTTGCAACTGTTACCCACGCTCAACTACAGATTGCTTCACCCTGTTTGGTTTCATCCAAATTGCCAAAAAATCCAGGAAAATAAAGAAAAAAATTGTTAAAGTTTTTGCACGCTTTTCAGAGAACGTGCTGTATTTCTTAGACCACATCCCACCTCAGTTGTAGGTGCCAATTTTTGTGATTGCATCTTTTCTTATCCTTGTTCAGAGAAAATTATAAAGAAAATAGTGAAAAAATAAAAAAGTTTGATTTCTACTGGTGCCTTTTGGAAAAATTCAGGAAAAAGAAAAAAATCCGTGTTATTTGCTTATTCTGTACGTTCTTTCCATCGTCCTTTGTTTTCACCTTGTTGCGCTACGTCTCGACACGTCTTAGCCAGCGGCTGTGATTTGTACTTTAGATCCGGATTGAACAATCCCTAATCTGCACTCGTTAATTGCTAATCCTTGCTGTCATATTGTGTGCCTACCCATAGCTCCACATATTCTTCTATCAGCACTGGTTCATCTCGTAACTGTTACCCACGCTCAACAACAGATTGCTTCGCCCTGTTTGGTTTCATCAAAATTGCCAAAAAAATTCAGGAAAATAAAGAAAAAAATTATCAAAGTTTTTGCACGCTTTTCAGAGAATGTGCTGTATTTCTGTAGACCACATCCCACCTCAGTTGTAGGTGCCAATTTTTGTGGTTGCATCTTTTTTATCCTTGTTCAGAGAAAATTATTAAAAAAATAGTGAAAAAATAAAAAACTTTGATTCCTACTAGTGCCTTTTGGAAAAATTCAGGAAAAAGAAAAAATCCGTGTTATTTGCTTATTCTGTACGTTCTTTCCATTGTCCTATGTTTTCACCTTGTTGCGCTACGTCTCAAAGCGTCTTAGTCAGCAGTTGTGATTTGTACTTTGGATCCGGATTGAACAATCGCTAATCTACACTCGTTAATTGCTAATTCTTGCTGTCATATTGTGTGCCTACCCAAAGCTCCATATATTCTTCTATCAGCACAGGTTCATCTTGTAACTGTTACCCACGCTCAACAACAGATTGCTTCACCCTGTTTGGTTTCATCAAAATTGCCAAAAAAATCCAGGAAAATAAAGGAAAAAATTGTAAAAGTTTTTGCACGCTTTTCAGAGAACATGCTGTATTTGTTAGACCACATCCCACCTCAGTTGTAGGTTCCAATTTTTGTGGTTGCATCTTTTCTTATCCTTGTTCAGAGAAAATTATAAAAAAATAGTGAAAAAATAAAAAAGTTTGATTCCTACACGTGCCTTTTGGGAAAATCAGGGAAAAATTCAGGAAAAAGGAAAAATCTGTGTTATTTGCTTGTTCTGTGTGTTCTTTCCGTCGTCCTTTGTTTTCACCTTGTTGCGCTACGTCTCGACACGTCTTAGCCAGCAGCTGTGATTTGTACTTTGGATCCGGATTGAACAATCGCTAATATGCACTCGTTAATTGCTAATCCTTGCTGTCATATTGTGTGCCTACCCATAGCTCCACATATTGTTCTATCAGCATAGGTTCATCTTGCAACTGTTACCCACGCTCAACAACAGATTGCTTCGCCCTATTTGGTTTCATCAAAATTGCCAAAAAAATTCAGGAAAATAAAGAAAAAAAATTGTCAAAGTTTTTGCACGCTTTTCAGAGAACGTGCTGTATTTCTGTAGACCACATGCCACCTCAGTTATAGGTGCCAATTTTTGTGGTTGCATCTTTTTTTATCCATGTTCAGGGAAAATTATAAAAAATAGTGAAAAAATTAAAAAGTTTGATACCTACTAGTGCCTTTTGGAAAAATTTAGGAAAAAGGAAAAATCCATGTTATTTGCTTGTTCTGTGCGTTATTTCCATGGTCCTTTGTTTTCACCTTGTTGCGCAACGTCTCAACACGTCTTAGCCAGCAACTGTGATTTGTACTTTGGATCCGGATTGAACAATCGCTAATCTGCACTCGTTAATTGCTAATCCTTGCTGTCATATTATGTGCCTACCCATAGCTCCAGATATTCTTCTATCAGCACAGGTTCATCTTGCAACTGTTACCCACGCTCAACAACAGATTGCTTCGCCCTGTTTGGTTTCATCAAAATTGCCAAAAAAATTTAAAAAATAATGAAAAAAAATTGTCAAAGTTTTTGCACGCTTTTCAGAGGACGTCCTGTATTTCTGTAGACCACATCCCACCTCAGTTGTAGTTGCCAATTTTTGTGGTTGCATCTTTTTTGATCCTTGTTCAGAGAAATTGTAAAAAGATAGTGAAAAACTAAAAAAAGTTTGATTCCTACTGGTGCCTTTTGGAAAAATCAGGGAAAAATTCAAGAAAAAGGAAAAATCCGTGTTGTTTGCTTTTTCTGTGCGTTCTTTCCATCGTCTTTTGTTTTCACCTTGTTGCGCTACGTCTCGACACGTCTTAGCCAGTAGCTGTGATTTGTACTTTGGATCCGGATTGAACAATCGCTAATCTGCACTCGATAATTGCTAATCCTTGCAGTCATATTATGTGCCTACCCATAGCTCCACATATTCTTCTATCAGCACAGGTTCATCTTGCAACTGTTACCCACGCTCAACAACAGATTTCTTCGCCCTGTTTGGTTTCATCAAAATTGCCAAAAAAATTCAGGAAAATAAAGAACGTGCTGTATTTCTGTAGACCACATCCCACCTCAGTTGTAGGTGCCAATTTTTGTGGTTGTATGTTTTTTTATCCTTGTTCAGAGAAAATTATAAAAAAATAGTGAAAAAATTAATAAGTTTGATTCCTACTAGTGCCTTTTGGAAAAGTTCAAGAAAAAGGAAAAATCCGTGTTATTTGCTTGTTCTATACGTTCTTTCCATCGTCCTTTGTTTTCACCTTGTTGCGCAATGTCTCAACACGTCTTAGCCAGCAACTGTGATTTGTACTTTGGATCAGGATTGAACAATCGCTAATCTACACTCGTTAATTGCTAATGTTTGCTGTCATATTGTGTGCCTACCCATAGCTCCATATATTCTTCTATCAGCACAGGTTCATCTTGCAATTGTTACCCACGCTCAACAACAGATTGCTTCACCCTGTTTGGTTTCATCAAAATTTCGAAAAAAATTCATGAAAATAAAGAAAAAAAATTGTCAAAGTTTTTGCACGCTTATCGGAGAACGTGCTGTATTTCTTTAGACCACATCCCACCTCAGTTGTAGGTGCCAATTTTTGTGGTTGCATGTTTTTTGATCCTTGTTCAGAGAAAATTATAAAAAAAATAGTGAAAAAATTAAAAAGTTTGATTCCTACTAGTGCCTTTTAGAAAAGTTCAAGAAAAAGGAAAAATTAGTGTTATTTGCTTGTTCTATACGTTCTTTCCATCGTCCTTTGTTTTCACCTTGTTGCGCTACGTCTCGACACGTCTTAGCCAGCAGCTGTGATTTGTACTTTGGATCCGGATTGAACAATCGCTAATCTGCACTCGATAATTGCTAATCCTTGCAGTCATATTGTGTGCCTACCCATAGCTCCACATATTCTTCTACCAGCACAGGTTCATCTTGCAACTATTACCCACGCTCAACAACAGATTGCTTCGCCTAGTTTTGTTTCATCAAAATTGCCAAAAACATTCAGGAAAATAAAGAAAAAAATTGTCAACTTTTTTGCACGCTTTTAAGAGAACGTGCTGTATTTCTGAAGACCACATCCCACCTCAGTTGTAGGTGCCAATTTTTGTGGTTGTATCTTTTTTTATCCTTGTTCAGAGAAAATTATAAAGAAAATAGTGAAAAAATAAAAAAGTTTGATTCCTACAAGTGCCTTTTGAAAAAATTAGGGAAAATTCAAGAAAAAGGAAAAATCCGTGTTATTTGTTTGTTCTGTGCGTTCTTTCCATCGTCCTTTGTTTTCACCTTGTTGCGCTACGTCTCGACACATCTTAGCCAGCAGCTGTGATTTGTATTTTGGATCCGGATTGAACAATCGCTAATCTGCACTCGTTAATTGCTAATCCTTGCTGTCATATTGTGTGCCTACCCATAGCTCCACATATTCTTCTATCAGCATAGGTTCATCTTGCAACTGTTACCCACACTCAACAACAGATTGCTTCGCCCTGTTTGGTTTCATCAAAATTACCAAAAAAATTCAGGAAAATAAGGAAAAAAATTGTCAAAGTTTTTGCACGCTTATCAGAGGATGTGCTGTATTTCTGTAGACCACATCCCATCTCAGCTGTAGGTGCCAATTTTTGTGGTTGTATGTTTTTTTATCCTTGTTCAGAGAAAATTATAAAAAAATAGTGAAAAAATTAAAAAGTTTGATTCCTACTAGTGCCTTTTGATAAAGTTCAAGAAAAAGGAAAAATCTGTGTTATTTGCTTGTTCTATACGTTCTTTCCATCGTCCTTTGTTTTCACCTTGTTGCGCTACGTCTCGAAGCGTCTTAGCCAGCATCTGTGATTTGTACTTTGGATCAGGATTGAACAATCGCTAATCTACACTCGTTAATTGCTAATCCTTGCTGTCATATCGTGTGCCTACCCGTAGCTCCATATATTCTTCTATCAGCCCAGGTTCATCTTGCAACTGTTACCCACGCTCAACAACAGATTGCTTCACCCTGTTTGGTTTCATCAAAATTGCCAAAAAAATCTAGGAAAATAAAGAAAAAAATTGTTAAAGTTTTTGCACGCTTTTCAGAGAAAGTGCTGTATTTTTTAGACCACATCCCACCTCAGTTGTAGGTGCCAATTTTTGTGGTTGCATCTTTTCTTATCCTTGTCCAGAGAAAATTATAAAAAAATAGTGAAAAATAAAAAAGTTTGATTCCTACAAGTGCCTTTTGGAAAAATCAGGGAAAAATTCAGGAAAAAGGAAAAATCCGTGTTATTTGCTTGTTCTGTGTGTTCTTTCCGTCGTCATTTGTTTTCACCTTGTTGCGCTACGTCTCGACACGTCTTAGCCAGCAGCTGTGATTTGTACTTTGGATCCGGATTGACCAATCGCTAATATGCACTCGTTAATTGCTAATCCTTGCTGTCATATTGTGTGCCTACCCATAGCTCCACATATTCTTCTATCAGCACAGGTTCATCTTGCAACTTTTACCCACGCTCAACAACAGATTGCATCGCCCTGTTTGGTTTCAACAAAATTGCCAAAAAAATTCAGGAAAACAAAGAAAAAAATTGTCAAAGTTTTTGCACGCTTTTCAGAGAACGTGCTGTATTTCTGTAGACCACATCACACCTCAGTTGTAGGTGCCAATTTTTGTAGTTGCATCTTTTTTTATCCTTGTTCAGAGAAAATTATAAAAAAATAGTGAAAAAATAAAAAGTTTGATTCCTACTAGTGCCTTTTGGAAAAATCAGGGGAAAATTTAGGAAAAAGGAAAAATCCACGTTATTTGCTTGTTCTGTGCGTTCTTTCCGTCATCCTTTGTTTTTACCTTGTTGCGCTACATCTTGACACGTCTTAGCTAGTGTTGACACTAGCTAACACCACTTGAATACTAGGTTGTCATCCCTAGCATGGTGCTAGAGCGTACTAAGGTATTTATAAACATAAGGGCTCTCTAGAAAATAATCTATTCTATCCGCAAGCGCACCGATAAAATACCTCATTGTAGCATTTCACCAGGATAAGTATTCCAGGTATCGTTATTTATAATTTTGCTTAAGAGAACGGCGAAAGTGAAAACAGGGGTAAAATCTATCAAGGCTTAGACTAGAGATAAACTTGCAAGAACATGATTACTACTGAGAAACTCGTCACACAGTCACTTGCTTTGGTAGGGGGTAAGCCATAATAATAAAGATAATGAAATATAAGCTCATGGGTAAATAACACAGCGATTAGAAATAGACTACTCCACATAAATGTAAGGTGACGTCGGACTAGCAAGAGAATGGATTCTAAGTATCTACTATTTACTAAGTCATAATCTACTCTAAGCATCTACAAGATCATATATAGCACAAAAGACTCTTCATTCATGTATAAGGAACATTGCTAAAGTAAATCAGAACATAGCAAGACTTACTCCGCAATACAAATTCTGCCTGTCCTATCAACGGAGGGTGGACTATATAAGAATCAACGAAGCTGTCACCATCGCGAACTACCACATGACCCGGCCAATAGGATACATTTGCAGGTAAATAACATCTAAGCACCACGTCTACATGTGATCTACCACTTAACTCCCACGTGAAAAGAGCTAAGCACTTTGCAAACTCATGCATGAACTCATCATCAATCATAACTATATCACTTATAGAACTAGAGCAAACTAGGAACATAATAAATAAAGACATAATGCAATTAGAATAAAGTTGTAGAGAAAGATATGAAATAATACCAATCTTTATTGACGAAGATCCGAAATCCTGAGCGCTAGGCCCTACTTCTCTAATTCTATCTAATCAATCCTTTAAAACTTGAAAGAATTGGGAGTAGCTAAATCTAATTCTCTGCAGGAGAGAGTTTCTAAACCCTAAACTTGATGGCTTCCTCTGATAATGATTTCTCCTCCTCCCCTAGGGTGGAGAGGCCCTGCTTATATAGCCCCCTCAAATGATCGTGGGCCGTCGGATCAAACCGACATTAATCGCACGGTTTTCCTTGATCCTTTAGGTCGGTGGAGCATAATCCGCGAAGTTGACGCTGATTGGCCACGGGAGTAGGGTGGCCGCCCCAAACCCTAGGGCGGGCGCCCTGGGCTGGGCCCCGTTCGGCCTCCCGTTCGTTCACGTGTCTTCTGGAGTCTTCTAGATGATAGAAAATTAGCGCACATGTTAATATATCTATGTAAACCCTACGTGTGGGCCTTCTCTCCGTATTTTCTGATAACCCCCTGCAGAAATAGACAAACACCAAAACTCGTGGAATTCTGTCAGATAAAACCCTAATTCTAGATGTCTAGTGCATATTGATCCTTTTCCATGTTTAGTTGACAATTAAATTTGATACTTAAGGATCGTCAACAAACTCCCCCAAGCTTACCCTTTGCTCGTCCCTGAGCAAACAACTAAAACTCAGATGGATCAGGAGTTGCTTTGATGTTTTCTTTCCTGACAGGCACACATGCTTTCATATAAAATTCTCCTAGATTAGAGTGAAGTGTCTTGGGGATTAGCACCTGTACTTAAGCCTTAGGTAATTGAAAGACAAAATAATTAAGCCAAGCACTATTCCTCCTGTCTATACCTCACCTTTGTTCTGGAGTTTTGCATAAGTTTTCAAAATAAAGCTCAGAGTTCCTAGACATGATTCACTTCAACAGCCCATACATATGTTTAATCGAACTGCGGATCCAAAGGAACTCAATATACAATTAAATCAAGATGTGCATGTGTGGTGGAGTAAATAATAGTGATGGTGATGATAAAACTTATTGCTCACTGTTCCTCATATTGCTATCTCTCCTCCTCTCTTGATCTTTTATTGGGAGAGAACATGGGCTATCTCTTTTTTCTTCTTTTTTTCAGGTGGGTAGTAAATACCCCTAATTCTACTGTCGGACACTTGTCCATTTTTTCCGCTCAGGTGGGTATCTTTGTACCCCTAATTCTACTGTCGGACACTTGTCCATTTTTACCTCTCGTCTCACTCTTTTTCTTTTCTTTTTCGAGGTTCCGGGCACTTGCCCCTTTTTATTTCCTCGCATATTTTTGCATAGCCCATGTCTCTTTCTGCATTTGATCTTTTAGGAGAGAGAGAATAACAATACTTTGGGACAGTGAGTGATAACAATATTTTTAATAGATTTTTAATGATTGGTGTAATAGATGTGTGCAAGTGAGTATCTTGATTTAACCACATGAAAAGCTCCTAAGGATCTATACAGCTCAATGAAACTCGAAAGATACAGCACTTATAGCAAGTATGGCTGTGGTAAGAATGTTATGCTAGGAACTCATCATGTGATTTGCAGGTTTTTTTTTCAAAATAAATTTCCAGAACTTAGTGTTGTAAGAACAAGATAAACAACAACTCAAACTTTATATCATGTCTTATCTTTTACCTAGACTTTAGTTTTAGGCTCATGTTCCCACAGATAGTAAATTTCAGATTTTAGCAAGTCTTGGGAGAACTCTAATATAAAAGCTAGGCACTTGAAGGTAAGTAAACAGAGCAACTGTTCATCATTTCCATCATACATATTTTTGAATTTTCTTCATTTGTGTCTAGAGATTGAACTAAACAGGAAAATAAAGCACACTTATCTACACACTCTTTTTATTTGGTTTTCATTTTTTAGGAATGCAGTAAATTAAGAAAGAAAATGTTTATTGGGTTTTCTAAGTTTTTTTTTAAGATATAAATATCTAAAACAGAAAAAGAAAAACTAAAAAGTAAATAGGAAAAACAATTAAAACTCACTCGGTAACTGGGGAGGAACTCCCCCAAGGTGGTTGTTGTCGTGGCTCTCTTCACTCAATGTTGAAGTAGCACAGCATGGTCGTGACGTTGTTGTTCAAGGTTGTGGTGTCTTCCCTTATTGCTTGCACTCTAGTGGCTTGCTCCTGGTTCCATTTTTGTTGCTCCTCCAGGAGTCTTTCGTGCTCTACTTGCGTAGTGTGGATGTCGAGGAGAGTGTTGTCGGTGCGGGTGTAGAAGGCAGCAGTCTCTTGGTAGTAGTCCCCCGAGAAGGCGTAGGAGGCGTCGGAGTATCTTGCTGTATCAAACTGGGGCTGGGGCTAGACCCTGAAGCTCCATATGGGTCAGTGGAGTACCTTCTTGTAAAAGGCGGGTTCTCCCACTAGTGATATTATCCCTCCGGCCATGTCTCTTGTGGTGGTTCTTCTGGTTGGACGTGTCGCGCCCATGGGTCCCGAAGAACTCTGGGGTTGTAATCATTATAGTGCAGATGTGATGCTTCTTCTGGCTCGGGATCAGCTCCTTGCCATGTATGTTCCTGATGGGTGGCCATCCTTGCGGATGCCGCGCGCTGTGGAGCTCTCCGGTTCACCGGTGCTGCAGTCTCAATCAAATAATTTCGAACAGAATTTATGCCAAGGTCCGGGTTAGGTAACCAAACTTTGGTGTTGTTGTCATACGGCATGTACATTATCCCCGCTTCCCTTTTTAACATCCGTGCGTATCTAAAAGTGTCATAGCAGTGATAAAATCAAGGTTCCTCAATGAATTCTAACGATGAATTTTCTAACAACTTAAGGCTAACGGCTAAACAAGTTATGAGTGAAGTACACCCGACAGGTCCCTGAAGAGTAGGTGTGCCAAGCCAATGGGCAACTAAAAGAGTAACAGGTGAAACTTGGATTTTGTTTATGGCGGCATAAATGAGTTGTAGATCTCCCACACGCACCTTTCTCAAGTCATCACGAAAGAAAAGATTGTACCCGAGCCATTTGTGGAACATCTGGAGTGTAGGATGCTCCATGTCGCTGGTTCGGGGTTGGTAAAAGAGTTCGTCCCTAGAGATTTCTCTCCAAAACTGATGTTTCTCAAAATTGGGCAAGCCAGAGTCAAGGTCCAGAATGCTCCGTGGAGGAAAACCGAGGTGATTACTCAGCTCTCTCCAGGACAGCATAATGTCCTGCTTGAACATCCGAAAAGAAATTCCCCCCTCACAATATTGTAACGTGCAAAGAAATTCAATAGTAAGGAGACAGGAACCATGCTCAGTGATATTCCAAAAGTCCATCCATCCTATCATTTGAAAAATTAAGTCAAATTCAGCAGCCATACCTGTCTCTTGGAGTAAGGCGAAATCGATGGTGGGAGTGTGAATGAATGTCTTGTTTTTCAACTGCTGGAGAATCTCCTTCTCCCTGCGATTCCTGAGCCCAAGGTCTCCTGTCTTGAGTAGGACCTTGTTTGGTGCACCCGACGAAGACGATGGAGCTTGCGGAGGTGCCGGATCGACACTCATCTCCGACTGGCGTGAGGAGAGTCGAGACGAACTCCTCGTACCACTCCTGAGAGACTTGGCCACGCTCTTTACTTTCTTAAACATCCTGCAAAATAATAGGGACAAACAGAAACTCGTGGAAATATGTGAGAAAAATATGTTAGTGGTTAGCTGTCCGAGAAGTCAGTCGTCCAGGGGTTAGTCGTCCGAGAGAATTATAAATTTTAGCAGCACTTCCCCCTAAACAACTTTTAATTCCGCTTGGGACAGTGGGAACACTAATTACTAGGTGATCTCACTCTCTATCTCAAAAATTTTCCAAACTCTCTTCCACTCTTTCTTTCCCTTTCCACTCTCCTTCTCACTCTCCCACTAGATCAGTTCTTCTGAAAGTCGAGAGCTCAAGCTTGCATATGTTTTCTAGAATGTGTGTGGGATGAGAATGAGGTAGAGAGGTGGCCTTTTATAGTTGGAGCTGGGGGCAGGGCGGGCGCCCTGGCCAACAGGGCGGGCGCCCCACTTGAGTGCCCTCTGTGGCTGAAACTTTCCCACTCCCTCACAAGCTTCACTCCTATGCCAAATAATGCTGCATAGGTGGTGGTTGGTCGGTGGAAGTTGTCTGGTTGAGTGGAGATGAGTTGGTGGGTGAAATTATGTGTTATGATGTATGTGAGGTGTAGTGTATGACATATGGGACCAAAGGATGTGGGTCATGCTTCTAGAAGATTGCTATAAATAAATATAATGCAGGAAAAATTATGAGAATTGAAACTAAAAAATGATCATGGAAAAATATTTTTGTGCCTCCACAATAATTAATAATTATGGGTTTTTACACACCACAAATATTATTTATATGGGACTTTTGATTTTTATAATAATGCTATGGATGAGTATGACTAATGCAAGAATTAATTATGCAAAAAATTAAATGATGTGGATAAATACCGAATTACCTCCCGGCGAGGGTTTGGGAATTTTAGGTCCCCCAAGCTGGACCTCCAAATCTTTTTAAACTTCTGAATTGCCTTCCTCTAGAGATGGTGTCTCCAGTGGTTTCTCTTCGTGAACCTCCTCCACTGTAGAGTCTCTCTCTGGTCTGGGCTTGAATGTGAAGTGTTCTTCTTGTCCGTTTATGCTGAACTTGATTTCTCCCTTACTGACATCAATGTGGGCATTGGCGGTGCTCAGAAATGGCCTTCCAAGGATGATGGACACTTTTGAGTCGGGGTTCATGTCTAGTACCACAAAGTCTACTGGCACAAGGAAATCTCTTATTCTGACTGGGATATTTTCTGCGATGCCCATCGGGTGTCGAACTGATTGATCTGCTAGTTGTAGGCACATCGATGTTGGTTCTAGGGTTGTGTGTTCAAGCTTCTTGTAGACTGATGCTGGCATCACACTGACACTTGCTCCGAGATCACAAAGTGCATTGTTAAAGTGCTGGTCTCCGATTGAGCAATCAATTGTAGGACATCCTGGATCTTTCTTCTTCCTTAGTGGTTGGTTGAGGATGGCCGCACTACATTCTTCTGTCAGCTTGATTACCTCAGTGGTGGGCAGTGGCCTCTTTTTGTTAAGAATATCTCTAATGTACTTCGCATATGTGGGTACCTGTATGGCATCAAGTAGAGGTATGTTGACATATAACTTTTGAATGACCTCTATAAACTTACCAAACTGCTCATCCGACTGTAGTCCTTTGTTTCTTCTGGGAAATGGCAAATAGTTGGTGTCATGAAAATCTTTCCTCATTTCTCCAGTTCTTGATGGTTGTAGCAGATCTTCTGCTTCAACTGGTCTCTCTTCTTCTATCATTGCTGGTTGCACTGGAGCTGGTGTTCTTTGCTTCTCTCTTGGGTGTGGGGGATCTCTGATAGATCTCCCTCCTCTAGTAGTTATGTTCTTTACCTGCTCAAGGTTAGTGGCAACAGGCAAGACAGCAGCTAGCTTAAGCTCTACCTTCTTATTAAGAGTGTTTTGCTCATCAAAGGCAGTTAATAGAAAATCCATTTTATTGTGTATATCTTTTAAAAATGATTCATTTGTATCTAGCCTTTGTTTGACTTCATCATTAGTTTTAGTTTGTTGAGCAATTATCTCCTTTAATGAAGGTTGTTTGAGAATATTACCTGAATTCATACCTTTGCTATTGGGTTGACTTGAGGTGGTTTGATATTTGTATACTGTCTCTATAGCCCTTTGATCTTCTTTGAACTTGGCCCTCTGGTCAATCCAATGGAGCAAATCTTCCATCTTAGTTGATAGTGCTTTTACTTCTTCTGGTATTTCTTCAGTTTGATGACAATGTTGAGTCTTGTCTTGAAACCAGCTTTGGTTTTCTGCTATCTTATCCAAAAGTGTCTCTGCTTTTCCAATTGTAAACTCCAAGAATGATCCTTCAGCAGATGCATCTAGGAACTTACGAGACTTTTGGGTTAATCCATGATAAAAGGTCTGTATAAGTAACCATTTGGCCATTCCATGGTGAGGACAATCTGATATGTATCCTTGAAAACGCTCCCATGCTTCTGGAATGGTTTCTGTCTTCTGCTGTTGAAAACTGACAATATTTCCTCTTAAGGCAGCTATTTTGCCTATAGGGAAAAACTTTGATAGAAAGGCATCTGACAGGTTCGTCCAATTTTTGATGTTTGCTTGATTGGTGTAGAACCACTTCCTCGCCTTCCCTTCTAGTGAAAATGGAAAGAGGCGAAGTAGTATGACGTCTTTGTCAACTCCGTTGATGCTAATTGTGCTTCCAATCTCCAAGAAGTTCTGCAAATGTGCACTAGCATCTTCGTGTGCCTTCCCACTGAATTGTGTAGCTTGCACCAAGTTGATGAGGTTTGACTTGAGCTCGAACTCAGGTACTCCTTCTTCTACTTCAAATCTTGGACCAGTAAGAATGTTCTCAAGACTTGGGGCAGAAAATTCCTGTAAGGTCTTCTGTGCCATCACTTCAACAATTGGTAGCTAGCTTCTTCTTCCTTAATTGCTTTGGTTCTGATGATGAAGAATTTAATTCACCAAAGTCAATCCTGATATACCCTGTAAAAATATAAACATAGGAAAACAACAGGGTGAACCTGCCAAAGCAGAGGTGCCTTGCTATGATTTCTCATTTATATAGTAGCTGTTATGCAATTATTTCTCAATAGTCTAGTCTAAAATTTTATTTGAATAACCTTGACCGACTTCCTGACTTTCCTTACCATTCCCCGGCAACGGCGCCAGAAATGCTTGTTGACACTAGCTAACACCACTTGAATACTAGGTTGTCATCCCTAGCATGGTGCTAGAGCGTACTAAGGTATTTATAAACATAAGGGCTCTCTAGAAAATAATCTATTCTATCCGCAAGCGCCCAGATAAAATACCTCATTGTAGCATTTCACCAGGATAAGTATTCCAGGTATCGTTATTTATAATTTTGCTTAAGAGAACGGCGAAAGCAAAAACAGGGGTAAAATCTATCAAGGCTTAGACTAGAGATAAACTTGCAAGAACATGATTACTACTGAGAAACTCGTCACACAGTCACTTGCTTTGGCAGGGGGTAAGCCATAATAATAAAGATAATGAAATATAAGCTCATGGGTAAATAACACAGCGATTAGAAATAGACTACTCCACATAAATGTAAGGTGACGTTGGACTAGCAAGAGAATGGATTCTAAGTATCTACTATTTACTAAGTCATAATCTACTCTAAGCATCTACAAGATCATATATAGCACAAAAGACTCTTCATTCATGTATAAGGAACATTGCTAAAGTAAATCAGAACATAGCAAGACTTACTCCGCAATACAAATTCTGCCTGTCCTATCAACGGAGGGTGGACTATATAAGAACCAACGAAGTTGTCACCATCGCAAACTACCACACGACCCGGCCAATAGGATACATTTGCAGGTAAATAACATCTAAGCACCACGCCTACATGTGATCTACCACTTAACTCCCACGTGAAAAGAGCTAAGCGCTTTGCAAACTCATGCATGAACTCATCATCAATCATAACTATATCACTTATAGAACTAGAGCAAACTAGGAACATAATAAATAAAGGCATAATACAATTAGAATAAAGTCGTAGAGAAAGATATGAAATAATACCAATCTTTATTGACGAAGATCCGAAATCCAGAGCGCTAGGCCCTACTTCTCTAATTCTATCTAATCAATCCTATAAAACTTGAAAGAATTGGGAGTAGCTAAATCTAATTCTCTGCGGGAGAGAGTTTCTAAACCCTAAACTTGATGGCTTCCTCTGATAATGATTTCTCCTCCTCCCCTGGGGTGGAGAGGCCCTGCTTATATAGCCCCCTCAAATGATCGTGGGCCGTCGGATCAAACCGACATTAATCGCACGGTTTTCCTTGATCCTTTAGGTCGGTGGAGCATAATCCGCGAAGTTGACGCTGATTTGCCACGGGAGTAGGGTGGCCGCCCCAAACCCTAGGGCGGGCGCCCTGGGCTGGGCCCCGTTCGGCCTCCCGTTCGTTCACGTGTCTTCTGAGTCTTCTAGATGATACAAAATTAGCGCACATGTTAATATCTCTATGTAAACCCTACGTGTGGGCCTTCTCTCCGTATTTTCTGATAACCCCCTGCAGAAATAGACAAACACCAAAACTCGTGGAATTCTGTCAGATAAAACCCTAATTCTAGATGTCTAGTGCATATTGATCCTTTTCCTTGTTTAGTTGACAATTAAATTTGATACTTAAGGATCGTCAACAGCTAGCAGCTGTGATTTGTACTTTGCATCCGGATTGAACAATCGCTAATCTGCACTCGTTAATTGCTAATCCTTGCTGTCATATTGTGTGCCTACCTATAGCTCCACATATTCTTCTATCAGCACAGGTTCATTTTGCAACTGTTACCCACGCTCAACAACAGATTGCTTCGCCCTGTTTGGTTTCATCAAAATTGCCAAAAAAATTCAGAAAAATAATGAAAAAAATTGTCAAAATTTTTGCATGCTTTTCAGAGAACGTGCTGTATTTCTGTAGACCACATCCCACCTTAGTTGTAGGTGCTAATATTTGTGGTTGCATCTTTTTTGATCCATGTTCAGAGAAATTATAAAAAAATAGTGAAAAAATAAAAAACTTTGATTCCTACTAGTGCCTTTTGGAAAAATCAGGGAAAAATTCAAGAAAAACTAAAAATCCGTGTTATTTGCTTGTTCTGTGCGTTCTTTCCGTCGTCCTTAATTTTCACCTTGTTGCGCTACGTCTCGACACGTCTTAGCCAACAGCTATGATTTGTACTTTGGATCCAGATTGAACAATCGCTAATCTGCACTCGATAATTGCTAATCCTTGCAGTTATATTGTGTGCTAATCCTTGTTCAGTGAAAATATAAAAAGTTTGATTCCTACTAGTGCCTTTTGGAAAAATCAGGGGAAAATTCAGGAAAAAGGAAAAATCCGCGTTATTTGCTTATTCTGTGCGTTCTTTCCGTCGTCCTTTGTTTTCACCTTGTTGCGCTACATCTTGACACGTCTTAGCTGGCAGCTGTGATTTGTACTTTGCATCCGGATTGAACAATCGCTAATCTGCACTCGTTAATTACTAATCCTTGCTGTCATATTGTGTGCCTACCTATAGCTCCACATATTCTTCTATCAGCACAGGTTCATTTTACAACTGTTACCCGCGCTCAACAACAGATTGCTTCGCCCTATTTGGTTTCATCAAAATTGCCAAAACAATTCAGAAAAATAATGAAAAAAATTGTCAAAGTTTTTGCATGCTTTTGAGAGAACGTGCTGTATTTCTGTAGACCACATCCCACCTTAGTTGTAGGTGCTAATATTTGTGGTTGCATCTTTTTTGATCCATGTTCAGAGAAATTATAAAAAAATAGTGAAAAAATAAAAAACTTTGATTCCTACTAGTGCCTTTTGGAAAAATCAGGGAAAAATTCAAGAAAAACTACAAATCCGTGTTATTTGCTTGTTCTGTGCGTTCTTTCCGTCGTCCTTTATTTTCACCTTGTTGCGCTACGTCTCGACACGTCTTAGCCAACAGCTGTGATTTGTACTTTGGATCCAGATTGAACAATCGCTAATCTGCACTCGATAATTGCTAATCCTTGCAGTTATATTGTGTGCTAATCCTTGTTCAGTGAAAAAATAAAAAGTTTGATTCCTACAAGTGCCTTTTGGAAAAATCAGGGGAAAATTCAGGAAAAAGGAAAAATCCGCGTTATTTGCTTGTTCTGTGCGTTCTTTCCGTCGTCCTTTGTTTTTACCTTGTTGCGCTACATCTTGACACGTCTTAGCTGGCAGCTGTGATTTGTACTTTGCATCCGGATTGAACAATCGCTAATCTGCACTCGTTAATTGCTAATCCTTGCTGTCATATTGTGTGCCTACCCATAGCTCCACATATTCTTCTATCAGCACAGGTTCATTTTGCAACTGTTACCCATGCTCAACAACAGATTGCTTCGCCCTGTTTGGTTTCATCAAAATTGCCAAAAAAATTCAGAAAAATAATGAAAAAATTGTCAAAGTTTTTACATGCTTTTCAGAGAATGTGTTGTATTTCTGTAGACCACATCCCACCTCAGTTGTAGTTGCTAATTTTTGTGGTTGCATCTTTTTTGATCCATGTTCAGAGAAATTATAAAAAATAGTGAAAAAATAAAAAAACTTTGATTCCTACTAGTGCCTTTTGGAAAAATCAGGGAAAAATTCAAGAAAAAGTAAAAATCTGTGTTATTTGCTTGTTCTGTGCGTTCTTTCCGTCGTCCTTTGTTTTCACCTTGTTGCGCTACGTCTCGACACGTCTTATCCAGCAGCTGTGATTTGTACTTTGGATCCGGATTGACCAATCGCTAATATGCACTCGTTAATTGCTAATCCTTGCTGTCATATTGTGCGCCTACCCATAGCTCCACATATTCTTCTATCAGCACAGGTTCATCTTGCAACTGTTACCCACGCTCAACAACAGATTGCATCGCCCTGTTTGGTTTCAACAAAATTGCCAAAAAATTCAGGAAAACAAAGAAAAAAATTGTCAAAGTTTTTGCACGCTTTTCAGAGAACGTGCTGTATTTCTGTAGACCACATCACACCTCAGTTGTAGGTGCCAATTTTTGTGGTTGCATCTTTTTTGATCCTTGTTCAGAGAAAATTATAAAAAAATAGTGAAAAAATAAAAAGTTTGATTCCTACTAGTGCCTTTTGGAAAAATCGGGGGAAAATTCAGGAAAAAGGAAAAATCCGCGTTATTTGCTTGTTCTGTGCGTTCTTTCCGTCGTCCTTTGTTTTCACCTTGTTGCGCTAGATCTTGACACGTCTTAGCTAGGAGCTGTGATTTGTACTTTGCATCCGGATTAAACAATCGCTAATCTGCACTCGTTAATTGCTAATCCTTGCTGTCATATTGTGTGCCTACCCATAGCTCCACATATTCTTCTATCAGCACAGGTTCATTTTGCAACTGTTACCCACGCTCAACAACAGATTGCTTCGTCCTGTTTGGTTTCATCAAAATTGCCAAAAAAATTCAGAAAAATAATGAAAAAAATTGTCAAAGTTTTTGCATGCTTTTCAGAGAACGTGCTGTATTTCTGTAGACCACATCCCACCTCAGTTGTAGTTGCTAATTTTTGTGGTTGCATCTTTTTTGATCCATGTTCAGAGAAATTATAAAAAAATAGTGAAAAAATAAAAAACTTTGATTCCTACTAGTGCCTTTTTGAAAAATTAGGGAAAAATTCAGAAAAAAGGAAAAATCCGTGTTATTTGCTTGTTCTGTGCGTTCTTTCCATCGTCCTTTGTTTTCACCTTGTAGCGCTACGTCTCGACACGTCTTAGCTAGCAGCTGTGATTTGTACTTTGGATCCGGATTGAACACTAGCTAATCTGTACTCGTTAATTGCTAATACTTGCTGTCATATTGTGTGTCTACCCATAGCTCCACATATTCTTCTATCAGCACAGGTTCATCTTGCAACTGTTACCCACACTCAATGACAGATTGCTTCGTCCTGTTTGGTTTCATCAAAATTGCCAAAAAAATTCAGTAAAATAAGGAAAAAAATTGTCAAAGTTTTTGCACGCTTATCAGAGAACGTGCTGTATTTCTGTTGACCACATCCCACCTCAGTTTTAGGTGCCAATTTTTGTGGTTGCATCTTTTCTTATCGTTGTTCAGAGGAAATTATAAAAAAATAATGAAAAATTAAAAAGTTTGATTCCTACAAGTGCCTTTTGGAAAATTCAGGGAAAAATTCAGGAAAAAGGAAAAATCCGTGTTATTTGCTTGTTCTGTGTGTTCTTTCCGTCGTCCTTTGTTTTCACCTTGTTGCGCTACGTCTTGACACGTCTTAGCCAGCAGCTGTGATTTGTACTTTGGATCCGGATTGACCAATCGCTAATATGCACTCGTTAATTGCTAATCCTTGCTGTCATATTGTGTGCCTACCCATAGCTTCACATATTCTTCTATCAGCACAGGTTCATCTTGCAACTGTTACCCACACTCAACAACAGATTGCATCGCCCTGTTCAGTTTCAACAAAATTGCCAAAAAAATTCAGGAAAACAAAGAAAAAAATTGTCAAAGTTTTTGCACGCTTTTCAGAGAACGTGCTGTATTTCTGTAGACCACATCCCACCTCAGTTGTAGGTGCCAATTTTTGTGGTTGCATCTTTTTTGATCCTTGTTCAGAGAAAATTATAAAAAAATTGTGAAAAAATAAAAAGTTTGATTCCTACTAGTGCCTTTTGGAAAAATCAGAGGAAAATTCAGGAAAAAGGAAAAATCCGCGTTATTTGTTTGTTCTGTGTGTTCTTTCCATCGTCCTTTGTTTTCACCTTGTTGCGCTACATCTTGACACGTCTTAGCTAGCAGCTGTGATTTGTACTTTGCATCCGGATTGAACAATCGTTAATCTGCACTCGTTAATTGCTAATCCTTGCTGTCATATTGTGTGCCTACCCATAGCTCCACATGTTCTTCTATCAGCACAGGTTCATTTTGCAACTGTTACCCACGCTCAACAACAGATTGCTTCGCCCTGTTTGGTTTCATCAAAATTGCCAAAAAAGTTCAGAAAAATAATGAAAAAAATTGTCAAAGTTTTTGCATGCTTTTCAGAGAACGTGCTGTATTTCAGTAGACCACATCCCACCTCAGTTGTAGTTGCTAATTTTTGTGGTTGCATCTTTTTTGATCCATGTTCAGAGAAATTATAAAAAAATAGTGAAAAAATAAAAAACTTTGATTCCTACTAGTGCCTTTTGGAAAAATCAGGGAAAGATTCAAGAAAAAGTAAAAATCCGTGTTATTTGCTTGTTCTGTGCGTTCTTTCCGTCGTCCTTTGTTTTTCACCTTGTTGCGCTACGTCTCGACACGTCTTAGCCAACAGCTGTGATTTGTACTTTGGATTCAGATTGAACAATCGCTAATCTGCACTCGATAATTGCTAATCCTTGCAGTCATATTATGTGCCAACCCATAGCTCCACATATTCTTCTATCAGCACTGGTTCATCTTGCAGCTGTTACCCACGCTCAACAATAGATTGCTTCGCCTAGTTTGGTTTCATCAAAATTGCCAAAAAATTCAGAAAAATAGAGAAAAAAATTGTCAAATTTTTTGCACGCTTTTAAGAGAATGTGCTGTATTTCTGTAGACCACATCCCACCTCAGTTGTGGTGCCAATTTTTGTGGTTGTATCTTTTTTGATCCTTGTTCAGAGAAAATTATAAAGAAAATAGTGAAAAAATAAAAAAGTTTGATTCCTACAAGTGCCTTTTTGAAAAATTAGGGAAAAATTCAGAAAAAAGGAAAAATCCGTGTTATTTGCTTGTTCTGTGCGTTCTTTCCGTCGTCCCTTGTTTTCACCTTGTTGCGCTACGTCTCGACACGTCTTAGCCAGCAGCTGTGATTTGTACTTTGGATCCGGATTGAACAATCGCAAATCAGCACTCGTTAGTTGCTAATCCTTGCTGTCATATTGTGTGCCTACCCATAGCTTCACATATTCTTCTATCAGCACAGGTTCATCTTGCAACTGTTACCCACACTCAACAACAGATTGCATCGCCCTGTTCGGTTTCAACAAAATTGCCAAAAAAATTCAGGAAAACAAAGAAAAAAATTGTCAAAGTTTTTGCACGCTTTTCAGAGAACGTGCTGTATTTCTGTAGACCACATCCCACCTCAGTTGTAGGTGCCAATTTTTGTGGTTGCATCTTTTTTGATCCTTGTTCAGAGAAAATTATAAAAAAATTGTGAAAAAATAAAAAGTTTGATTCCTACTAGTGCCTTTTGGAAAAATCAGAGGAAAATTCAGGAAAAAGGAAAAATCTGCGTTATTTGTTTGTTCTGTGTGTTCTTTCCGTCGTCCTTTGTTTTCACCTTGTTGCGCTACATCTTGACACGTCTTAGCTAGCAGCTGTCATTTGTACTTTGCATCCGGATTGAACAATCGCTAATCTACACTCGTTAATTGCTAATCCTTACTATCATATTGTGTGCCTACCCATAGCTCCACATTTTCTTCTATCAGCACAGGTTCATTTTGTAACTATTACCCACGCTCAACAACAGATTGCTTCGCCCTGTTTGGTTTCATCAAAATTGCCAAAAAAGTTCAGAAAAATAATGAAAAAAATTGTCAAAGTTTTTGCATGCTTTTCAGAGAACGTGCTGTATTTCAGTAGACCACATCCCACCTCAGTTGTAGTTGCTAATTTTTGTGGTTGCATCTTTTTTGATCCATGTTCAGAGAAATTATAAAAAAATAGTGAAAAAATAAAAAAACTTTGATTCCTACTAGTGCCTTTTGGAAAAATCAGGGAAAAATTCAAGAAAAAGTAAAAATCCGTGTTATTTGCTTGTTCTGTGTGTTCTTTCCGTCGTCCTTTGTTTTTCACCTTGTTGCGCTACGTCTCGACACGTCTTAGCTAACAGCTGTGATTTGTACTTTGGATTCAGATTGAACAATCGCTAATCTGCACTCGATAATTGCTAATCCTTGCAGTCATATTATGTGCCTACCCATAGCTCCACATATTCTTCTATCAGCACAGGTTCATCTTGCAGCTGTTACCCACGCTCAACAATAGATTGCTTCGCCTAGTTTGGTTTCATCAAAATTGCCAAAAAAATTCAGAAAAATAAAGAAAAAAATTGTCAAATTTTTTGCACGCTTTTAAGAGAATGTGCTGTATTTCTGTAGACCACATCCCACCTCAGTTGTGGTGCCAATTTTTGTGGTTGTATCTTTTTTTATCCTTGTTCAGAGAAAATTATAAAGAAAATAGTGAAAAAATAAAAAAGTTTGATTCCTACAAGTGCCTTTTTGAAAAATTAGGGAAAAATTCAGAAAAAAGGAAAAATCTGTGTTATTTGCTTGTTCTGTGCGTTCTTTCCGTCGTCCTTTGTTTTCACCTTGTAGCGCTACGTCTCGACACGTCTTAGCTAGCAGCTGTGATTTGTACTTTGGATCCGGATTGAACAATAGCTAATCTGCACTCGTTAATTGCTAATACTTGCTGTCATATAGTGTGCCTACCCATAGCTCCACATATTCTTCTATCAGCACAGATTCATCTTGCAACTGTTACCCACACTCAATGACAGATTGCTTCGCCCTATTTGGTTTGATCAAAATTGCCAAAAAAATTCAGGAAAATAAGGAAAAATTTGTCAAAGTTTTTGCACGCTTTTCAGAGGACGTGCTGTATTTCTGTAGACCACATCCCATCTCAGTTGTAGGTGCCAATTTCTATGGTTGCATCTTTTTTGATCCTTATTCAGAGAAAATTATAAAAAAATAGTGAAAAATTAAAAAAGTTTGATTTCCACTGGTGCCTTTTGGAAAAATCAGGGGAAAATTCAGGAAGAATAAAAAATCCGTGTTATTTGCTTGTTCTGTGCGTTCTTTCCGTCGTCCTTTGTTTTCACCTTGTTGCGCTACGTCTCGACACGTCTTAGCCAGCAGCTGTGATTTGTACTTTGGATCCGGATTGAACAATCGCTAATCTGCACTCGATAATTGCTAATCCTTGTAGTCATATTGTGTGCCTACCCATAGCTCCACATATTCTTCTATCAGCATAGGTTCATCTTGCAACTGTTACCACACTCAATAACAGATTGCTTCAACCTGTTTGGTTTCATCAAAACTGCCAAAAAAATTCAGGAAAATAATGAAAAAAATTATCAAAGTTTTTGCACGCTTTTTAGAGGACGTGCTGTATTTCTGTAGACCACATCCCATTTCAGTTGTAGGTGCCAATTTTTATGGTTGCATCTTTTTTTGGTCCTTATTCAGAGAAAATTATAAAAAAAAATAGTAAAAAAATAAAAAAGTTTGATTCCTACTAGTGCCTTTTGGAAAAATCAGGGGAAAATTCAGGAAAAAGGAAAAATCCGTGTTATTTGCTTGTTCTGTGCGTTCTTTCCGTCGTCCCTTGTTTTCACCTTGTTGCGCTACGTCTCGACACGTCTTAGCCAGCAGCTGTGATTTGTACTTTGGATCCGGATTGAACAATCGCAAATCTGCACTCGTTAGTTGCTAATCCTTACTGTCATATTGTGTGCCTACCCATAGCTTCACATATTCTTCTATCAGCACAGGTTCATCTTGCAACTGTTACCCACACTCAACAACAGATTGCATCGCCCTGTTCGGTTTCAACAAAATTGCCAAAAAAATTCAGGAAAACAAAGAAAAAAATTGTCAAAGTTTTTGCACGCTTTTCAGAGAACGTGCTGTATGACATCCCACATCAGTTGTAGGTGCCAATTTTTGTGGTTGCATCTTTTTTGATCCTTGTTCAGAGAAAATTATAAAAAAATTGTGAAAAAATAAAAAGTTTGATTCCTACTAGTGCCTTTTGGAAAAATCAGAGGAAAATTCAGTTAAAAGGAAAAATCCGCGTTATTTGTTTGTTCTGTGTGTTCTTTCCGTCGTCCTTTGTTTTCACCTTGTTGCGCTACATCTTGACACGTCTTAGCTAGCAGCTGTGATTTATACTTTGCATCCGGATTGAACAATCGCTAATCTGCACTCGTTAATTGCTAATCCTTGCTGTCATATTGTGTGCCTACCCATAGCTCCACATGTTCTTCTATCAGCACAGGTTCATTTTGCAACTGTTACCCACGCTCAACAACAGATTGCTTCGCCCTGTTTGGTTTCATCAAAATTGCCAAAAAAGTTCAGAAAAATAATGAAAAAAATTGTCAAAGTTTTTGCATGCTTTTCAGAGAACGTGCTGTATTTCAGTAGACCACATCCCACCTCAGTTGTAGTTGCTAATTTTTGTGGTTGCATCTTTTTTGATCCATGTTCAGAGAAATTATAAAAAAATAGTGAAAAAATAAAAAACTTTGATTCCTACTAGTGCCTTTTGGAAAAATCAGGGAAAAATTCAAGAAAAAGTAAAAATCCGTGTTATTTGCTTGTTCTGTGCGTTCTTTCCGTCGTCCTTTGTTTTTCACCTTGTTGCGCTACGTCTCGACACGTCTTAGCCAACAGCTGTGATTTGTACTTTGGATCCAGATTGAACAATCGCTAATCTGCATTTGATAATTGCTAATCCTTGCAGTCATATTATGTGCCTACCCATAGCTCCACATATTCTTCTATCAGCACAGGTTCATCTTGCAACTGTTACCCACGCTCAACAATAGATTGCTTCGCCTAGTTTGGTTTCATCAAAATTGCCAAAAAATTCAGAAAAATAAAGAAAAAAATTGTCAAATTTTTTGCACGCTTTTAAGAGAATGTGCTGTATTTCTGTAGACCACATCCCACCTCAGTTGTGGTGCCAATTTTTGTGGTTGTATCTTTTTTGATCCTTGTTCAGAGAAAATTATAAAGAAAATAGTGAAAAAATAAAAAAGTTTGATTCCAACAAGTGCCTTTTTGAAAAATTAGGGAAAAATTCAGAAAAAAGGAAAAATCTGTGTTATTTGCTTGTTCTGTGCGTTCTTTCCGTCGTCCTTTGTTTTCACCTTGTAGCGCTACGTCTCGACACGTCTTAGCTAGCAGCTGTGATTTGTACTTTGGATCCGGATTGAACAATAGCTAATCTGCACTCGTTAATTGCTAATACTTGCTGTCATATTGTGTGCCTACCCATAGCTCCACATATTCTTCTATCAGCACAGATTCATCTTGCAACTGTTACCCACACTCAATGACAGATTGCTTCGCCCTATTTGGTTTCATCAAAATTGCCAAAAAAATTCTGGAAAATAAGGAAAAATTTGTCAAAGTTTTTGCACGCTTTTCAGAGGACGTGCTGTATTTCTGTAGACCACATCCCATCTCAGTTGTAGGTGCCAATTTCTATGGTTGCATCTTTTTTGATCCTTATTCAGAGAAAATTATAAAAAAATAGTGAAAAATTAAAAAAGTTTGATTTCCACTGGTGCCTTTTGGAAAAATCAGGGGAAAATTCAAGAAAAATAAAAAATCCGTGTTATTTGCTTGTTCTGTGCGTTCTTTCCGTCGTCCTTTGTTTTCACCTTGTTGCGCTACGTCTCGACACGTCTTAGCCAGCAGCTGTGATTTGTACTTTGGATCCGGATTGAACAATTGCTAATCTGCACTCGATAATTGCTAATCCTTGTAGTCATATTGTGTGCCTACCCATAGCTCCACATATCCTTCTATCAGCATAGGTTCATCTTGCAACTGTTACCACACTCAATAACAGATTGCTTCGACCTGTTTGGTTTCATCAAAATTACCAAAAAAATTCAGGAAAATAATGAAAAAAATTATCAAAGTTTTTGCACGCTATTTAGAGGACGTGCTGTATTTCTGTAGACCACATCCCATCTCAGTTGTAGGTGCCAATTTTTATGGTTGCATCTTTTTTTGGTCCTTATTCAGAGAAAATTATAAAAAAAATAGTAAAAAAATAAAAAAGTTTGATTCCTACTAGTGCCTTTTGGAAAAATCAGGGTAAATTCAGGAAAAAGAAAAAATCCGTGTTATTTGCTTGTTCTGTGCGTTCTTTTCGTCGTCCCTTGTTTTCACCTTGTTGCGCTACGTCTCGACACGTCTTAGCCAGCAGCTGTGATTTGTACTTTGGATCCGGATTGAACAATCGCAAATCTGCACTCGTTAGTTGCTAATCCTTGCTGTCATATTGTGTGCCTACCCATAGCTTCACATATTCTTCTATCAGCACAGGTTCATCTTGCAACTGTTACCCACACTCAACAACAGATTGCATCGCCCTGTTCGGTTTCAACAAAATTGCCAAAAAAATTCAGGAAAACAAAGAAAAAAATTGTCAAAGTTTTTGCACGCTTTTCAGAGAACGTGCTGTATTTCTGTAGACCACATCCCACCTCAGTTGTAGGTGCCAATTTTTGTGGTTGCATCTTTTTTGATCCTTGTTCAGAGAAAATTATAAAAAAAATTGTGAAAAAATAAAAAGTTTGATTCCTACTAGTGCCTTTTGGAAAAATCAGAGGAAAATTCAGGAAAAAGGAAAAATCCGCGTTATTTGTTTGTTCTGTGTGTTCTTTCCGTCGTCCTTTGTTTTCACCTTGTTGCGCTACATCTTGACACGTCTTAGCTAGCAGCTGTGATTTGTACTTTGCATCCGGATTGAACAATCGCTAATCTGCACTCGTTAATTGCTAATCCTTGCTGTCATATTGTGTACCTACCCATAGCTCCACATGTTCTTCTATCAGCATAGGTTCATTTTGCAACTATTACCCACGCTCAACAACAGATTGCTTCGCCCTGTTTGGTTTCATCAAAATTGCCAAAAAAGTTCAGAAAAATAATGAAAAAAATTGTCAAAGTTTTTGCATGCTTTTCAGAGAACGTGCTGTATTTCAGTAGACCACATCCCACCTCAGTTGTAGATGCTAATTTTTGTGGTTGCATCTTTTTTGATCCATGTTCAGAGAAATTATAGAAAAATAGTGAAAAAATAAAAAACTTTGATTCCTACTAGTGCCTTTTGGAAAAATCAGGGAAAAATTCAAGAAAAAGTAAAAATCCGAGTTATTTGCTTGTTCTGTGCGTTCTTTCCGTCGTCCTTTGTTTTTCACCTTGTTGCGCTACGTCTCGACACGTCTTAGCCAACAGCTGTGATTTGTACTTTGGATCCAGATTGAACAATCACAAATTTGCATTCGATAATTGCTAATCCTTGCAGTCATATTACGTGCCTACCCATAGCTCCACATATTCTTCTATCAGCACAGGTTCATCTTGCAACTGTTACCCACGTTCAACAATAGATTGCTTCGCCTAGTTTGGTTTCATCAAAATTGCCAAAAAAATTCAGAAAAATAAAGAAAAAAATTGTCAAATTTTTTGCACGCTTTTAAGAGAATGTGCTGTATTTCTGTAGACCACATCCCACCTCAGTTGTGGTGCCAATTTTTGTGGTTGTATCTTTTTTGATCCTTGTTCAGAGAAAATTATAAAGAAAATAGTGAAAAAATAAAAAAGTTTGATTCCTACAAGTGCCTTTTTGAAAAATTAGGGAAAAATTCAGAAAAAAGGAAAAATCCGTGTTATTTGCTTGTTCTGTGCGTTCTTTCCGTCGTCCTTTGTTTTCACCTTGTAGCGCTACGTCTCGACACGTCTTAGCTAGCTGCTGTGATTTGTACTTTGGATCCGGATTGAACAATAGCTAATCTGCACCCGTTAATTACTAATACTTGCTGTCATATTGTGTGCCTACCCATAGCTCCACATATTCTTCTATCAGCACAGGTTCATCTTGCAACTGTTACCCACACTCAATGACAGATTGCTTCGCCCTATTTGGTTTCATCAAAATTGCCAAAAAAATTCAGGAAAATAAGGAAAAAAATTGTCAAAGTTTTTGCACGCTTTTCAGAGGACGTGCTGTATTTCTGTAGACAACATCCCATCTCAGTTGTAGGTGCCAATTTCTATGGTTGCATCTTTTTTGATCCTTATTCAGAGAAAATTATAAAAAATAGTGAAAAATTAAAAAAGTTTGATTTCCACTGGTGCCTTTTGGAAAAATCAGGGGAAAATTCAAGAAAAATAAAAAATCCGTGTTATTTGCTTGTTCTGTGCGTTCTTTCCGTCGTCCTTTGTTTTCACCTTGTTGCGCTACGTCTCGACACGTCTTAGCCAGCAGCTATGATTTGTACTTTGGATCCGGATTGAACAATCGCTAATCTGCACTCGATAATTGCTAATCCTTGTAGTCATATTGTGTGCCTACCCATAGCTCCACATATTCTTCAATCAGCATAGGTTCATCTTGCAACTGTTACCACACTCAATAACAGATTGCTTCGACCTGTTTGGTTTCATCAAAATTGCCAAAAAAATTCAGGAAAATAATAAAAAAAATTATCAAAGTTTTTGCACGCTTTTCAGAGGACGTGCTGTATTTCTGTGGACCACATCCCATCTCAGTTGTAGGTGCCAATTTTTATGGTTGCATCTTTTTTTGTCCTTATTCAGAGAAAATTATAAAAAAATAGTAAAAAATAAAAAAGTTTGATTCCTACTAGTGCCTTATGGAAAAATCAGGGGAAAATTCAGGAAAAAGGAAAAATCCGTGTTATTTGCTTGTTCTGTGCGTTCTTTCCGTCGTCCCTTGTTTTCACCTTGTTGCGCTACGTCTCGACACGTCTTAGCCAGCAGCTGTGATTTGTACTTTGGATCCGGATTGAACAATCGCAAATCTGCACTCGTTAATTGCTAATCCTTGCTGTCATATTGTATGCCTACCCATAGCTCCACATATTCTTCTATCAGCACAGGTTTATCTTGCAATTGTTACCCACGCTCAACAACAGATTACTTCGCCCTGTTTGGTTTTATCAAAATTGCCACAAAAATTCAGGAAAATAAAGAAAAAAATTGTCAAATTTTTTGCACGCTTTTAAGAGAACGTGTTGTATTTCTATAGACCACATCCCACCTCAGTTGTAGGTGCCAATTTTTGTGGTTGTATCTTTTTTATCCTTGTTCAGAGAAAATTATAAAGAAAATAGTGAAAAAATAAAAAAGTTTGATTCCTACAAGTGCCTTTTGGAAAAATTAGGGCAAAATTTAGGAAAAAAGAAAAATCCGTGTTATTTGCTTGTTCTGTGCGTTCTTTCCGTCGTCCCTTGTTTTCACCTTGTTGCGCTATGTCTCGACACATCTTAGCCAGCAACTGTCATTTGTACTTTGGATCCGGATTGAACAATCGCTAATCTGCACTCGTTAATTGCTAATCCTTGCTGTCATATTGTGTGCCTACCCATAGCTCCGCATATTCTTCTATCAGCACATGTTCATCTTGCAACTGTAACCCACACTCAACAACAGATTGCTTCACCCTGTTTGGTTTCATCAAAATTGCTAAAAAAATTCAGGAAAATAAGGAAAAAAATTGTCAAAGTTTTTGCACGCTTTTCAGAGGACGTGCTGTATTTCTGTAGACCACATCCCATCTCAGTTGTAGGTGCCAATTTTTATGGTTGCATCTTTTTTGATCCTTATTCAGAGAAAATTATAAAAAAAATAGTGAAAAAATAAAAAAGTTTGATTCCTACAGGTGCCTTTTGGAAAAATCAGGGGAAAATTCAAGAAAAAGAAAAAATCTGTGTTATTTACTTATTCTGTGCGTTCTTTTCCGTCGTCCTTTGTTTTCACCTTGTTGCGCTACGTCTCGAGACGTCTTAGCCAGCAGCTGTGATTTGTACATTGGATCCGGATTGAACAATCGCTAATCTATACTCGTTAATTGCTAATCCTTGCTGTCATATTGTGTGCCTACCCATAGCTCCGCATATTCTTCTATCAGCACAGGTTCATCTTGCAACTGTTACCCACGCTCAACAACAGATTGCTTCGCCCTGTTTGGTTTCATCAAAATTACCAAAAAAATTCAGGAAAATAAAGAAAAAAATTGTCTAATTTTTTGCACGCTTTTCAGAGAACCTGTTGTAGTTCTGTAGACCACATCCCACCTCAATTGTAGGTGCCAATTTTTGTGGTTGCATCATTTTTTTATCCTTGTTTAGGGAAAATCATAAAAAATAGTGAAAAATTAAAAAAGTTGATTCCTACTAGTGCCTTTTGGAAAAATCAGGAAAAAATTCAGGAAAAAGAAAAAATTCGTGTCATTTGCTTGTTATGTGCGTTCTTTCCATCGCCCTTTGTTTTCACCTTGTTGCGCTACATCTCGACACGTCTTAGCCAGCAGCTGTGATTTGTACTTTGGATGTGGATTGAACAATCGCTAATCTGCACTCGATAATTGCTAATCCTTGTAGTCATATTGTGTGCCTACCCATAGCTCCACATATTCTTCTATCAGCATAGGTTCATCTTGCAACTGTTACCCACACTCAATAACAGATTGCTTCACCCTGTTTGGTTTCACCAAAATTGCTAAAAAATTCAGAAAAATAATGAAAAAAATTGTCAAAGTTTCTGGATGCTTTTCAGAGGACGTGCTGTATTTCTGTAGACCACATCCCATCTCAGTTGTAGGTGCCAATTTTTATGGTTGCATCTTTTTTTATCCTTATTCAGAGAAAATTATAAAAAAAATAGTAAAAAAATAAAAAAGTTTGATTCCTATTAGTGCCTTTTGGAAAAATCAGGGGAAAATTCAGGAAAAAGGAAAAATCCGTGTTATTTGCTTGTTCTTTGCATTCTTTCCGTCGTCCCTTGTTTTCACCTTGTTGCGCTACGTCTCGACACGTCTTAGCCAGTAGCTGTGATTTGTACTTTGGATCCGGATTGAACAATCGCTAATCCGCACTCGTTAATTGCTAATACTTGTCATATTGTGTGCCTACCCATAGCTCCACATATTCTTCTATCAGCACATGTTCATCTTGCAACTGTTACCCACACTCAACAACAGATTACTTCGCCCTGTTTGGTTTCATCAAAATTGCTAAAAAAATTCAGGAAAATAAGGAAAAAAATTGTCAAAGTTTTTGCACGCTTTTCAGAGGACGTGCTGTATTTCTGTAGACCACATCCCATCTCAGTTGTAGGTGCCAATTTTTGTGGTTGCATCTTTTTTGATCCTTATTCAGAGAAAATTATAAAAAAATAGTGAAAAAATAAAAAAGTTTGATTCCTACATGTGCCTTTTGGAAAAATCAGGGGAAAATTCAAGAAAAAAAATTCATGTTATTTGCTTGTTCTGTGCGTTCTTTTCGTCGTCCTTTGTTTTCACCTTGTTGCGCTATGTCTCGAGACGTCTTAGCCAGTAGCTGTGATTTGTACATTGGATCCGGATTGAACAATCGCTAATCTGCACTCGTTAATTGCTAATCCTTGCTGTCATATTGTGTGCCTACCCATAGCTCCGCATATTCTTCTATCAGCACAGGTTCATCTTGCAACTGTTACCCACGCTCAACAACAGATTGCTTCGCCCTGTTTGGTTTCATCAAAATTGCCAAAAAAATTCAGGAAAATAAAGAAAAAAATTGTCTAATTTTTTACACGCTTTTCAGAGAACATGCTGTATTTCTGTAGACCACATCCCACCGCAATTGTAGGTGCCAATTTTTCTGGTTGCATCATTTTTTATCCTGTTCAGGGAAAATTATAAAAAATAGTGAAAAATTAAAAAAGTTTGATTCCTACTAGTGCCTTTTGGAAAAATCAGGGAAAAATTCAGGAAAAAGAAAAAATTCGTGTTATTTGCTTGTTATGTGCGTTCTTTCCATCGTCCTTTGTTTTCACGTTGTTGCACTACGTCTTGACACGTCTTAGCCAGCAGCTGTGATTTGTACTTTGGATCCGGATTGAACAATCACAAATCTGCACTCGTTAATTGCTAATAATTGCTGTCATATTGTGTGCCTACCCATAGCTCCACATATTCTTCTATCAGCACAGGTTCGTCTTGCAACTGTTACCCACGCACAACAATAGATTGCTTCACCCTGTTTGGTTTCATCAATATTGCCAAAAAAATTTAGGAAAATAATGAAAAAAATTATCAAAATTTTTGCACGCTTTTCAGAGAACGTGCTGTATTTCTGTAGACCACATCCCACCTCAGTTGTAGGTGCTAATTTTTGTGGTTGCATCTTTTTTATCCTTGTTCAGAGAAAATTATAAAAAAATACTGAAAAAATAAAAAAGTTTGATTCCTACTGGTGTCTTTTGGAAAAATGAGGGAAGAATTCAGGAAAAAGGAAAAATCTATGTTATTTGCTTGTTATGTGCGTTCTTTCCGTCGTCCTTTGTTTTCACCTTGTTGCGCTACGTCTCGACACGTCTTAGCCAGCAGCTGTGATTTGTACTTTGGATCCAGATTAAACAATCGCTAATCTGCACTCGTTATTGCTAATCCTTGTCATATTGTGTGCCTACCCATAGCTCCACATATTCTTCTATCAGCACAGGTTCGTCTTGCAACTGTTACCCACGCTCAACAACCGATTGCTTCGTCCTGTTTGGTTTCATCAAAATTGCTAAAAAAATTTAGGAAAATAAGGAAAAAAATTGTCAAAGTTTTTGCACGCTTTTTAGAGGACGTGCTGTATTTCTGTAGACCACATCCCGTCTCAGTTGTAGGTGCCAATTTTTATGGTTGCATCTTTTTTATCCTTGTTTAGAGAAAATTATAAAGAAATTAGTGAAAAAATAAAAAAGTTTGATTCCTACAAGTGCCTTTTGGAAAAATTATGGAAAATTTCATAAAAAAGAAAAAATATGTGTTATTTGCCTATTCTATGCGTTATTTCCATGGTCCTTTGTTTTCACCTTGTTCCGCAACGTCTCGACACATCTTAGCCAGCAACTGTGATTTGTACTTTGGATCCGGATTGAACAATCGCTAATCTGCACTCGTTAATTGCTAATCCTTGCTGTCATATTGTGTGCCTACCCATAGCTCCGCATATTCTTCTATGAGCACATGTTCATCTTGCAACTGTTACCCACACTCAACAACAGATTGCTTCGCCCTGTTTGGTTTCATCAAAATTGCTAAAAAAATTCAGGAAAATAAGGAAAAAATTGTCAAAGTTTTTGCACGCTTTTCAGAGGACGTGCTGTATTTCTGTAGACCACATCCCATCTCAGTTGTAGGTACCAATTTTTATGGTTGCATCTTTTTTGATCCTTATTCAGAGAAAATTATAAAAAAAATAGTGAAAAAATAAAAAAGTTTGATTCCTACAGGTGCCTTTTGGAAAAATCAGGGGAAAATTCAAGAAAAAGAAAAAATCCGTGTTATTTGCTTGTTCTGTGTGTTCTTTCCGTCGTCCTTTGTTTTCACCTTGTTGTGCTACGTCTCGAGACGTCTTAGCCAGCAGCTGTGATTTGTACATTGGATCCAGATTGAACAATCGCTAATCTACACTCGTTAATTGCTAATCCTTGCTGTCATATTGTGTGCCTACCCATAGCTCCGCATATTCTTCTATCAGCACAGGTTCATCTTGCAATTGTTACCCACGCTCAACAACAGATTGCTTCGCCCTGTTTGGTTTTATCAAAATTGCCACAAAAATTCAGGAAAATAAAGAAAAAAAATTGTCAAATTTTTTGCACGCATTTAAGAGAACGTGTTGTGTTTCTATAGACCACATCCCACCTCAGTTGTAGGTGCCAATTTTTGTGGTTGTATCTTTTTTTATCCTTGTTCAGAGAAAATTATAAAGAAAATAGTGAAAAAATAAAAAAGTTTGATTCCTACAAGTGCCTTTTGGAAAAATTAGGGAAAAATTCAAGAAAAAGAAAAAATTTGTGTTATTTGCTTGTTCTGTGCGTTCTTTCCGTCGTCCTTTGTTTTCACCTTGTTGCGCTACGTCTTGAGACGTCTTAGCCAGCAGCTGTGATTTGTACATTGGATCCGGATTGAACAATCGCTAATCTGCACTCGTTAATTGCTAATCCTTGCTGTCATATTGTGTGCCTACCCATAGCTCCGCATATTCTTCTATCAGCACAGGTTCATCTTGCAACTGTTACCCACGCTCAACAACAGATTGTTTCGCCCTGTTTGGTTTCATCAAAATTGCAAAAAAAATTCAGGAAAATAAAGAAAAAAATTGTCCAATTTTTTGCACGCTTTTCAGAGAACCTGCTGTATTTCTGTAGACCACATCCCACCTCAATTGTAGGTGCCAATTTTTGTGGTTGCATCATTTTTTATCCTTGTTCAGGGAAAATTATAAAAAATAGTGAAAAATTAAAAAAGTTTGATTCCTACTAGTGCCTTTTGGAAAAATCAGGGAAAAATTCAGGAAAAAGAAAAAATTCGTGTTATTTGCTTGTTATGTGCGTTCTTTCCGTCGTCCTTTGTTTTCACCTTGTTGCGCTACGTCTCGACACGTCTTAGCCAGCAGCTGTGATTTGTACTTTGGATCCGGATTGAACAATCGCAAATCTGCACTCGTTAATTGCTAATCCTTGCTGTCATATTGTGTGCCTACCCATAGCTCCACATATTCTTCTATCAGCACATGTTCATCTTGCAACTGTTACCCACACTCAACAACAGATTACTTCGGCCTGTTTGGTTTCATCAAAATTGCTAAAAAAATTCAGAAAAATAAGAAAAAAATTGTCAAAGTTTTTGCACGCTTTTCAGAGGACGTGCTGTATTTCTGTAGACCACATCCCATCTCAGTTGTAGGTGCCAATTTTTATGGTTGCATCTTTTTTGATCCTTATTCAGAGAAAATTATAAAAAATAGTGAAAAAATAAAAAAGTTTGATTCCTACATGTGCCTTTTGGAAAAATCAGGGGAAAATTCAAGAAAAAGAAAAAATTCGTGTTATTTGCTTGTTCTGTGCGTTCTTTCCATCGTCCTTTGTTTTCACCTTGTTGCGCTACGTCTCGAGACGTCTTAGCCAGCAGCTGTGATTTGTACATTGGATCCGGATTGAACAATCGCTAATCTGCACTCGTTAATTGCTAATCCTTGCTGTCATATTGTGTGCCTACCCATAGCTCCGCATATTCTTCTATCAGCACAGGTTGATCTTGCAACTGTTACCCACGCTCAACAACAGATTGCTTCGCCCTGTTTGGTTGCATCAAAATTGCCAAAAAAATTCAGGAAAATAAAGAAAAAAATTGTCCAATTTTTTGCACGCTTTTCAGAGAACCTGCTGTATTTCTGTAGACCACATCCCACCTCAATTGTAGGTGCCAATTTTTGTGGTTGCATCATTTTTTATCCTTGTTCAGGGAAAATTATAAAAAATAGTGAAAAATTAAAAAAGTTTGATTCCTACTAGTGCCTTTTGGAAAAATCAGGGAAAAATTTAGGAAAAAGAAAAAATTCGTGTTATTTGCTTGTTATGTGCGTTCTTTCCATCGTCCTTTGTTTTCACGTTGTTGCACTACGTCTCGACACGTCTTAGTCAGCAGCTGTGATTTGTACTTTGGATCCGGATTGAACAATCGCAAATCTGCACTCGCTAATTGCTAATCCTTGGTGTCATATTGTGTGCCTACCCATAGCTCCACATATTCTTCTATCAGCACAGGTTCATCTTGCAACTGTTACCCACGCACAACAATAGATTGCTTCACCCTGTTTGGTTTCATCAATATTGCCAAAAAAATTCAGGAAAATAAAGAAAAAAATTATCAAAATTTTTGCACGCTTTTCAGAGAACGTGCTGTTTTTCTGTAGACCACATCCCACCTCAGTTGTAGGTGCCAATTTTTGTGGTTGCATCTTTTTTTATCCTTGTTCAGAGAAAATTATAAAAAAATACTGAAAAAATAAAAAAGTTTGATTCCTACTAGTGTCTTTTGGAAAAATGAGGGAAAAATTCAGGAAAAAGGAAAAATCTGTGTTATTTGCTTGTTCTGTGCGTTCTTTCCATCGTCCTTTGTTTTCACCTTGTTGCGCTACGTCTTGACACGTCTTAGCCAGCAGGTGTGATTTGTACTTTGGATCCGGATTGAACAATCGCTAATCTGCACTCGTTATTACTAATCCTTGTTGTCATATTGTGTGCCTAACCATGGCTCCACATATTCTTCTATTAGCACAGGTTCATCTTGCAACTGTTACCCACACTCAACAATAGATTGCTTCGCCCTGTTTGGTTTCATCAAAATTGCAAAAAAAATTCAGGAAAATAAGGAAAAAAATTGTCAATGTTTTTGCACGCTTTTCAGAGGACGTGCTATATTTTTGTAGACCACATCCCATCTCAGTTGTAGGTGCCAATTTTTATGGTTGCATCTTTTTTGATCCTTATTCAGAGAAAATTATAAAAAAATACTAAAAAATAAAAAAGTTTGATTCCTACTAGTGCCTTTTGGAAAAATCAGGGAAAAATTCAGGAAAAAGGAAAAATCTATGTTATTTGCTTGTTATGTGCGTTCTTTCCGTCGTCCTTTGTTTTCACCTTGTTGCGCTACGTCTCGACACGTCTTAGCCAGCAGCTGTGATTTGTACTTTGGATCTGGATTGAACAATCGCAAATCTGCACTCGTTAATTGCTAATCCTTTCTGTCATATTGTGTGCCTACCCACAGCTCCACATATTCTTCTATCAGCACAGGTTCATCTTGCAACTGTTACCCATGCTCAACAACAGATTGCTTCTCACTGTTTGGTTTCATCAAAATTGCCAAAAAATTCAGGAAAATAAAGAAAAAAATTGTTAAAATTTTTGCACGCTTTTCAGAGAACGTGTTGTATTTCTGTAGACCACATCCCATCTCAGTTGTAGGTGCCAATTTTTGTGGTTGCATCTTTTTTGATCCTCGTTCATGAAAAATTATAAAAAATAGTGAAAAAATAAAAAAGTTTGATACCTACTAGTTACTTTTGGAAAAATCGGGGAAAAATTCATAAAAAAGAAAAAATCTGTGTTATTTGCCTATTCTATGCGTTATTTCCATGGTCCTTTGTTTTCACTTTGTTCCGCAACGTCTCGACACGTCTTAGCCAGCAGCTGTGATTTGTACTTTGGATCCGGATTGAACAATCGCTAATCTGCACTCGTTAATTGCTAATCCTTGCTGTCATATTGTGTGCCTACCCATAGCTCCACATATTCTTCCATCAGAACAGGTTAATCTTGCAACTGTTACCCATACTCAACAACATATTGCTTCGCCCTGTTTGGTTTCATCAAAATTACCATAAAAATTCAAGAAAATAAGGAAAAAAATTGTCAAAGTTTTTGCATGCTTTTCAGAGGACGTGCTGTATTTCTGTAGACCACATCCCATCTCAGTTGTAGGTGCCAATTTTTATGGTTGCATCTTTTTTGATCCTTATTCAGAGAAAATTATAAAAAAAATAGTGAAAAAATAGAAAAGTTTGATTCCTACTATTGTCTTTTGGAAAAATCAGGCGAAAATTTAGGAAAAAGAAAAAATCCGTGTTATTTGCTAGTTCTGTGCGTTCTTTCCGTCGTCCTTTGTCTTCACCTTATTGCGCTACGTCTCGACACGTCTTAGCCAGCAGCTGTGATTTGTACTTTGGATCCGGATTGAACAATCGCAAATCTGCACTCGTTAATTGCTAATCCTTTCTGTCATATTGTGTGCCTACCCACAGCTCCACATATTCTTCTATCAGCACAGGTTCATCTTGCAACTGTTACCCATGCTCAACAACAGATTGCTTCTCACTGTTTGGTTTCATCAAAATTGCCAAAAAATTCAGGAAAATAAAGAAAAAAATTGTTAAAATTTTTGCACGCTTTTCAGAGAACGTGTTGTATTTCTGTAGACCACATCCCATCTCAGTTGTAGGTGCCAATTTTTGTGGTTGCATCTTTTTTGATCCTCGTTCATGAAAAATTATAAAAAATAGTGAAAAAATAAAAAAGTTTGATACCTACTAGTTACTTTTGGAAAAATCGGGGAAAAATTCATAAAAAAGAAAAAATCTGTGTAATTTGCCTATTCTATGCGTTATTTCCATGGTCCTTTGTTTTCACTTTGTTCCGCAACGTCTCGACACGTCTTAGCCAGCAGCTGTGATTTGTACTTTGGATCCGGATTGAACAATCGCTAATCTGCACTCGTTAATTGCTAATCCTTGCTGTCATATTGTGTGCCTACCCATAGCTCCACATATTCTTCCATCAGAACAGGTTAATCTTGCAACTGTTACCCATACTCAACAACATATTGCTTCGCCCTGTTTGGTTTCATCAAAATTACCATAAAAATTCAAGAAAATAAGGAAAAAAATTGTCAAAGTTTTTGCATGCTTTTCAGAGGACGTGCTGTATTTCTGTAGACCACATCCCATCTCAGTTGTAGGTGCCAATTTTTATGGTTGCATCTTTTTTGATCCTTATTCAGAGAAAATTATAAAAAAATAGTGAAAAAATAGAAAAGTTTGATTCCTACTATTGTCTTTTGGAAAAATCAGGCGAAAATTTAGGAAAAAGAAAAAATCCGTGTTATTTGCTAGTTCTGTGCGTTCTTTCCGTCGTCCTTTGTCTTCACCTTAATGCGCTACGTCTCGACACGTCTTAGCCAGCAGCTGTGATTTGTACTTTGGATCCGGATTGAACAATCGCAAATCTGCACTCGTTAATTGCTAATCCTTTCTGTCATATTGTGTGCCTACCCACAGCTCCACATATTCTTCTATCAGCACAGGTTCATCTTGCAACTGTTACCCATGCTCAACAACAGATTGCTTCTCACTGTTTGGTTTCATCAAAATTGCCAAAAAATTCAGGAAAATAAAGAAAAAAATTGTTAAAATTTTTGCACGCTTTTCAGAGAACGTGTTGTATTTCTGTAGACCACATCCCATCTCAGTTGTAGGTGCCAATTTTTGTGGTTGCATCTTTTTTGATCCTCGTTCATGAAAAATTATAAAAAATAGTGAAAAAATAAAAAAGTTTGATACCTACTAGTTACTTTTGGAAAAATCGGGGAAAAATTCATAAAAAAGAAAAAATCTGTGTTATTTGCCTATTCTATGCGTTATTTCCATGGTCCTTTGTTTTCACTTTGTTCCGCAACGTCTCGACACGTCTTAGCCAGCAGCTGTGATTTGTACTTTGGATCCGGATTGAACAATCGCTAATCTGCACTCGTTAATTGCTAATCCTTGCTGTCATATTGTGTGCCTACCCATAGCTCCACATATTCTTCCATCAGAACAGGTTAATCTTGCAACTGTTACCCATACTCAACAACATATTGCTTCGCCCTGTTTGGTTTCATCAAAATTACCATAAAAATTCAAGAAAATAAGGAAAAAAATTGTCAAAGTTTTTGCATGCTTTTCAGAGGACGTGCTGTATTTCTGTAGACCACATCCCATCTCAGTTGTAGGTGCCAATTTTTATGGTTGCATCTTTTTTGATCCTTATTCAGAGAAAATTATAAAAAAAATAGTGAAAAAATAGAAAAGTTTGATTCCTACTATTGTCTTTTGGAAAAATCAGGCGAAAATTTAGGAAAAAGAAAAAATCCGTGTTATTTGCTAGTTCTGTGCGTTCTTTCCGTCGTCCTTTGTCTTCACCTTATTGCGCTACGTCTCGACACGTCTTAGCCAGCAGCTGTGATTTGTACTTTGGATCCGGATTGAACAATCGCTAATCTGCACTCGTTAATTGCTAATCCTTGCTGTCATATTGTGTGCCTACCCATAGCTCCACATATTCTTCTATCAGCACAGGTTCATCTTGCAACTGTTACCCACGCTCAACAACCGATTGCTTCGTCCTGTTTGGTTTCATCAAAATTGCTAAAAAAATTCAGGAAAATAAGGAAAAAAATTGTCAAAGTTTTTGCACGCTTTTCAGAGGACGTGCTGTATTTCTGTAGACCACATCCCATCTCAGTTGTAGGTAAAAATTTTTATGGTTGCATCTTTTTTATCCTTATTCAGAGAAAATTATAAAAAAATAGTGAAAAAATAAAAAAGTTTGATACCTACTAGTGCCTTTTGGAAAAATCGGGGGCAAATTCAGGAAAAAGGAAAAATCCGTGTTATTTGCTTGTTCTGTGCCTTCTTTCCGTCGTCCTTTGTCTTCACCTTGTTGCGCTACGTCTCGATACGTCTTAACCAGCAGCTGTGATTTGTACTTTGGATCCGGATTGAACAATAACTAATCCGCACTCGTTAATTGCTAATCCTTGCTGTCATATTGTGTGCCTACCCATAATTCCACATATTCTTTTATCAGCACAGGTTCATCTTGCAACTGTTACCCACGCTCAACAACAGATTGCTTCGCCCTGTTTGGTTTCATCAAAATTACCAAAAAATTTAGGAAAATAAAGAAAAAAATTGTTAAAGTTTTTGCACGCTTTTCAGAGAACAGGTTGTATTTCTGTAGACCACATCCCATCTCAGTTGTAGGTGCCAATTTTTGTGGTTGCATCTTTTTTGATCCTTGTTCAGGAAAAATTATAAAAAATAGTGAAAAAATAAAAAAGTTTGATACCTACTAGTGCATTTTGGAAAAATCAGGGAAAAATTAAGGAAAAAGAAAAAATCTGTGTTATTTGCCTATTCTGTGCGTTATTTCCATGGTCCTTTGTTTTCACCTTGTTCCGCAACGTCTCGACATGTCTTAGCCATCAGCTGTGATTTGTACTTTAGATCCGGATTGAACAATCGCTAATCTGCACTCATTAATTGCTAATCCTTGCTATCATATTGTGTGCCTACCCATAGCTCCACATATTCTTCTATCAGCACAGGTTCATCTTGCAACTGTTACCCATGCTCAACAACCGATTGCGTCGTCCTGTTTGGTTTCATCAAAATTGCCAAAAAAATTTAGAAAAATAAGGAAAAAAATTGTCAAAGTTTTTGCACGCTTTTCAGAGGGCGTGCTGTATTTCTGTAGACCACATCCCATCTTAGTTGTAGGTGTCAATTTTTATGGTTGCATCTTTTTTTATCCTTATTCAGAGAAAATTATAAAAAAAATAGTGAAAAAATAAAAAAGTTTGATACCTACTAGTGCCTTTTGAAAAAATCAGGGGAAAATTCAGGAAAAAGGAAAAATCCGTGTTATTTGCTTGTTCTGTGCGTTCTTTCCGTCGTCCTTTGTCTTCACCTTGTTGCGCTACGTCTCGATACGTCTTAACCAGCAGCTGTGATTTGTACTTTGGATCCGGATTGAACAATAACTAATCTGCACTCGTTAATTGCTAATCCTTGCTGTCATATTGTGTGCCTACCCATAATTCCACATATTCTTTTATCAGCACAGGTTCATCTTGCAACTGTTACCCACGCTCAACAACAGATTGCTTCGCCCTGTTTGGTTTCATCAAAATTACCAAAAAATTTAGGAAAATAAAGAAAAAAATTGTTAAAGTTTTTGCACGCTTTTCAGAGAACAGGTTGTATTTCTGTAGACCACATCCCATCTCAGTTGTAGGTGCCAATTTTTGTGGTTGCATCTTTTTTGATCCTTGTTCAGGAAAAATTATAAAAAATAGTGAAAAAATAAAAAAGTTTGATACCTACTAGTGCATTTTGGAAAACTTAGGGAAAAATTCAGGAAAAAGAAAAAATCTGTGTTATTTGCCTATTCTGTGCGTTATTTCCATGGTCCTTTGTTTTCACCTTGTTCCGCAACGTCTCGACATGTCTTAGCCATCAGCTGTGATTTGTACTTTAGATCCGGATTGAACAATCGCTAATCTGCACTCATTAATTGCTAATCCTTGCTATCATATTGTGTGCCTACCCATAGCTCCACATATTCTTCTATCAGCACAGGTTCATCTTGCAACTGTTACCCATGCTCAACAACCCATTGCGTCGTCCTGTTTGGTTTCATCAAAATTGCCAAAAAAATTTAGAAAAATAAGGAAAAAAATTGTCAAAGTTTTTGCACGCTTTTCAGAGGGCGTGCTGTATTTCTGTAGACCACATCCCATCTTAGTTGTAGGTGTCAATTTTTATGGTTGCATCTTTTTTATCCTTATTCAGAGAAAATTATAAAAAAAATAGTGAAAAAATAAAAAAGTTTGATACCTACTAGTGCCTTTTGAAAAAATCAGGGGAAAATTCAGGAAAAAGGAAAAATTCGTGTTATTTGCTTGTTCTGTGCGTTCTTTCCGTCGTCCTTTGTCTTCGCCTTGTTGCGCTACGTCTCGACACGTCTTAGCCAGCAGCTGTGATTTATACTTTGGATCCGGATTGAACAATCGCTAATCTACACTCGTTAATTGCTAATCCTTGCTGTCATATTGTGTGCCTACCCGTAGCTCCACATATTCTTCTATCAGCACAGGTTTATCTTGCAACTGTTACCCACGCTCAACAACAGATTGCTTCGCCCTGTTTTGTTTCATCAAAATTGCCAAAAAAATTCAGGAAAATAAAGAAAAAAAATTGTCAAAGTTTTTGCATGCTTTTCAGAGAACGTGCTGTATTTTTGTAGACCACATCCCACCTCAGTTGTAGGTGCCAATTTTTGTGGTTACATCTTTTTTGATGCTTGTTCTGGGAAAATTATAAAAAATAGTGAAAAAATAAAAAAGTTTGATACCTACTAGTGCCTTTTGAAAAAATCAGGGAAAAATTCAGGAAAAAGAAAAAATCTGCGTTATTTGCTTGTTTTGTGCGTTATTTCCATGGTCCTTTGTTTTCACCATGTTGCGCAAAGTCTCGACACGTCTTAGCCAGCAGCTGTGATTTGTACTTTGGATCCTGATTGAACAATCGCTAATCTGCACTCGTTAATTGCTAATCCTTGCTGTCATATTGTGTGCCTACCCGTAGCACCACATATTCTTCTATCAGCATAGGTTCATCTTGCAACTGTTACCCACGATCAACAACAAATTGATTCGCCCTGTTTGGTTTCATCAACATTGCCATAAAAATTCAAGAAAATAAGGAAAAAAAATTATCAAAGTTTTTGCACGCTTTTCAGAGGACGTGCTGTATTTCTGTAGACCACATCCCATCTTAGTTTTAGGTGCCAATTTTTATGGTTGCATCTTTTTTTATCCTTATTCAGAGAAAATTATAAAAAAAATAGTGAAAAAATAAAAAAGTTTGATACCTACTAGTGCCTTTTGGAAAAATCAGGGAAAAATTCAGGAAAAAGAAAAAATCCGTGTTATTTGCTTGTTCTATTCGTTCTTTCCGTCGTCCTTTGTCTTCACCTTGTTGCGCTACGTCTCGACACGTCTTAGCCAGCAGCTGTGATTTGTACTTTAGATCCGGATTGAACAATCGCTAATCTGCACTCGTTAATTGCTAATCCTTGCTGTCATATTGTGCGCCTACCCGTAGCTCCACATATTCTTCTATCAGCACAGGTTCATCTTGCAACTGTTACCCACGCTCAACAACAGATTGCTTCGCCCTGTTTTGTTTCATCAAAATTGCCAAAAAAATTCAGGAAAATAAAGAAAAAAATTATCAAAGTTTTTGCACGCTTTTCACAGAACGTGCTGTATTTCTGTAGACCACATCCCACCTCAGTTGTAGGTGCCAATTTTTGTGGTTACATCTTTTTTGATGCTTGTTCTGGGAAAATTAAAAAAAATAGTGAAAAAATAAAAAAGTTTGATACCTACTAGTGCCTTTTGAAAAAATCAGGGAAAAATTTCGGAAAAAGAAAAAATCCGTGTTATTTGCTTGTTTTGTGCGTTATTTCCACGGTCCTTTGTTTTCACCTTGTTGCGCAACGTCTCGACACGTCTTAGCCAGCAGCTGTGATTTGTACTTTGGATCCTGATTGAACAATCGCTAATCTGCACTCGTTAATTGCTAATCCTTGCTGTCATATTGTGTGCCTACCCGTAGCTCCACATATTCTTCTATCAGCACAGGTCCATCTTGCAACTGTTACCCACGCTCAACAACAGATTGCTTCGCCCTGTTTTGTTTCATCAAAATTGCCAAAAAAAATTCTGGAAAATAAAGAAAAAAAATTGTCAAAGTTTTTGCACGCTTTTCAGAGAACGTGCTGTATTTCTGTAGACCACATCCCACCTCAGTTGTAGGTGCCAATTTTTGTGGTTACATCTTTTTTGATGCTTGTTCTGGGAAAATTATAAAAAATAGTGAAAAAATAAAAAAGTTTGATACCTACTAGTGCCTTTTGAAAAAATCAGGGAAAAATTTCGGAAAAAGAAAAAATCCGTGTTATTTGCTTGTTTTGTGCGTTATTTCCACGGTCCTTTGTTTTCACCTTGTTGCGCAACGTCTCGACACGTCTTAGCCAGCAGCTGTGATTTGTACTTTGGATCCTGATTGAACAATCGCTAATCTGCACTCGTTAATTGCTAATCCTTGCTGTCATATTGTGTGCCTACCCGTAGCTCCACATATTCTTCTATCAGCACAGGTTCATCTTGCAACTGTTACCCACGCTCAACAACAGATTGCTTCGCCCTGTTTTGTTTCATCAAAATTGCCAAAAAAATTCAAGAAAATAAAGAAAAAAAATTGTCAAAGTTTTTGCACGCTTTTCAGAGAACGTGCCGTATTTCTGTAGACCACATCCCACCTCAGTTGTAGGTGCCAATTTTTGTGGTTACATCTTTTTTGATGCTTGTTCTGGGAAAATTATAAAAAATAGTGAAAAAATAAAAAAGTTTGATACCTACTAGTGCCTTTTGAAAAAATCAGGGAAAAATTTAGGAAAAAGAAAAATCCGTGTTATTTGCTTGTTTTGTGCGTTATTTCCATGGTCCTTTGTTTTCACCTTGTTGCGCAATGTCTCGACACGTCTTAGCCAGCAGCTGTGATTTGTACTTTGGATCCTGATTGAACAATCGCTAATCTACACTCGTTAATTGCTAATCCTTGCTGTCATATTGTGTGCCTACCCGTAGCTCCACATATTCTTCTATCAGCATAGGTTCATCTTGCAACTGTTACCCACGATCAACAACAGATTGATTCGCCCTGTTTGGTTTCATCAAAATTGCCATAAAAATTCAAGAAAATAAGGGAAAAAAATTATCAAAGTTTTTGCACGCTTTTCAGAGGACGTGCTGTATTTCTGTAGACCACATCCCGTCTTAGTTGTAGATGCAAATTTTTATGGTTGCATATTTTTTTATCCTTATTCAGAGAAAATTATAAAAAAAAATAGCGAAAAAATAAAAAAGTTTGATACCTACTAGTGCCTTTTGGAAAAATCAGGGGAAAATTCAGGAAAAAGGAAAAATCCGTGTTATTTGCTTGTTCTGTGCGTTCTTTCCGTCGTCCTTTGTCTTCACCTTGTTGCGCTACGTCTCGACACGTCTTAGCCAGCAGCTGTGATTTGTACTTTGGATCCGGATTGAACAATCGCTAATCTGCACTCGTTAATAGCTAATCCTTGCTGTCATATTGTGTGCCTACCCGTAGCTCCACATATTCTTCTATCAGCACAGGTTCATGTTGCAACTGTTACCCACGCTCAACAACAGATTGCTTCGCCCTGTTTTGTTTCATCAAAATTGCCAAAAAAAATTCAGGAAAATAAAGAAAAAAAAATTGTCAAACTTTTTGCACGCTTTTCAGAGAACGTGCTGTATTTCTGTAGACCACATCCCACCTCAGTTGTAGGTGCCAATTTTTGTGGTTACATCTTTTTTGATGCTTGTTCTGGGAAAATTATAAAAAATATTGAAAAAATAAAAAAGTTTGATACCTACTAGTGCCTTTTCAAAAAATCAGGGAAAAATTTCAGAAAAAGAAAAAATCCGTGTTATTTGCTTGTTTTGTGCGTTATTTCCACGGTCCTTTGTTTTCACCGTGTTGCGCAACGTCTCGACACGTCTTAGCCAGCAGCTGTGATTTGTACTTTGGATCCTGATTGAACAATCGCTAATCTGCACTCGTTAATTGCTAATCCTTGCTGTCATATTGTGTGCCTACCCGTAGCTCCACATATTCTTCTATCAGCACAGGTTCATCTTGCAACTATTACCCACGCTCAACAACAGATTGCTTCGCCCTGTTTTGTTTCATCAAAATTGTCAAAAAAATTCAGGAAAATAAAGAAAAAAAATGTCAAAGTTTTTGCACGCTTTTCAAAGAACGTGCTGTATTTCTGTAGACCACATCCCACCTCAGTTGTAGGTGCCAATTTTTGTGGTTACATCTTTTTTTATGCTTGTTCTGGGAAAATTATAAAAAATAGTGAAAAAATAAAAAAGTTTGATACCTACTAGTGCCTTTTGAAAAAATAAGGGAAAAATTCAGGAAAAAGAAAAAATCCGTGTTATTTGCTTGTTTTGTGCATTATTTCGATGGTCCTTTGTTTTCACCTTGTTGCGCAACGTCTCGACACGTCTTAGCCAGCATCTATGATTTGTACTTTGGATCCTGATTGAACAATCGCTAATCTGCACTCGTTAATTGCTAATCCTTGCTGTCATATTGTGTGCCTACCCGTAGCTCCACATATTCTTCTATCAGCATAGGTTCATCTTGCAACTGTTACCCACGATCAACAACAGATTGATTCGCCCTGTTTGGTTTCATCAAAATTGCCATAAAAATTCAAGAAAATAAGAAAAAAAAATTATCAAAGTTTTTGCACGCTTTTCAGAGGACGTGCTGTATTTCTGTAGACCAAATCCCATCTTAGTTGTAGGTGCCAATTTTTATGGTTGCATCTTTTTTATCCTTATTCAGAGAAAATTATAAAAAAATAGTGAAAAAATAAAAAAGTTTGATACCTACTAGTGCCTTTTGGAAAAATCAGGGGAAAATTCAGGAAAAAGAAAAAATCCGTGTTATTTGCTTGTTCTGTGCGTTCTTTCCATCGTCCTTTGTTTTCACCTTGTTGCGCTACGTCTCGACACGTCTTAGCAAGCAGCTGTGATTTGTACTTTGGATCCGGATTAAACAATCGCTAATCTGCACTCGTTAATTGCTAATCCTTGCTGTCATATTGTGTGCCTACCCGTAGCTCCACATATTCTTCTATCAGCACAGGTTCATCTTGCAACTGTTACCCACGCTCAACAACAGATTGCTTCGCCCTGTTTTGTTTCATCAAAATTGCCAAAAAAATTCAGGAAAATAAAGAAAAAAAATTGTCATAGTTTTTGCACGCTTTTCAGAGAACGTGCTGTATTTTTGTAGACCACATCCCACCTCAGTTGTAGGTGCCAATTTTTGTGGTTACATCTTTTTTGATGCTTGTTCTGGGAAAATTATAAAAAATAGTGAAAAAAATAAAAAAGTTTGATACCTACTAGTGCCTTTTGAAAAAATCAGGGAAAAATTTTGGAAAAAGAAAAAATCCGTGTTATTTGCTTGTTTTGTGCGTTATTTCCACGGTCCTTTGTTTTCACCTTGTTGCGCAACGTCTCGACACGTCTTAGCCAGCAGCTTTGATTTGTACTTTCGATCCTGATTGAACAATCGCTAATCTGCACTCGTTAATTGCTAATCCTTGCTGTCAAATTATGTGCCTACCCGTAGCTCCACATATTCTTCTATCAGCATAGGTTCATCTCGCTACTGTTACCCACGCTCAATAACAGATTGCTTCGCCCTGTTTGGTTTCATCAAAATTGCCAAAAAAATTCAGGAAAATAAAGAAAAAAAATTGTCAAAGTTTTTGCACGCTTTTAAGAGAACGTGTTGTATTTCTGTGGACCACATCCCACCTCAGTTGTAGGTGCCAATTTTTGTGGTTGCATCTTTTTTTATCCCTGTTCAGGGAAAATTAAAAAAAATTGTGAAAAAATAAAAAAGTTTGATACCTACTAGTGCCTTTTGGAAAAATCAGGGAAAAATTCAGGAAAAAGAAAAAATCCGTGTTATTTGCTTGTTCTGTGCGTTATTTTCATAGTCCTTTGTTTTCATGTTGTTGCGCAACGTCTCGACACGTTAGAGCCAGCAGTTGTGATTTATACTTTGGATCTGGATTGAACAATCGCTAATCTGCACTCGTTAATTGCTAATCCCTGCTGTCATATCGTGTGCCTACCCATAGCTCCACATATTCTTCTATCAGCACAGGTTCATCTTGCAACTGTTACCCACGCTCAACAACAGATTGCTTCGCCCTGTTTGGTTTCATCAAAATTGCCAAAAAAATACAGAAAAATAATAAAAAAATTGTCAATGTTTTTGCGCGCTTTTCAGAGAGCGTGCTGTATTTCTGTAGACCACATCCCACCTCAGTTGTAGGTGCCAATTTTTGTGGTTGCATCTTTTTTGATCCTTGTTTTGGGAAAATTATAAAAAATAGTGAAAAAATAAAAAAGTTTGATTCCTACTAGTGCCTTTTGAAAAAATCAGGGAAAATTTTGGAAAAAGAAAAAATCCGTGTTATTTGCTTGTTCTGTGCATTATTTCCATAGTCCTTTGTTTTCACGTTGTTGCGCAACCTCTCGAAACGTTTTAGCCTGCAGTTGTGATTTGTACTTTGGAAAACAATCGCTAATCTGCACTCGTTAATTGCTAATCCTTGCTGTAATATTGTGTGCCTACCCATAGCTCCATATATTCTTCTATCAGCACAGGTTCATCTTAAAACTGTTACCCACGCTCAACAGCAGATTGCTTCGCCCTGTTTGGTTTCATCAAAATTGCCAAAAAAATTCAGGAAAATAAAGAAAAAAAAATTGTCAAAGTTTTTGCACGCTTTTAAGAGAACGTGCTGTATTTCTGTAGACCACATCCCACCTCAGTTGTAGGTGCCAATTTTTGTGGTTGCATCTTTTTTTATCCTTGTTCAGAGAAATTGTAAAAAAACAGTGAAAAAATAAAAAAGTTTGATTTCTACTAGTGCCTTTTGGAAAAATCAGGGAAAAATTCAAGAAAAAGGAAAAATCCGTGTTATTTGCTTGTTCTGTGCGTTCTTTCCGTCGTCCTTTGTTTTCACCTTGCTGCGCTACGTCTCGACACGTCTTAGCAAGCAGCTGTGATTTGTACTTTGGATCCGGATTAAACAATCGCTAATCTGCACTCGTTAATTGCTAATCCTTGCTGTCATATTGTGTGCCTACCCGTAGCTCCACATATTCTTCTATTAGCACAGGTTCATCTTGCAATTGTTACCCACAATCAACAACAGATTGCTTCGCCCTGTTTGGTTGCATCAAAATTGCCAAAAAAATTTTAGGAAAATAAGGAAAAAAATTGTCAAAGTTTTTGCACGCTTTTCAGAGGACGTGCTGTATTTCTGTAGACCACATCCCATCTCAGTTGTAGGTGCCAATCTTTATGGTTGCATCTTTTTTGATCCTTATTCAGAGAAAATTATAAAAAAATAGTGAAAAAATAAAAAAGTTTGATTCCTACTAGTGCCTTTTAGAAAAATCAGGGGACAATTCAGGAAAAAAAAAATCCGTGTTATTTGCTTGTTCTGTGCGTTCTTTCCATCGTCCTTTGTTTTCACCTTGTTGCGCTACGTCTCGACACGTCTTAGCTAGCAGCTGTGATTTGTACTTTGGATCCGGATTGAACAATCGCTAATCTACACTCGATAATTGCTAATCCTTGCAGTCATATTGTGTGTCTACCCATAGCTCCACATATTCTTCTATCAGCACAGGTTCATCTTGCAACTGTTACCCACGCTCAACAATAGATTGCTTCGCCTAGTTTGGTTTCATCAAAATTGCCAAAAAAATTCAGGAAAACAAAGAAAAAAATTGTCAAATTTTTTGCACGCTTTTAAGAGGACGTGCTGTATTTCTGTAGACCACATCCCATCTTAGTTGTAGGTGCCAATTTTTATGGTTGCATCTTTTTTGATCCTTATTTAGAGAAAATTATAAAAAAATAGTGAAAAAATAAAAAAGTTTGATTCCTACTAGTGCCTTTTGGAAAAATCAGGGAAAAATTCAGGAAAAAGAAAAAATCCGTGTTATTTGCTTGTTCTGTGCCTTATTTCCATAGTCCTTTGTTTTCACGTTGTTGCGCAACGTCTCGAAACGTCTTAGCCAGCAGTTGTGATTTGTACTTTGGATCTGGATTGAACAATCGCTAATCTGCACTCGTTAGTTGCTAATCCTTGCTGTCATATTGTGTGCCTACCCATAGCTCAACATATTCTTCTATCAGCACAGGTTCATCTTGCAACTGTTACCCACGCTCAACAACAGATAGCTTCGCCTAGTTTGGTTTCATCAAAATTGCCAAAAAAATTCAGGAAAATAAAGAAAAAAAATGTCAAATTTTTTGCACGCTTTTAAGAGAACGTGTAGTGTTTCTGTAGACCACATCCCACCTTAGTTGTAGGTGCCAATTTTTATGGTTGTATCTTTTTTTATCCTTGTTCAGAGAAAATTATAAAGAAAATAGTGAAAAAATAAAAAAGTTTGATTCCTACAAGTGCCTTTTGGAAAAATTAGGGAAAAATTCAGGAAGAAGGAAAAATCCGTGTTATTTGCTTGTTCTGTGCGTTCTTTCCGTCGTCCTTTGTTTTCACCTTGTTGCGCTACGTCTCGACACATCTTAGCCAGCAGCTGTGATTTGTACTTTGGATCCGGATTGAACAATCGCTAATCTGCACTCGTTAATTGCTAATCCTTGCTGTCATCTTGTGTGCCTACCCATAGCTCCACATATTCTTCTATCAGCACAGGTTCATCTTGCAACTGTTACCCACGCTCAACAACAGATTGCTTCACCCTGTTTGGTTTCATCAAAATTGCCAAAAAAAATTTAGAAAAATAAAGAAAAAAAATTGTCAAAGTTTTTGCACGCTTTTCAGAGAACGTGTTGTATTTCTCTAGACCACATCCCACCTCAGTTGTAGGTGCCAATTTTTGTGGTTGCAGCTTTTTTTATCCTTGTTCAGGGAAAATTATAAAAAAAGTGAAAAAATAAAAAAGTTTGATACCTACTAGTGCCTTTTGGAAAAATCAGGGAAAAATTTAGGAAAAAGAAAAAATTCGTGTTATTTGCTTATTCTGAGTATTATTTCCATGGTCCTTTGTTTTCACCTTGTTGCGCAACGTCTCGACACGTCTTAGCTAGCAGCTGTGATTTGTACTTTGGATCCGGATTGAACAATCACTAATCTGCACTCGTTAATTGCTAATCCTTGCTGTCATATTGTGTGCCTACCCATAGCTCCACATATTCTTCTATCAGCACAGGTTCATCTTGCAACTATTACCCACGATCAACAACAGATTGCTTCGCCCTGTTTGGTTGCATCAAAATTGCCAAAAAATTTCAGGAAAATAAGGAAAAAAATTGTCAAACTTTTTGCACGCTTTTCAGAGGACGTGCTGTATTTCTGTAGACCACATTCCATCTCAGTTGTAGGTGCCAATTTTTATGGTTGCATCTTTTTTGATCCTTATTCAGAGAAAATTATAAAAAAATAGTGAAAAACTAAAAAAGTTTGATTCCTACTAGTGCATTTTGGAAAAATCAGGGGAAAATTCAGGAAAAAGAAAAAATACGCGTTATTTGCTTGTTCTGTGCGTTCTTTCCATCGTCCTTTGTTTTCACCTTATTGCGCTACGTCTCGACACGTCTTAGCCAGCAGCTGTGATTTGTACTTTGGATCCGGATTGAACAATCGCTAATCCGCACTCGTTAATTGCTAATCCTTGCTGTCATATTGTGTGCCTACCCATAGCTCAACATATTCTTCTATCAGCACAGGTTCACCTTGCAACTATTACCCACGCTCAACAACAGATTGCTTCACCTAGTTTGGTTTCATCAAAATTGCCAAAAAAATTCAGGAAAATAAAGAAAAAAAATGTCAAATTTCTTGCACGCTTTTAAGAGAACGTGTAGTGTTTCTGTAGACCACATCCCACCTTAGTTGTAGGTGCCAATTTTTATGGTTGTATCTTTTTTTATCATTGTTCAGAGAAAATTATAAAAAAAAATAGTGAAAAAATAAAAAAGTTTGATTCCTACAAGTGCCTTTTGGAAAAATTAGGGAAAAATTCAGGAAAAAGAAAAAATCCGTGTTATTTGCTTGTTCTGTGTGTTCTTTCCGTCGTCCTTTGTTTTCACCTTGTTGCGCTACGTCTCGACACGTCTTAGCCAGCAGCTGTGATTTGTACTTTGGATCCGGATTAAACAATTGCTAATCTGCACTCGTTAATTGCTAATCCTTGCTGTCATATTGTGTGCCTACCCATAGCTCCACAAATTCTTCTATTAGCACAGGTTCACTTGCAACTGTTACCTACACTCAACAACAAATTGCTTTGCCCTGTTTGGTTTCATCAAAATTGCAAAAAAAATTCAGGAAAATAAGGAAAAAAATGGTCAAAGTTTTTGCACGCTTTTTAGAGGACGTGCTGTATTTCTGTAGACCACATCCCATCTCAGTTGTAGGTGCCAATTTTTATGGTTGCATCTTTTTTGATCCTTACTCAGAGAAAATTATAGAAAAATAGTGAAAAACTAAAAAAGTTTGATTCCTACTAGTGCCTTTTAGAAAAATCAGGGGAAAATTCAGGAAAAAGAAAAAATCCGTGTTATTTGCTTGTTCTATGCGTTCTTTCCGTCGTCCTTTGTTTTCACCTTGTTGCGCTACGTCTCGACACGACTTAGCCAGCAGCTGTGATTTGTACTTTGGATCCGGATTGAACAATCGCTAATCTGCACTCGTTAATTGCTAGTCCTTGCTGTCATATTGTGTGCCTACCCATAGCTCAACATATTTTTCTATCAGCACAGGTTCATCTTGCAACTGTTACCCACGCTCAACAGTAGATTGCTTCACCCTATTTGGTTTCATCAAAATTGCCAAAAAAATTCAGGAAAATAAAGAAAAAAAATTGTCAAGTTTTTGCACGCTTTTCAGAGAACGTGCTGTATTTCTGTAGACCACATCCCACCTTAGTTGTAGGTGCCAATTTTTGTGGTTGCATCTTGTTGTATCCTTGTTCAGAGAAAGTTATAAAAAATAGTGAAAAAAAAAGTTTGATTCCTACTAGTACCTTTTGGAAAAATCATGGGACAATTCAAGAAAAAGAAAAAAATCTATGTTATTTGCTTGTTTTGTGCGTTCTTTCCGTCGTCCTTTGTTTTCACCTTGTTGTGCTACGTCTCGACACGTCTTAGCTAGCAGCTGTGATTTGTACTTTGGATCCGGATTGAACAATCGCTAATCTGCACTCGTTAATTGCTAATCCCTGCTGTCATATCGTGTGCCTACCCATAGCTCCACATATTCTTCTATCAGCACAGGTTCATCTTACAACTGTTACCCACGCTCAACAACAGATTGCTTCGCCCTATTTGGTTTCATCAAAATTGCCAAAAAAATACAGAAAAATAATAAAAAAAATTGTCAAAGTTTTTGCGCGCTTTTTCAGAGAACGTGCTGTATTTCTGTAGACCACATCCCACCTCAGTTGTAGGTGCCAATTTTTGTGGTTGCATATTTTTTTATCCTTGTTTAGGGAAAATTATAAAAAAAAGTGAAAAAATCAAAAAGTTTAATTCCTACTAGTGCCTTTTAGAAAAATCAGGGGAAAATTCAGGAAAAAGAAAAAATCCGTGTTATTTGCTTGTTCTGTGCGTTCTTTCCGTCGTCCTTTGTTTTCACCTTGTTGCGCTACGTCTCGACACGTCTTAGCAAGCAGCTGTGATTTGTACTTTGGATCCGGATTAAACAATCGCTAATCTGCACTCGTTAATTGCTAATCCTTGCTGTCATATTGTGTGCCTACCCATAGCTCCACATATTCTTCTATTAGCACAGGTTCATCTTGCAATTGTTACCCACAATCAACAACAGATTGCTTCGCCTTGTTTGGTTGCATCAAAATTGCCAAAAAAATTTCAGGAAAATAAGGAAAAAAATTGTCAAAGTTTTTGCACGCTTTTCAGAGGACGTGCTGTATTTCTGTAGACCACATCCCATCTCAGTTGTAGGTGCCAATCTTTATGGTTGCATCTTTTTTGATCCTTATTCAGAGAAAATTATAAAAAAATAGTGAAAAAATAAAAAAGTTTGATTCCTACTAGTGCCTTTTAGAAAAATCAGGGGACAATTCAGGAAAAAAAAAATCCGTGTTATTTGCTTGTTCTGTGCGTTCTTTCCATCGTCCTTTGTTTTCACCTTGTTGCGCTACGTCTCGACACGTCTTAGCTAGCAGCTGTGATTTGTACTTTGGATCCGGATTGAACAATCGCTAATCTACACTCGATAATTGCTAATCCTTGCAGTCATATTGTGTGTCTACCCATAGCTCCACATATTCTTCTATCAGCACAGGTTCATCTTACAACTGTTACCCACGCTCAACAATAGATTGCTTCGCCTAGTTTGGTTTCATCAAAATTGCCAAAAAAATTCAGGAAAACAAAGAAAAAAATTGTCAAATTTTTTGCACGCTTTTAAGAGGACGTGCTGTATTTCTGTAGACCACATCCCATCTTAGTTGTAGGTGCCAATTTTTATGGTTGCATCTTTTTTGATCCTTATTTAGAGAAAATTATAAAAAACTAGTGAAAAAATAAAAAAGTTTGATTCCTACTAGTGCCTTTTGGAAAAATCAGGGAAAAATTCAGGAAAAAGAAAAAAATCCGTGTTATTTGCTTGTTCTGTGCCTTATTTCCATAGTCCTTTGTTTTCACGTTGTTGCGCAACGTCTCGAAACGTCTTAGCCAGCAGTTGTGATTTGTACTTTGGATCTGGATTGAACAATCGCTAATCTGCACTCGTTAGTTGCTAATCCTTGCTGTCATATTGTGTGCCTACCCATAGCTCAACATATTCTTCTATCAGCACAGGTTCATCTTGCAACTGTTACCCACGCTCAACAACAGATAGCTTCGCCTAGTTTGGTTTCATCAAAATTGCCAAAAAAATTCAGGAAAATAAAGAAAAAAAATGTCAAATTTTTTGCACGCTTTTAAGAGAACGTGTAGTGTTTCTGTAGACCACATCCCACCTTAGTTGTAGGTGCCAATTTTTATGGTTGTATCTTTTTTTATCCTTGTTCAGAGAAAATTATAAAGAAAATAGTGAAAAAATAAAAAAGTTTGATTCCTACAAGTGCCTTTTGGAAAAATTAGGGAAAAATTCAGGAAAAAGGAAAAATCCGTGTTATTTGCTTCTTCTGTGCGTTCTTTCCGTCGTCCTTTGTTTTCACCTTGTTGCGCTACGTCTCGACACATCTTAGCCAGCAGCTGTGATTTGTACTTTGGATCCGGATTGAACAATCGCTAATCTGCACTCGTTAATTGCTAATCCTTGCTGTCATCTTGTGTGCCTACCCATAGCTCCACATATTCTTCTATCAGCACAGGTTCATCTTGCAACTGTTACCCACGCTCAACAACAGATTGCTTCACCCTGTTTGGTTTCATCAAAATTGCCAAAAAAAATTTAGAAAAATAAAGAAAAAAAATTGTCAAAGTTTTTGCACGCTTTTCAGAGAACGTGTTGTATTTCTCTAGACCACATCCCACCTCAGTTGTAGGTGCCAATTTTTGTGGTTGCAGCTTTTTTTATCCTTGTTCAGGGAAAATTATAAAAAAAGTGAAAAAATAAAAAAGTTTGATACCTACTAGTGCCTTTTGGAAAAATCAGGGAAAAATTTAGGAAAAAGAAAAAATTCGTGTTATTTGCTTATTCTGAGTATTATTTCCATGGTCCTTTGTTTTCACCTTGTTGCGCAACGTCTCGACACGTCTTAGCTAGCAGCTGTGATTTGTACTTTGGATCCGGATTGAACAATCACTAATCTGCACTCGTTAATTGCTAATCCTTGCTGTCATATTGTGTGCCTACCCATAGCTCCACATATTCTTCTATCAGCACAGGTTCATCTTGCAACTGTTACCCACGATCAACAACAGATTGCTTCGCCCTGTTTGGTTGCATCAAAATTGCCAAAAAATTTCAGGAAAATAAGGAAAAAAATTGTCAAACTTTTTGCACGCTTTTCAGAGGACGTGCTGTATTTCTGTAGACCACATTCCATCTCAGTTGTAGGTGCCAATTTTTATGGTTGCATCTTTTTTGATCCTTATTCAGAGAAAATTATAAAAAAATAGTGAAAAACTAAAAAAGTTTGATTCCTACTAGTGCCTTTTGGAAAAATCAGGGGAAAATTCAGGAAAAAGAAAAAATACGCGTTATTTGCTTGTTCTGTGCGTTCTTTCCATCGTCCTTTGTTTTCACCTTATTGCGCTACGTCTCGACACGTCTTAGCCAGCAGCTGTGATTTGTACTTTGGATCCGGATTGAACAATCGCTAATCCGCACTCGTTAATTGCTAATCCTTGCTGTCATATTGTGTGCCTACCCATAGCTCAACATATTCTTCTATCAGCACAGGTTCACCTTGCAACTATTACCCACGCTCAACAACAGATTGCTTCACCTAGTTTGGTTTCATCAAAATTGCCAAAAAAATTCAGGAAAATAAAGAAAAAAAATGTCAAATTTTTTGCACGCTTTTAAGAGAACGTGTAGTGTTTCTGTAGACCACATCCCACCTTAGTTGTAGGTGCCAATTTTTATGGTTGTATCTTTTTTTATCCTTGTTCAGAGAAAATTATAAAAAAAATAGTGAAAAAATAAAAAAGTTTGATTCCTACAAGTGCCTTTTGGAAAAATTAGGGAAAAATTCAGGAAAAAGAAAAAATCCGTGTTATTTGCTTGTTCTGTGTGTTCTTTCCGTCGTCCTTTGTTTTCACCTTGTTGCGCTACGTCTCGACACGTCTTAGCCAGCAGCTGTGATTTGTACTTTGGATCCGGATTAAACAATTGCTAATCTGCACTCGTTAATTGCTAATCCTTGCTGTCATATTTTGTGCCTACCCATAGCTCCACAAATTCTTCTATTAGCACAGGTTCACTTGCAACTGTTACCTACACTCAACAACAAATTGCTTTGCCCTGTTTGGTTTCATCAAAATTGCAAAAAAAATTCAGGAAAATAAGGAAAAAAATGGTCAAAGTTTTTGCACGCTTTTTAGAGGACGTGCTGTATTTCTGTAGACCACATCCCATCTCAGTTGTAGGTGCCAATTTTTATGGTTGCATCTTTTTTGATCCTTACTCAGAGAAAATTATAGAAAAATAGTGAAAAACTAAAAAAGTTTGATTCCTACTAGTGCCTTTTAGAAAAATCAGGGGAAAATTCAGGAAAAAGAAAAAATCCGTGTTATTTGCTTGTTCTGTGCGTTCTTTCCGTCGTCCTTTGTTTTCACCTTGTTGCGCTACGTCTCGACACGACTTAGCCAGCAGCTGTGATTTGTACTTTGGATCCGGATTGAACAATCGCTAATCTGCACTCGTTAATTGCTAGTCCTTGCTGTCATATTGTGTGCCTACCCATAGCTCAACATATTTTTCTATCAGCACAGGTTCATCTTGCAACTGTTACCCACGCTCAACAATAGATTGCTTCACCCTATTTGGTTTCATCAAAATTGCCAAAAAAATTCAGGAAAATAAAGAAAAAAAATTGTCAAGTTTTTGCACGCTTTTCAGAGAACGTGCTGTATTTCTGTAGACCACATCCCACCTTAGTTGTAGGTGCCAATTTTTGTGGTTGCATCTTGTTGTATCCTTGTTCAGAGAAAGTTATAAAAAATAGTGAAAAAAAAGTTTGATTCCTACTAGTACCTTTTGGAAAAATCATGGGACAATTCAAGAAAAAGAAAAAAATCTATGTTATTTGCTTGTTTTGTGCGTTCTTTCCGTCGTCCTTTGTTTTCACCTTGTTGTGCTACGTCTCGACACGTCTTAGCTAGCAGCTGTGATTTGTACTTTGGATCCGGATTGAACAATCGCTAATCTGCACTCGTTAATTGCTGATCCTTGCTGTCATATTGTGTGCCTACCCATAGCTCCACACATTCTTCTATCAGCACAGGTTCATCTTGCAACTGTTATCCACACTCAACAACAGATTGCTTCGCCCTGTTTGGTTTCATCAAAGTTGCCAAAAAATTTCATGAAAATGAGGAAAAAATTATCAAAGTTTTTGCACGCTTTTTAGAGGATGAGCTGTATTTCTGTAGACCACATCCCATCTCAGTTGTAGGTGCCAATTTTTATGGTTGCATCTTTTTTGATCCTTATTCAGAGAAAATTATAAAAAACAGTGAAAAAATAAAAAAGTTTGATTCCTACTAGTGCTTTTGGAAAAATCAGGGGAAAATTCAGGAAAAAGAAAAAATCCATGTTATTTGCTTGTTCTGTGCGTTCTTTCCGTCGTCCATTGTTTTCACCTTATTGCGCTACGTCTCGACACGTCTTAGCCAGCAGCTGTGATTTGTACTTTGGATCCGGATTGAACAATCGCTAATCCGCACTCGTTAATTGCTAATCCTTGCTGTCATATGGTGTGCCTACCCATAGCTCAACATATTCTTCTATCAGCACAGGTTCATCTTGCAACTATTACCCATGCTCAACAACAGATTGCTTCACCTAGTTTGGTTTCATCAAAATTGCCAAAAAAATTCAGGAAAATAAAGAAAAAAATGTCAAATTTTTTGCACGCTTTTAAGAGAACGTGTAGTGTTTCTGTAGACCACATCCCACCTTAGTTGTAGGTGCCAATTTTTATGGTTGTATCTTTTTTTATCCTTGTTCAGAGAAAATAATAAAGAAAATAGTGAAAAAATAAAAAAGTTTGATTCCTACAAGTGCCTTTTGGAAAAATTAGGGAAAAATTCAGGAAAAAGAAAAAATCCGTGTTATTTGCTTGTTCTGTGCGTTCTTTCCGTCGTCCTTTGTTTTCACCTTGTTGCGCTATGTCTCGACACGTCTTAGCCAGCAGCTGTGATTTGTACTTTGGATCCGAATTGAACAATTGCTAATCTGCACACGTTAATTGCTAATCCTTGCTGTCATATTGTGTGCCTACCCATAGCTCCACATATTCTTCTATTAGCACAGGTTCATCTTGCAACTGTTACCTACACTCAACAACAGATTGCTTCACCCTGTTTGGTTTCATCAAAATTGCCAAAAAAAATTCAGGAAAATAAGGAAAAAAATTGTCAAAGTTTTTGCACGCTTTTCACAGGAGTGCTGTATTTCTGTAGACCACATCCCATCTCAGTTGTAGGTGCCAATTTTTATGGTTGCATCTTTTTTGATCCTTATTCAGAGAAAATTATAAAAAAACAGTGAAAAAATAAAAAAGTTTGATTCCTACTAGTGCCTTTTGGAAAAATCAGTGGAAAATTCAGGAAAAAGAAAAAATCCGTGTTATTTGCTTGTTCTGTGCGTTCTTTCCGTCGTCCTTTGTTTTCGCCTTATTGCGCTACGTCTCGACACGTCTTAGCCAGCAGCTGTGATTTGTACTTTGGATCCGGATTGAACAATCACTAATCCGCACTCGTTAATTGCTAATCCTTGCTGTCATATTGTGTGCCTACCCATAGCTCAGCATATTCTTCTATCAGCACAGGTTCATCTAGCAACTATTACCCACACTCAACAACAGATTGGTTCACCTAGTTTGGTTTCATCAAAATTGCCAAAAAAATTTAAGAAAATAAAGAAAAAAATGTCAAATTTTTTGCACGCTTTTAAGAGAACGTGTTGTGTTTCTGTAGACCACATCCCACCTTAGTTGTAGGTGCCAATTTTTATGGTTGTATCTTTTTTTATCCTTGTTCATAGAAAATTATTAATAAAATAGTGAAAAAATAAAAAAGTTTGATTGCTACAAGTGCCTTTTGGAAAAATTAGGGAAAAATTCAGGAAAAAGAAAAAATCAGTGTTATTTGCTTGTTCTGTGTGTTCTTTCCTTCGTCCTTTGTTTTCACCTTGTTGCGCTACGTCTCGACACGTCTTAGCCAGCAGCTGTGATCTGTACTTTGGATCCGGATTGAACAATTGCTAATCTGCACTCGTTAATTGCTAATCCTTGCTGTCATATTGTGTGCCTACCCATAGCTCCACATATTCTTCTATCAGCACAGGTTCATCTTGCAACTGTTACCCACACTCAACAACAGATTGCTTCGCCCTGTTTGGTTTCATCAAAGTTGCCAAAAAAATTCATGAAAATAAGGAAAAAATTGTCAAAGTTTTTGCACGCTTTTCAGAGGACGTGCTGTATTTCTGTAGACCACATCCCATCTCAGTTGTAGGTGCCAATTTTTATGGTTGCATCTTTTTTGATCCTTACTCAGAGAAAATTATAGAAAAATAGTGAAAAACTAAAAAAGTTTGATTCCTACTAGTGCCTTTTAGAAAAATCAGGGGAAAATTCAGGAAAAAGAAAAAATCCGTGTTATTTGCTTGTTCTGTGCGTTCTTTCAGTCGTCCTTTGTTTTCACCTTGTTGCGCTACGTCTCGACACGTCTTAGCCAGCAGCTGTGATTTGTACTTTGGATCCGGATTGAACAATCGCTAATCTGCACTCGTTAATTGCTAGTCCTTGCTGTCATATTGTGTGCCTACCCATAGCTCAACATATTCTTCTATCAGCACAGGTTCATCTTGCAACTGTTACCCACGCTCAACAATAGATTGCTTCACCCTATTTGGTTTCATCAAAATTGCCAAAAAAATTCAGGAAAATAAAGAAAAAAAATTGTCAAGTTTTTGCACGCTTTTCAGAGAACGTGCTGTATTTCTGTAGACCACATCCCACCTCAGTTGTAGGTGCCAATTTTTGTGGTTGCATCTTGTTTTATCCTTGTTCAGAGAAAGTTATAAAAAATAGTGAAAAAATAAAAAAGTTTGATTCCTACTAGTGCCTTTTGGAAAAATCAGGGAAAATTCAGGAAAAAGGAAAAATTCGTGTTATATGCTTGTTCTGTGCGTTCTTTCCATCGTCCTTTGTTTTCATCTTGTTGCGCTACGTCTCGACACGTTTTAGCCGGTAGCTGTGATTTGTACTTTGGATCCGAATTGAACAATCGCTAATCTGCAATCGTTAGTTGCTAATCCTTGCTGTCATATTGTGTGCCTACCCATAGGTCCACAAATTCTCCTATCAGCACAGGTTCATCTTGCAACTGTTACCCACGATCAACAACAGATTGCTTCGCCCTGTTTGGTTCCATCAAAATTGCCAAAAAAAATTCAGGAAAATAAAGATAAAAAATTATCAAAGTTTTTGCACGCTTTTTAGAGAATGTGTTGTATTTCTGTATACCACATCCCACCTCAGTTGTAGGTTCCAATTTTTGTGGTTGCATCTTTTTTGATCCTTGTTGAGAGAAAATTATAAAAAAAATAGTGAAAAAATAAAAAAGTTTGATTCCTACTAGTGCCTTTTGGAAAAATCAAATGAAAATTCAGGAAAAAGGAAAAATCCGTGTTATTTGCTTGTTGTGTGCGTTCTTTCCATCGTCCTTTGCTTTTACCTTATTGCGCTACGTCTCGACGCGTCTTAGCCAGCAGCTGTGATTTGTACTTTGAATTCGGATTGAACAATCGCTAATCCGCACTCGTTAATTGCTAATCCTTGCTGTCATATTGTGTGCCTACCCATAGCTCAACATATTCTTCTATCAGCACAGGTTCATCTTGCAACTATTACCCACGCTCAACAACAGATTGCTTCACCTAGTTTGGTTTCATCAAAATTGCCAAAAAAATTCAAGAAAATAAAGAAAAAAAATGTCAAATTTTTTGCACGCTTTTAAGAGAACGTGTAGTGTTTCTGTAGACCACATCCCACCTTAGTTGTAGGTGCCAATTTTTATGGTTGTATCTTTTTTTATCCTTGTTCAGAGAAAATTATAAAGAAAATAGTGAAAAAATAAAAAAGTTTGATTCGTACAAGTGCCTTTTGAAAAATTAGGGAAAAAATTAGGAAAAAGAAAAAATCTGTGTTATTTGCTTGTTCTGTGTGTTCTTTCCGTCGTCCTTTGTTTTTACCTTGTTGCGCTACGTCTCGACACGTCTTAGCCAGCAGCTGTGATTTGTACTTTGGATCTGGATTGAACAATTGCTAATCTGAACTCGTTAATTGCTAATCCTTGCAGTCATATTGTGTGCCTACCCATAGCTCCACATATTCTTCTATTAGCACAGGTTCATCTTGCAACTATTACCTACACTCAACAACAAATTGCTTCGCCCTGTTTGGTTTCATTAAAATTGCCAAAAAAATTTAGGAAAATAAGGAAAAAAATTGTCAATGTTTTTGCACGCTTTTCACAGGAGTGCTGTATTTCTGTAGACCACATCCCATCTCAGTTGTAGGTGCCAATTTTTATGGTTGCATCTTTTTTGATCCTTACTCAGAGAAAATTATAGAAAAATAGTGAAAAACTAAAAAAGTTTGATTCCTACTAGTGCCTTTTAGAAAAATCAGGGAAAAATTCAGGAAAAAGAAAAAATCCGTGTTATTTGCTTGTTCTGTGCGTTCTTTCCGTCGTCCTTTGTTTTCACCTTGTTGCGCTACGTCTCGACACGTCTTAGCCAGCAGCTGTGATTTGTACTTTGGATCCGGATTGAACAATCGCTAATCTGCACTCGTTAATTGCTAGTCCTTGCTGTCATATTGTGTGCCTACCCATAGCTCAACATATTCTTCTATCAGCACAGGTTCATCTTACAACTGTTACCCATGCTCAACAATAGATTGCTTCACCCTATTTGGTTTCATCAAAATTGCCAAAAAAATTCAGGAAAATAAAGAAAAAAATTGTCAAGTTTTTGCACGCTTTTCAGAGAACGTGCTGTATTTCTGTAGACCACATCCCACCTCAGTTGTAGGTGCCAATTTTTGTGGTTGCATCTTGTTTTATCCTTGTTCAGAGAAAGTTATAAAAAATAGTGAAAAAATAAAAAAGTTTGATTCCTACTAGTGCCTTTTGGAAAAATCATGGGACAATTCAAGAAAAAGAAAAAAATCTATGTTATTTGCTTGTTTTATGCGTTCTTTCCGTCGTCCTTTGTTTTCACCTTGTTGTGCTACGTCTCGACACGTCTTAGCCAGCAGCTGTGATTTGTACTTTGGATCCGGATTGAACAATCGCTAATCTGCACTCGTTAATTGCTAATCCTTGCTGTCATATTGTGTGCCTACCCATAGCTCCACACATTCTTCTATCAACACAGGTTCATCTTGCAACTGTTATCCACACTCAACAACAGATTGCTTCGCCCTGTTTGGTTCCATCAAAGTTGCCAAAAAATTTCATGAAAATAAGGAAAAAATTGTCAAAGTTTTTGCACGCTTTTTAGAGGACGAGCTGTATTACTGTAGACCACATCCCATCTCAGTTGTAGGTGCCAATTTTTATGGTTGCATCTTTTTTGATCCTTATTCAGAGAAAATTATAAAAAAAACAGTGAAAAAATAAAAAAGTTTGATTCCTACTAGTGCCTTTTGGAAAAATCAGGGGAAAATTTAGGAAAAAGAAAAAATCTGTGTTATTTGCTTGTTCTGTGCGTTCTTTCCGTCGTCCTTTGTTTTCACCTTATTGCGCTACATCTCGACACGTCTTAGCCAGCAGCTGTGATTTGTACTTTGGATTCGGATTGAACAATCGCTAATCCGCACTCGTTAATTGCTAATCCTTGCTGTCATATTGTGTGCCTACCCATAGCTCAACATATTCTTCTATCAGCACAGGTTCATCTTGCAACTATTACCCACGCTCAACAACAGATTGCTTCACCTAGTTTGGTTTCATCAAAATTGCCAAAAAAATTTAGGAAAATAAAGAAAAAAATGTCAAATTTTTTGCACGCTTTTAAGAGAACGTGTAGTGTTTCTGTAGACCACATCCCACCTTAGTTGTAGGTGCCAATTTTTATGGTTGTATCTTTTTTTATCCTTGTTCAGAGAAAATTATAAAGAAAATAGTGAAAAAATAAAAAAGTTTGATTCCTACAAGTGCCTTTTGAAAAATTAGGGAAAAATTCAGGAAAAAGAAAAAATCTGTGTTATTTGCTTGTTCTGTGTGTTCTTTCCGTCGTCCTTTGTTTTCACCTTGTTGCGCTACGTCTCGACACGTCTTAGCCAGCAGCTGTGATTTGTACTTTGGATCCGGATTGAACAATTGCTAATCTGAACTCGTTAATTGCTAATCCTTGCTGTCATATTGTGTGCCTACCCATAGCTCCACATATTCTTCTATTAGCACAGGTTCATCTTGCAACTATTACCTACACTCAACAACAAATTGCTTCGCCCTGTTTGGTTTCATTAAAATTGCCAAAAAAATTTAGGAAAATAAGGAAAAAAATTGTCAATGTTTTTGCACGCTTTTCACAGGAGTGATGTATTTCTGTAGACCACATCCCATCTCAGTTGTAGGTGCCAATTTTTATGGTTGCATCTTTTTTGATCCTTACTCAGAGAAAATTATAGAAAAATAGTGAAAAACTAAAAAAGTTTGATTCCTACTAGTGCCTTTTAGAAAAATCAGGGAAAAATTCAGGAAAAAGAAAAAATCCGTGTTATTTGCTTGTTCTGTGCGTTCTTTCCGTCGTCCTTTGTTTTCACCTTGTTGCGCTACGTCTCGACACGTCTTAGCCAGCAGCTGTGATTTGTACTTTGGATCCGGATTGAACAATCGCTAATCTGCACTCGTTAATTGCTAGTCCTTGCTGTCATATTGTGTGCCTACCCATGGCTCAACAAATTCTTCTATCAGCACAGGTTCATCTTGCAACTCTTACCCATGCTCAACAACAGATTGCTTCGCCCTGTTTGGTTTCATCAAAATTACCAAAAAAATTCAGGAAAATAAGAAAAAAAATTGTCAAAGTTTTTGCACGCTTTTAAGAGAACGTGTAGTGTTTCTGTAGACCACATCCCACCTTAGTTGTAGGTGCCAATTTTTATGGTTGTATCTTTTTTATCCTTGTTCAGAGAAAATTATAAAGAAAATAGTGAAAAAATAAAAAAGTTTGATTCCTACTAGTGCCTTTTGGTAAAATCATGGGAAAATTCAGGAAAAAGAAAAAATCCGTGTTATTTGCTTGTTCTGTGCGTTCTTTCCGTCGTCCTTTGTTTTCACCTTGTTGCGCTACGTCTCGACACGTCTTAGCCAGCAGCTGTGATTTATACTTTGGATCCGAATTGAACAATTGCTAATCTGCACTCGTTAATTGCTAATCCTTGCTGTCATATTGTGTGCCTACCCATAGCTCCACACATTCTTCTATCAGCACAGGTTCATCTTACAACTGTTACCTACACTCAACAACAGATTGCTTCGCCCTGTTTGGTTTCATCAAAATTGCCAAAAAAATTCAGGAAAATAAGGAAAAAAATTGTCAAAGTTTTTGCACGCTTTTCACAGGAGTGCTGTATTTCTGTAAACCACATCCCATCTCAGTTGTAGGTTCCAATTTTTATGGTTGCATCTTTTTTGATCCTTATTCAGAGAAAATTATAAAGAAAATAGTGAAAAAATAAAAAAGTTTGATTCCTACTAGTGCCTTTTGGAAAAATCAGGGGAAAATTCAGGAAAAAAAATCTGTGTTATTTGCTTGTTTTGTGCGTTCTTTCCGTCGTCCTTTGTTTTCACCTTGTTGTGCTACGTCTCGACACGTCTTAGCAGCAGCTGTGATTTGTACTTTGGATCCGGATTGAACAATCGCTAATCCGCACTCGTTAATTGCTAATCCTTGCTGTCATATTGTGTGCCTACACATAGCTCAACATATTCTTCTATCAGCACAGGTTCATCTTGCAACTATTACCCACACTCAACAACAGATTGCTTCACCTAGTTTGGTTTCATCAAAATTGCCAAAAAAATTAAGGAAAATAAAGAAAAAAATGTCAAATTTTTTGTACGCTTTTAAGAGAACGTGTTGTGTTTCTGTAGACCACATCCCACCTTAGTTGTAGGTGCCAATTTTTATGGTTGTATCTTTTTTTATCCTTGTTCAGAGAAAATTATAAAGAAAATAGTGAAAAAATAAAAAAGTTTGATTCCTACAAGTGCCTTTTGGAAAAATTAGGGAAAAATTCAGAAAAAAGAAAAAATCAGTGTTATTTGCTTGTTCTGTGCGTTCTTTCCTTCGTCCTTTGTTTTCACCTTGTTGCGCTACGTCTCGACACGTCTTAGCCAGCAGCTGTGATTTGTACTTTGGATCCGGATTGAACAATTGCTAATCTGCACTCGTTAATTGCTAATCCTTGCTGTGATATTGTGTGCCTACCCATAGCTCCACATATTCTTCTATCAGCACAGGTTCATCTTGCAACTGTTACCCACACTCAACAACAGATTGCTTCGCCCTGTTTGGTTTCATCAAAGTTGCCAAAAAAATTCATGAAAATAAGGAAAAAATTGTCAAAGTTTTTGCATGCTTTTTAGAGGACGTGCTGTATTTCTATAGACCATATCCCATCTCAGTTGTAGGTGCCAATTTTTATGGTTGCATTTTTTTGATCCTTATTCAGAGAAAATTATAAAAAACAGTGAAAAAATAAAAAAGTTTGATTCCTACTAGTGCCTTTTGGAAAAATCAGGGGAAAATTCAGGAAAAAGAAAAAATCCGTGTTATTTGCTTGTTCTGTGCGTTCTTTCCGTCGTCCTTTGTTTTCACCTAGTTGCGCTACGTCTCGACACGTCTTAGCCAGCAGCTGTGATTTGTACTTTGGATCCGGATTGAACAATCGCTAATCCGCACTCGTTAATTGCTAATCCTTGCTGTCATATTGTGTGCCTACCCATAGCTCAACATATTCTTCTATCAGCACAGGTTCATCTTGCAACTCTTACCCATGCTCAACAACAGATTGCTTCGCCCTGTTTGGTTTCATCAAAATTACCAAAAAAATTCAGGAAAATAAGGAAAAAAATTGTCAAAGTTTTTGCACGCTTTTAAGAGAACGTGTAGTGTTTCTGTAGACCACATCCCACCTTAGTTGTAGGTGCCAATTTTTATGGTTGTATCTTTTTTTATCCTTGTTCAGAGAAAATTATAAAGAAAATAGTGAAAAAATAAAAAAGTTTGATTCCTACTAGTGCCTTTTGGAAAAATCATGGGAAAATTCAGGAAAAAAAATCTGTGTTATTTGCTTGTTTTGTGCGTTCTTTCCGTCGTCCTTTGTTTTCACCTTGTTGTGCTACGTCTCGACACGTCTTAGCAGCAGCTGTGATTTGTACTTTGGATCCGGATTGAACAATCGCTAATCCGCACTCGTTAATTGCTAATCCTTGCTGTCATATTGTGTGCCTACACATAGCTCAACATATTCTTCTATCAGCACAGGTTCATCTTGCAACTATTACCCACACTCAACAACAGATTGCTTCACCTAGTTTGGTTTCATCAAAATTGCCAAAAAAATTAAGGAAAATAAAGAAAAAAATGTCAAATTTTTTGCACGCTTTTAAGAGAACGTGTTGTGTTTCTGTAGACCACATCCCACCTTAGTTGTAGGTGCCAATTTTTATGGTTGTATCTTTTTTTATCCTTGTTCAGAGAAAATTATAAAGAAAATAGTGAAAAAATAAAAAAGTTTGATTCCTACAAGTGCCTTTTGGAAAAATTAGGGAAAAATTCAGAAAAAAGAAAAAATCAGTGTTATTTGCTTGTTCTGTGCGTTCTTTCCTTCGTCCTTTGTTTTCACCTTGTTGCGCTACGTCTCGACACGTCTTAGCCAGCAGCTGTGATTTGTACTTTGGATCCGGATTGAACAATTGCTAATCTGCACTCGTTAATTGCTAATCCTTGCTGTGATATTGTGTGCCTACCCATAGCTCCACATATTCTTCTATCAGCACAGGTTCATCTTGCAACTGTTACCCACACTCAACAACAGATTGCTTCGCCCTGTTTGGTTTCATCAAAGTTGCCAAAAAAATTCATGAAAATAAGGAAAAAATTGTCAAAGTTTTTGCATGCTTTTTAGAGGACGTGCTGTATTTCTATAGACCATATCCCATCTCAGTTGTAGGTGCCAATTTTTATGGTTGCATTTTTTTGATCCTTATTCAGAGAAAATTATAAAAAATAGTGAAAAAATAAAAAAGTTTGATTCCTACTAGTGCCTTTTGGAAAAATCAGGGGAAAATTCAGGAAAAAGAAAAAATCCGTGTTATTTGCTTGTTCTGTGTGTTCTTTCCGTCGTCCTTTGTTTTCACCTAGTTGCGCTACGTCTCGACACGTCTTAGCCAGCAGCTGTGATTTGTACTTTGGATCCGGATTGAACAATCGCTAATCCGCACTCGTTAATTGCTAATCCTTGCTGTCATATTGTCTGCCTACCCATAGCTCAACATATTCTTCTATCAGCACAGGTTCATCTTGCAACTCTTACCCATGCTCAACAACAGATTGCTTCGCCATGTTTGGTTTCATCAAAATTACCAAAAAAATTCAGGAAAATAAGGAAAAAAATTGTCAAAGTTTTTGCACGCTTTTAAGAGAACGTGTAGTGTTTCTGTAGACCACATCCCACCTTAGTTGTAGGTGCCAATTTTTATGGTTGTATCTTTTTTTATCCTTGTTCAGAGAAAATTATAAAGAAAATAGTGAAAAAATAAAAAAGTTTGATTCCTACTAGTGCCTTTTGGAAAAATCATGGGAAAATTCAGGAAAAAGAAAAAATCCATGTTATTTGCTTGTTCTGTGCGTTCTTTCCGTCGTCCTTTGTTTTCACCTTGTTGCGCTACGTCTCGACACGTCTTAGCCAGCAGCTGTGATTTATACTTTGGATCCGAATTGAACAATTGCTAATCTGCACTCGTTAATTGCTAATCCTTGCTGTCATATTGTGTGCCTACCAATAGCTCCACACATTCTTCTATCAGCACAGGCTCATCTTACAACTGTTACCTACACTCAACAACAGATTGCTTCGCCCTGTTTGGTTTCATCAAAATTGCCAAAAAAATTCAGGAAAATAAGGAAAAAAATTGTCAAAGTTTTTGCACGCTTTTCACAGGAGTGCTGTATTTCTGTAAACCACATCCCATCTCAGTTGTAGGTTCCAATTTTTATGGTTGCATCTTTTTTGATCCTTATTCAGAGAAAATTATAAAAACAGTGAAAAAATAAAAAAGTTTGATTCCTACTAGTGCCTTTTGGAAAAATCAGGGGAAAATTCAGGAAAAAAAATCTATGTTATTTGCTTGTTTTGTGCGTTCTTTCCGTCGTCCTTTGTTTTCACCTTGTTGTGCTACGTCTCGACACGTCTTAGCCAGCAGCTGTGATTTGTACTTTGGATCCGGATTGAACAATCGCTAATCCGCACTCGTTAATTGCTAATCCTTGCTGTCATATTGTGTGCCTACCCATAGCTCAACATATTCTTCTATCAGCACAGGTTCATCTTGCAACTATTACCCACGCTCAACAACAGATTGCTTCACCTAGTTTGGTTTCATCAAAATTGCCAAAAAAATTAAGGAAAATAAAGAAAAAAATGTCAAATTTTTTGCACGCTTTTAAGAGAACGTGTTGTGTTTCTGTAGACCACATCCCACCTTAGTTGTAGGTGCCAATTTTTATGGTTGTATCTTTTTTTATCCTTGTTCAGAGAAAATTATAAAGAAAATAGTGAAAAAATAAAAAAGTATGATTCCTACAAGTGCCTTTTGGAAAAATTAGGGAAAAATTCAGGAAAAAGAAAAAATCAGTGTTATTTGCTTGTTCTGTGCGTTCTTTCCTTCGTCCTTTGTTTTCACCTTGTTGCGCTACGTCTCGACACGTCTTAGCCAGCAGCTGTGATTTGTACTTTGGATCCGGATTGAACAATTGCTAATCTGTACTCGTTAATTGCTAATCCTTGCTGTCATATTGTGTGCCTACCCATAGCTCCACATATTCTTCTATCAGCACAGGTTCATCTTGCAACTGTTACCCACACTCAACAACAGATTGCTTCGCCCTGTTTGGTTTCATCAAAGTTGCCAAAAAAATTCATGAAAATAAGGAAAAAATTGTCAAAGTTTTTGCATGCTTTTTAGAGGACGTGCTGTATTTCTATAGACCATATCCCATCTCAGTTGTAGGTGCCAATTTTTATGGTTGCATTTTTTTATCCTTATTCAGAGAAAATTATAAAAAACAGTGAAAAAATAAAAAAGTTTGATTCCTACTAGTGCCTTTTGGAAAAATCAGGGGAAAATTCAGGAAAAAGAAAAAATCTGTGTTATTTGCTTGTTCTGTGCGTTCTTTCCGTCGTCCTTTGTTTTCACCTAGTTGCGCTACGTCTCGACACGTCTTAGCCAGCAGCTGTGATTTGTACTTTGGATCCGGATTGAACAATCGCTAATCCGCACTCGTTAATTGCTAATCCTTGCTGTCATATTGTGTGCCTACCCATAGCTCAACATATTCTTCTATCAGCACAGGTTCATCTTGCAACTCTTACCCATGCTCAACAACAGATTGCTTCGCCCTGTTTGGTTTCATCAAAATTACCAAAAAAAATCAGGAAAATAAGGAAAAAAATTGTCAAAGTTTTTGCACGCTTTTAAGAGAACGTGTAGTGTTTCTGTAGACCACATCCCACCTTAGTTGTAGGTGCCAATTTTTATGGTTGTATCTTTTTTTATCCTTGTTCAGAGAAAATTATAAAGAAAATAGTGAAAAAATAAAAAAGTTTGATTCCTACTAGTGCCTTTTGGAAAAATCATGGGAAAATTCAGGAAAAAGAAAAAATCCATGTTATTTGCTTGTTCTGTGCGTTCTTTCCGTCGTCCTTTGTTTTCACCTTGTTGCGCTACGTCTCGACACGTCTTAGCCAGCAGCTGTGATTTATACTTTGGATCTGAATTGAACAATTGCTAATCTGCACTCGTTAATTGCTAATCCTTGCTGTCATATTGTGTGCCTACCCATAGCTCCACACATTCTTCTATCAGCACAGGTTCATCTTACAACTGTTACCTACACTCAACAACAGATTGCTTCGCCCTGTTTGGTTTCATCAAAATTGCCAAAAAAATTCAGGAAAATAAGGAAAAAAATTGTCAAAGTTTTTGCACGCTTTTCACAGGAGTGCTGTATTTCTGTAAACCACATCCCATCTCAGTTGTAGGTTCCAATTTTTATGGTTGCATCTTTTTTGATCCTTATTCAGAGAAAATTATAAAGAAAATAGTGAAAAAATAAAAAAGTTTGATTCCTACAAGTGCCTTTTGGAAAAATTAGGGAAAAATTCAGGAAAAAGAAAAAATCAGTGTTATTTGCTTGTTCTGTGCGTTCTTTCCTTCGTCCTTTGTTTTCACCTTGTTGCGCTACGTCTCGACACGTCTTAGCCAGCAGCTGTGATTTGTACTTTGGATCCGGATTGAACAATTGCTAATCTGTACTCGTTAATTGCTAATCCTTGCTGTGATATTGTGTGCCTACCCATAGCTCCACATATTCTTCTATCAGCACAGGTTCATCTTGCAACTGTTACCCACACTCAACAACAGATTGCTTCGCCCTGTTTGGTTTCATCAAAGTTGCCAAAAAAATTCATGAAAATAAGGAAAAAATTGTCAAAGTTTTTGCATGCTTTTTAGGGGACGTGCTGTATTTCTATAGACCATATCCCATCTCAGTTGTAGGTGCCAATTTTTATGGTTGCATTTTTTTGATCCTTATTCAGAGAAAATTATAAAAAACAGTGAAAAAATAAAAAAGTTTGATTCCTACTAGTGCCTTTTGGAAAAATCAGGGGAAAATTCAGGAAAAAGAAAAAATCCGTGTTATTTGCTTGTTCTGTGCGTTCTTTCCGTCGTCCTTTGTTTTCACCTAGTTGCGCTACGTCTCGACACGTCTTAGCCAGCAGCTGTGATTTGTACTTTGGATCCGGATTGAACAATCGCTAATCCGCACTCGTTAATTGCTAATCCTTGCTATCATATTGTGTGCCTACCCATAGCTCAACATATTCTTCTATCAGCACAGGTTCATCTTGCAACTCTTACCCATGCTCAACAACAGATTGCTTCGCCCTGTTTGGTTTCATCAAAATTACCAAAAAAATTTAGGAAAATAAGGAAAATAATTGTCAAAGTTTTTGCACGCTTTTAAGAGAACGTGTAGTGTTTCTGTAGACCACATCCCACCTTAGTTGTAGGTGCCAATTTTTATGGTTGTATCTTTTTTTATCCTTGTTCAGAGAAAATTATAAAGAAAATAGTGAAAAAATAAAAAAGTTTGATTCCTACTAGTGCCTTTTGGAAAAATCATGGGAAAATTCAGGAAAAAGAAAAAATCCATGTTATTTGCTTGTTCTGTGCGTTCTTTCCGTCGTCCTTTGTTTTCACCTTGTTGCGCTACGTCTCGACACGTCTTAGCCAGCAGCTGTGATTTATACTTTGGATCTGAATTGAACAATTGCTAATCTGCACTCGTTAATTGCTAATCCTTGCTGTCATATTGTGTGCCTACCAATAGCTCCACACATTCTTCTATCAGCACAGGTTCATCTTACAACTGTTACCTACACTCAACAACAGATTGCTTCGCCCTGTTTGGTTTCATCAAAATTGCCAAAAAAATTCAGGAAAATAAGGAAAAAAATTGTCAAAGTTTTTGCACGCTTTTCACAGGAGTGCCGTATTTCTGTAAACCACATCCCATCTCAGTTGTAGGTTCCAATTTTTATGGTTGCATCTTTTTTGATCCTTATTCAGAGAAAATTATAAAAACAGTGAAAAAATAAAAAAGTTTGATTCCTACTAGTGCCTTTTGGAAAAATCAGGGGAAAATTCAGGAAAAAAAAATCTATGTTATTTGCTTGTTTTGTGCGTTCTTTCCGTCGTCCTTTGTTTTCACCTTGTTGTGCTACGTCTCGACACGTCTTAGCCAGCAGCTGTGATTTGTACTTTGGATCCGGATTGAACAATCGCTAATCCGCACTCGTTAATTGCTAATCCTTGCTGTCATATTGTGTGCCTACCCATAGCTCAACATATTCTTCTATCAGCACAGGTTCATCTTGCAACTATTACCCACGCTCAACAACAGATTGCTTCACCTAGTTTGGTTTCATCAAAATTGCCAAAAAAATTAAGGAAAATAAAGAAAAAAATGTCAAATTTTTTGCACGCTTTTAAGAGAACGTGTTGTGTTTCTGTAGACCACATCCCACCTTAGTTGTAGGTGCCAATTTTTATGGTTGTATCTTTTTTTATCCTTGTTCAGAGAAAATTATAAAGAAAATAGTGAAAAAATAAAAAAGTATGATTCCTACAAGTGCCTTTTGGAAAAATTAGGGAAAAATTCAGGAAAAAGAAAAAATCAGTGTTATTTGCTTGTTCTGTGCGTTCTTTCCTTCGTCCTTTGTTTTCACCTTGTTGCGCTACGTCTCGACACGTCTTAGCCAGCAGCTGTGATTTGTACTTTGGATCCGGATTGAACAATTGCTAATCTGTACTCGTTAATTGCTAATCCTTGCTGTCATATTGTGTGCCTACCCATAGCTCCACATATTCTTCTATCAGCACAGGTTCATCTTGCAACTGTTACCTACACTCAACAACAGATTGCTTCGCCCTGTTTGGTTTCATCAAAGTTGCCAAAAAAATTCATGAAAATAAGGAAAAAATTGTCAAAGTTTTTGCATGCTTTTTAGAGGACGTGCTGTATTTCTATAGACCATATCCCATCTCAGTTGTAGGTGCCAATTTTTATGGTTGCATTTTTTTTATCCTTATTCAGAGAAAATTATAAAAAACAGTGAAAAAAGAAAAAAGTTTGATTCCTACTAGTGCCTTTTGGAAAAATCAGGGGAAAATTCAGGAAAAAGAAAAAATCCATGTTATTTGCTTGTTCTGTGCGTTCTTTCCGTCGTCCTTTGTTTTCACCTAGTTGCGCTACGTCTCGACACGTCTTAGCCAGCAGCTGTGATTTGTACTTTGGATCCGGATTGAACAATCGCTAATCCGCACTCGTTAATTGCTAATCCTTGCTGTCATATTGTGTGCCTACCCATAGCTCAACATATTCTTCTATCAGCACAGGTTCATCTTGCAACTCTTACCCATGCTCAACAACAGATTGCTTCGCCCTGTTTGGTTTCATCAAAATTACCAAAAAAATTCAGGAAAATAAGGAAAAAAATTGTCAAAGTTTTTGCACGCTTTTAAGAGAACGTGTAGTGTTTCTGTAGACCACATCCCACCTTAGTTGTAGGTGCCAATTTTTATGGTTGTATCTTTTTTATCCTTGTTCAGAGAAAATTATAAAGAAAATAGTGAAAAAATAAAAAAGTTTGATTCCTACTAGTGCCTTTTGGAAAAATCATGGGAAAATTCAGGAAAAAGAAAAAATCCATGTTATTTGCTTGTTCTGTGCGTTCTTTCCGTCGTCCTTTGTTTTCACCTTGTTGCGCTACGTCTCGACACGTCTTAGCCAGCAGCTGTGATTTATACTTTGGATCCGAATTGAACAATTGCTAATCTGCACTCGTTAATTGCTAATCCTTGCTGTCATATTGTGTGCCTACCCATAGCTCCACACATTCTTCTATCAGCACAGGTTCATCTTACAACTGTTACCTACACTCAACAACAGATTGCTTCGCCCTGTTTGGTTTCATCAAAATTGCCAAAAAAATTCAGGAAAATAAGGAAAAAAATTGTCAAAGTTTTTGCACGCTTTTCACAGGAGAGCTGTATTTCTGTAAACCACATCCCATCTCAGTTGTAGGTTCCAATTTTTATGGTTGCATCTTTTTTGATCCTTATTCAGAGAAAATTATAAAAACAGTGAAAAAATAAAAAAGTTTGATTCCTACTAGTGCCTTTTGGAAAAATCATGGGAAAATTCAGGAAAAAAAATCTGTGTTATTTGCTTGTTTTGTGCGTTCTTTCCGTCGTCCTTTGTTTTCACCTTGTTGTGCTACGTCTCGACACGTCTTAGCCAGCAGCTGTGATTTGTACTTTGGATCCGGATTGAACAATCGCTAATCCGCACTCGTTAATTGCTAATCCTTGCTGTCATATTGTGTGCCTACCCATAGCTCCACACATTCTTCTATCAGCACAGGTTCATCTTACAACTGTTACCTACACTCAACAACAGATTGCTTCGCCCTGTTTGGTTTCATCAAAATTGCCAAAAAAATTCAGGAAAATAAGGAAAAAAATTGTCAAAGTTTTTGCACGCTTTTCACAGGAGTGCTGTATTTCTGTAAACCACATCCCATCTCAGTTGTAGGTTCCAATTTTTATGGTTGCATCTTTTTTGATCCTTATTCAGAGAAAATTATAAAGAAAATAGTGAAAAAATAAAAAAGTTTGATTCCTACAAGTGCCTTTTGGAAAAATTAGGGAAAAATTCAGGAAAAAGAAAAAATCAGTGTTATTTGCTTGTTCTGTGCGTTCTTTCCTTCGTCCTTTGTTTTCACCTAGTTGCGCTACGTCTCGACACGTCTTAGCCAGCAGCTGTGATTTGTACTTTGGATCCGGATTGAACAATCGCTAATCCGCACTCGTTAATTGCTAATCCTTGTTGTCATATTGTGTGCCTACCCATAGCTCAACATATTCTTCTATCAGCACAGGTTCATCTTGCAACTCTTACCCATGCTCAACAACAGATTGCTTCGCCCTATTTGGTTTCATCAAAATTACCAAAAAAATTCAGGAAAATAAGGAAAAAAATTGTCAAAGTTTTTGCACGCTTTTAAGAGAACGTGTAGTGTTTCTGTAGACCACATCCCACCTTAGTTGTAGGTGCCAATTTTTATGGTTGTATCTTTTTTTATCCTTGTTCAGAGAAAATTATAAAGAAAATAGTGAAAAAATAAAAAAGTTTGATTCCTACTAGTGCCTTTTGGAAAAATCATGGGAAAATTCAGGAAAAAGAAAAAATCCGTGTTATTTGCTTGTTCTGTGCGTTCTTTCCGTCGTCCTTTGTTTTCACCTTGTTGCGCTACGTCTCGACACGTCTTAGCCAGCAGCTGTGATTTATACTTTGGATCTGAATTGAACAATTGCTAATCTGCACTCGTTAATTGCTAATCCTTGATGTCATATTGTGTGCCTACCAATAGCTCCACACATTCTTCTATCAGCACAGGTTCATCTTACAACTGTTACCTACACTCAACAACAGATTGCTTCGCCCTGTTTGGTTTCATCAAAATTGCCAAAAAAATTCAGGAAAATAAGGAAAAAAATTGTCAAAGTTTTTGCACGCTTTTCACAGGAGTGCTGTATTTCTGTAAACCACATCCCATCTCAGTTGTAGGTTCCAATTTTTATGGTTGCATCTTTTTTGATCCTTATTCAGAGAAAATTATAAAAACAGTGAAAAAATAAAAAAGTTTGATTCCTACTAGTGCCTTTTGGAAAAATCAGGGGAAAATTCAGGAAAAAAAATCTGTGTTATTTGCTTGTTTTGTGCGTTCTTTCCGTCGTCCTTTGTTTTCACCTTGTTGTGCTACGTCTCGACACGTCTTAGCCAGCAGCTGTGATTTGTACTTTGGATCCGGATTGAACAATCGCTAATCCGCACTCGTTAATTGCTAATCCTTGCTGTCATATTGTGTGCCTACCCATAGCTCAACATATTCTTCTATCAGCACAGGTTCATCTTGCAACTATTACCCACGCTCAACAACAGATTGCTTCACCTAGTTTGGTTTCATCAAAATTGCCAAAAAAATTAAGGAAAATAAAGAAAAAAATGTCAAATTTTTTGCACGCTTTTAAGAGAACGTGTTGTGTTTCTGTAGACCACATCCCACCTTAGTTGTAGGTGCCAATTTTTATGGTTGTATCTTTTTTTATCCTTGTTCAGAGAAAATTATAAAGAAAATAGTGAAAAAATAAAAAAGTTTGATTCCTACAAGTGCCTTTTGGAAAAATTAGGGAAAAATTCAGGAAAAAGAAAAAATCAGTGTTATTTGCTTGTTCTGTGCGTTCTTTCCTTCGTCCTTTGTTTTCACCTTGTTGCGCTACGTCTCGACACGTCTTAGCCAGCAGCTGTGATTTGTACTTTGGATCCGGATTGAACAATTGCTAATCTGCACTCGTTAATTGCTAATCCTTGCTGTCATATTGTGTGCCTACCCATAGCTCCACATATTCTTCTATCAGCACAGGTTCATCTTGCAACTGTTACCCACACTCAACAACAGATTGCTTCGCCCTGTTTGGTTTCATCAAAGTTGCCAAAAAAATTCATGAAAATAAGGAAAAAATTGTCAAAGTTTTTGCATGCTTTTTAGAGGACGTGCTGTATTTCTATAGACCATATCCCATCTCAGTTGTAGGTGCCAATTTTTAAGGTTCCATTTTTTTGATCCTTATTCAGAGAAAATTATAAAAAACAGTGAAAAAATAAAAAAGTTTGATTCCTACTAGTGCCTTTTGGAAAAATCAGGGGAAAATTCAGGAAAAAGAAAAAATCCGTGTTATTTGCTTGTTCTGTGCGTTCTTTCCGTCGTCCTTTGTTTTCACCTAGTTGTGCTACGTCTCGACACGTCTTAGCCAGCAGCTGTGATTTGTACTTTGGATCCGGATTGAACAATCGCTAATCTGCACTCGTTAATTGCTAGTCCTTGCTGTCATATTGTGTGCCTACCCATAGCTCAACATATTCTTCTATCAGCACAGGATCATCTTGCAACTGTTACCCATGCTCAACAATAGATTGCTTCACCCTATTTGGTTTCGTCAAAATTGCCAAAAAAATTCAGGAAAATAAAGAAAAAAAATTGTCAAGTTTTTGCACGCTTTTCAGAGAACGTGCTGTATTTCTGTAGACCACATCCCACCTCAGTTGTAGGTGCCAATTTTTGTGGTTGCATCTTTTTTGATCCTTATTCAGAGAAAGTTATTAAAAAATAGTGAAAAAATAAAAAAGTTTGATTCTTACTAGTGCTTTTGGAAAAATCAGGGGAAAATTCAGGAAAAAGAAAAAATCCGTGTTATTTGCTTGTTCTGTGCGTTCTTTCCGTCGTCCATTGTTTTCACCTTATTGCGCTACGTCTCGACACGTCTTAGCCAGCAGCTGTGATTTGTACTTTGGATCCGGATTGAACAATCGCTAATCCGCACTCGTTAATTGCTAATCCTTGTTGTCATATTGTGTGCCTACCCATAGCTCAACATATTCTTCTATCAGCACAGGTTCATCTTGCAACTCTTACCCATGCTCAACAACAGATTGCTTCGCCCTGTTTGGTTTCATCAAAATTACCAAAAAAATTCAGGAAAATAAGGAAAAAAATTGTCAAAGTTTTTGCACGCTTTTAAGAGAACGTGTAGTGTTTCTGTAGACCACATCCCACCTTAGTTGTAGGTGCCAATTTTTATGGTTGTGTCTTTTTTTATCCTTGTTCAGAGAAAATTATAAAGAAAATAGTGAAAAAATAAAAAAAGTTTGATTCCTACTAGTGCCTTTTGGAAAAATCATGGGAAAATTCAGGAAAAAGAAAAAATCCGTGTTATTTGCTTGTTCTGTGCGTTCTTTCCGTCGTCCTTTGTTTTCACCTTGTTGCGCTACGTCTCGACACGTCTTAGCCAGCAGCTGTGATTTATACTTTGGATCCGAATTGAACAATTGCTAATCTGCACTCCTTAATTGCTAATGCTTGCTGTCATATTGTGTGCCTACCCATAGCTCCACACATTCTTCTATCAGCACAGGTTCATCTTACAACTGTTACCTACACTCAACAACAGATTGCTTCGCCCTGTTTGGTTTCATCAAAATTGCCAAAAAAATTCAGGAAAATAAGGAAAAAAATTGTCAAAGTTTTTGCACGCTTTTCACAGGAGTGCTGTATTTCTGTAAACCACATCCCATCTCAGTTGTAGGTTCCAATTTTTATGGTTGCATCTTTTTTGATCCTTATTCAGAGAAAATTATAAAAAAACAGTGAAAAAATAAAAAAGTTTGATTCCTACTAGTGCCTTTTGGAAAAATCAGGGGAAAATTCAGGAAAAAGAAAAAATCCGTGTTATTTGCTTGTTCTGTGCGTTCTTTCCGTCGTCCTTTGTTTTCACCTAGTTGTGCTACGTCTCGACATGTCTTAGCCAGCAGCTGTGATTTGTACTTTGGATCCGGATTGAACAATCGCTAATCTGCACTCGTTAATTGCTAGTCCTTGCTGTCATATTGTGTGCCTACCCATAGCTCAACATATTCTTCTATCAGCACAGGATCATCTTGCAACTGTTACCCATGCTCAACAATAGATTGCTTCACCCTATTTGGTTTCGTCAAAATTGCCAAAAAAATTCAGGAAAATAAAGAAAAAAAATTGTCAAGTTTTTGCACGCTTTTCAGAGAACGTGCTGTATTTTTGTAGACCACATCCCACCTCAGTTGTAGGTGCCAATTTTTGTGGTTGCATCTTTTTGATCCTTATTCAGAGAAAGTTATTAAAAAATAGTGAAAAAATAAAAAAGTTTGATTCTTACTAGTGCTTTTGGAAAAATCAGGGGAAAATTCAGGAAAAAGAAAAAATCCGTGTTATTTGCTTGTTCTGTGCGTTCTTTCCGTCGTCCATTGTTTTCACCTTATTGCGCTACGTCTCGACACGTCTTAGCCAGCAGCTGTGATTTGTACTTTGGATCCGGATTGAACAATCGCTAATCCGCACTCGTTAATTGCTAATCCTTGCTGTCATATTGTGTGCCTACCCATAGCTCAACATATTCTTCTATCAGCACAGGTTCATCTTGCAACTCTTACCCATGCTCAACAACAGATTGCTTCGCCCTGTTTGGTTTCATCAAAATTACCAAAAAAATTCAGGAAAATAAGGAAAAAAATTGTCAAAGTTTTTGCACGCTTTTAAGAGAACGTGTAGTGTTTCTGTAGACCACATCCCACCTTAGTTGTAGGTGCCAATTTTTATGGTTGTGTCTTTTTTTATCCTTGTTCAGAGAAAATTATAAAGAAAATAGTGAAAAAATAAAAAAGTTTGATTCCTACTAGTGCCTTTTGGAAAAATCATGGGAAAATTCAGGAAAAAGAAAAAATCCGTGTTATTTGCTTGTTCTGTGCGTTCTTTCCGTCGTCCTTTGTTTTCACCTTGTTGCGCTACGTCTCGACACGTCTTAGCCAGCAGCTGTGATTTATACTTTGGATCCGAATTGAACAATTGCTAATCTGCACTCCTTAATTGCTAATGCTTGCTGTCATATTGTGTGCCTACCCAAAGCTCCACACATTCTTCTATCAGCACAGGTTCATCTTACAACTGTTACCTACACTCAACAACAGATTGCTTCGCCCTGTTTGGTTTCATCAAAATTGCCAAAAAAATTCAGGAAAATAAGGAAAAAAATTGTCAAAGTTTTTGCACGCTTTTCACAGGAGTGCTGTATTTCTGTAAACCACATCCCATCTCAGTTGTAGGTTCCAATTTTTATGGTTGCATCTTTTTTGATCCTTATTCAGAGAAAATTATAAAAAAACAGTGAAAAAATAAAAAAGTTTGATTCCTACTAGTGCCTTTTGGAAAAATCAGGGGAAAATTTAGGAAAAAAAATCTGTGTTATTTGCTTGTTTTGTGCGTTCTTTCCGTCGTCCTTTGTTTTCACCTTGTTGTGCTACGTCTCGACACGTCTTAGCCAGTAGCTGTGATTTGTACTTTGGATCCGGATTGAACAATCGCTAATCCGCACTCGTTAATTGCTAATCCTTGCTGTTATATTGTGTGCCTACCCATAGCTCAACATATTCTTCTATCAGCACAGGTTCATCTTGCAACTATTACCCACGCTCAACAACAGATTGCTTCACCTAGTTTGGTTTCATCAATATTGCCAAAAAAATTAAGGAAAATAAAGAAAAAAATGTCAAATTTTTTGCACGCTTTTAAGAGAACGTGTTGTGTTTCTGTAGACCACATCCCACCTTAGTTGTAGGTGCTAATTTTTATGGTTGTATCTTTTTTTATCCTTGTTCAGAGAAAATTATAACGAAAATAGTGAAAAAATAAAAAAGTTTGATTCCTACAAGTGCCTTTTGGAAAAAATAGGGAAAAATTCAGGAAAAAGAAAAAATCAGTGTTATTTGCTTGTTCTGTGCGTTCTTTCCTTCGTCCTTTGTTTTCACCTTGTTGCGCTACGTCTCGACACGTCTTAGCCAGCAGCTGTGATTTGTACTTTGGATCCGGATTGAACAATTGCTTATCTGCACTCGTTAATTGCTAATCCTTGCTGTCATATTGTGTGCCTACCCATAGCTCCACATATTCTTCTATCAGCACAGGTTCATCTTGCAACTGTTACCCACACTCAACAACAGAATGCTTCGCCCTGTTTGGTTTCATCAAAGTTGCCAAAAAAATTCATGAAAATAAGGAAAAAATTGTCAAAGTTGTAGGTGCCAATTTTTATGGTTGCATTTTTTTGATCCTTGTTCAGAGAAAATTATAAAAAACAGTGAAAAAATAAAAAAGTTTGATTCCTACTAGTGCCTTTTGGAAAAATCAGGGGAAAATTCAGGAAAAAGAAAAAATCCGTGTTATTTGCTTGTTCTGTGCGTTCTTTCCGTCGTCCTTTGTTTTCACCTAGTTGCGCTACGTCTCGACACGTCTTAGCCAGCAGCTGTGATTTGTACTTTGGATCCGGATTGAACAATCGCTAATCTGCACTCGTTAATTGCTAGTCCTTGCTGTCATATTGTGTGCCTACCCATAGCTCAACATATTCTTCTATCAGCATAGGATCATCTTGCAACTGTTACCCACGCTCAACAATAGATTGCTTCACCCTATTTGGTTTCATCAAAATTGCCAAAAAAATTCAGAAAAATAAAGAAAAAAAATTGTCAAGTTTTTGCACGCTTTTCAGAGAACGTGCTGTATTTCTGTAGACCACATCCCACCTCAGTTGTAGGTGCCAATTTTTGTGGTTGCATCTTGTTTTATCCTTGTTCAGAGAAAGTTATAAAAATAGTGAAAAAATAAAAAAGTTTGATTCCTACTAGTGCCTTTTGGAAAAATCAGGGAAAATTCAGGAAAAAGGAAAAATTCGTGTTATATGCTTGTTCTGTGCGTTCTTTCCATCGTCCTTTGTTTTCATCTTGTTGCGCTACGTCTCAACACATTTTAGCCGGTAGCGGTGATTTGTACTTTGGATCCGGATTGAACAATCGCTAATCTGCACTCGTTAGTTGCTAATCCTTGCTGTCATATTGTGTGCCTACCCATAGCTCCACAAATTCTCCTATCAGCACAGGTTCATCTTGCAACTGTTACCCACGATCAACAACAGATTGCTTTGCCCTGTTTGGTTCCATCAAAATTGCCAAAAAAAATTCAGGAAAATAAAGATAAAAAATTATCAAAGTTTTTGCACGCTTTTTAGAGAATGTGCTGTATTTCTGTATACCACATCCCACCTCAGTTGTAGGTTCCAATTTTTGTGGTTGCATCTCTTTTGATCCTTGTTGAGAGAAAATTATAAAAAAATAGTGAAAAAATAAAAAAGTTTGATTCCTACTAGTGCCTTTTGGAAAAATCAAATGAAACTTCAGGAAAAAGGAAAAATCCGTGTTATTTGCTTGTTCTGTGCGTTCTTTCCATCGTCCTTTGTTTTCATCTTGTTGCGCTACGTCTCGACACGTTTTAGCCAGCAGCTGTGATTTGTACTTTGGATCCGAATTGAACAATCGCTAAACTGCACTCGTTAGTTGCTAATCCATGTTGTCATATTGTGTGCCTGCCCCATATATTCTTCTATCAGCAGAGGTTCATCTTGCAACTATTACCCATGCTCAACAATAGATTGTTTCGCCCTGTTTGGTTTCATCAAAATTGCCAAAAAAATTCAGGAAAATAAAGAAAAAAATTGTCAAAGTTTTTGCACGCTTTTCAGAGAACGTGCTGTATCTCTGTAGACCACATCCCACCTCAGTTGTAGGTGCCAATTTTTGTGGTTGCATCTTTTTTGATCCTTGTTCAGAGAAAATTATAAAAAAAAGTAAAAAGTTTGATTACTACTAGTGCCTTTTGGAAAAATTCAAGAAAAAGGAAAAATTCATGTTATTTGCTTGTTCTGTATGTTCTTTCCATCGGCCTTTGTTTTCACCTTGTTGTGCTACGTCTCGACGCGTCTTAACCAACAGCTGTGATTTGTACTTTGGATCCGGATTGAATAATCGCTAATCTGCACTCGTTAATTTCCAATCCTTGCTGTCATATTATGTGCCTACCCATAGCTCCACATATTCTTCATTCAGCACAAGTTCATCTTGCAACTGTTACCCATGCTCAACAACAGATTGCTTCGCCCTGTTTGGTTTCATCAAAATTGCCAAAAAAATTCTGGAAAATAAAGAAAAAAAAATTGTCAAAGTTTTTGCACGCTTTTCAGAGAATGTGCTGTATTTCTGTAGACCACATCCCACCTCAGTTGTAGGTGCTAATTTTTGTGGTTGCATCTTTTTTTATCCTTGTTCAGAGAAATTTATAAAAAAATAGTGAAAAAATAAAAAAGTTTGATTCCTACTAGTGCCTTTTGGAAAAATTCAGGAAAAAGAAAAAATCCATGTTATTTGCTTATTCTGTGCATTCTTTCCATCGTCCTTTGTTTTCACCTTGTTGCGTTACGTCTCGACACGTCTTTGCCAGCGGCTGTGATTTGTACTTTGGATCCGGATTGAACAATCGCTAATCTGCACTCGTTAATTGCTAATCCTTGCTGTCATATTGTGTGCCTACCTATAGCTCCACATATTCTTCTATCAGCACAGGTTCATCCTACAACTGTTACCCACGCTCAACAACAGATTGCTTCGCCCTGCTTGGTTTCATCAAAATTGCCAAAAATATCAGGAAAATAAAGAAAAAAATGTCACAGTTTTTGCACGCTTTTTAGAGAACGTGCTATATTTCTGTATACCACATCCCACCTTAGTTGTAGGTGCCAAATTTTGTGGTGGTATCTTTTTTGATCCTTGTAAAGAGAAAATTATAAAAAATAGTGAAAAAATAAAAAAGTTTGATTCCTACTAGTGCCTTTTGGAAAAATCAGGAAAAAGGAAAAATCCATGTTATTTGCTTGTTCTGTGCGTTCTTTCCATCGTCCTTTGTATTCACCTTGTTGCGCTACGTCTCGACACGTCTTAGCCAGCAACTGTGATTTGTACTTTGGATCCGGATTGAACAATCGCTAATCTGCACTCGATAATTGCTAATCCTTGCAGTCATTTTGTGTGCCTACCCATAGCTCCACATATTTTTCTATCAGCACAGGTTCATCTTGCAACTGTTACCTACGCTCAACAGCAGATTGCTTCACCTAGTTTGTTTCATCAAAATTGCCAAAAAATTCAGGAAAGTAAAGAAAAAAATTGTCAAATTTTTTGCACGCTTTCAAGAGAACGTGCTGTATTTCTATAGACCACATCCCACCTCAGTTGTAGGTGCCAATTTTTGTGGTTGTATCTTTTTTTTATCCTTGTTCAGAGAAAATTATAAAGAAAATAGTGAAAAAATAAAAAAAAAGTTTGATTCCTACAAGTGCCTTTTGGAAAAATTAGGGAAAAATTCAGGAAAAAGGAAAAATTCATGTTATTTGCCTGTTCTGTGTGTTCTTTCCGTCGTCCTTTGTTTTCACGTTGTTGCGCTACGTCTCGACACGTCTTAGCCAGTAGCTGTGATTTGCACTTTGGATCTAGATGGAACAATCGCTAATCTGCACTCGTTAATTGCTAATCCTTGCTGTCATATTGTGTGCCTACCCATAGCTCCACATATTCTTCTATCAGCATAGGTTCATCTTGCAAATGTTACCCACACTCAATAATAGATTGATTCGCCCTATTTGGTTTCATCAAAATTGCCAAAAAAAATCTGGAAAATAAGGGAAAAAATTGTCAAAGTTTTTGCACGCTTTTCAGAGGACGTGCTGTATTTCTGTAGACCACATCCCATCTCAGTTGTAGGTGCCAATTTTTATGGTTGCATCTTTTTTGATCTTATTCAGAGAAAATTATAAAAAAAAATAGTGAAAAAATAAAAAAGTTTGATTCCTACTAGTGTCTTTTGGAAAAATCAGGAGAAAATTCAGGAAAAAGAAAAAATCCGTGTTATTTGCTTGTTTTGTGCATTCTTTCCATCGTCCTTTGTTTTCACCTTGTTGCGCTATGTCTCGACACGTCTTAGCCAGCAGCTGTGATTTGTACTTTGGATTCGGATTGAACATTCGCTAATCTGCACTCGTTAATTGCTAATCCTTGCTGTCATATTATGTACCTACCCATAGCTCCACATATTCTTCTATCAGCACAGGTTCACCTTGCAACTGTTACCCACGATCAACAACAGATTGCTTCGCCCTATTTGGTTCTATCAAAATAGCCAAAAAAATTCAGGAAAATAAAGATAAAAAATTGTCAAAGTTTTTGCACGTTTTTCAGAGAACGTGTTGTATTTCTGTAGACCACATCCCACCTCAGTTGTAGGTGCCAATTTTTGTGGTTGCATCTTTTTTGATCCTTGTTCAGAGAAAATTATAAAAAATAGTGAAAAAATAAAAAAGTTTGATTCCTACTAGTGCCTTTTGGAAAAATTAGGGAAAAATTCAGGAAAAAGGAAAAATCCGTGTTATTTGCTTGTTCTGTGCTTTCTTTCCGTCGTCCTTTGTTTTCACCTTGTTGCGCTACGTCTCGACACGTTTTAGCCAGCAGCTGTGATTTGTACTTTGGATCCGGATTGAACCATCGCTAATCTGCACTCGTTAATTGCTAATCCTTGCTATCATATTGTGTGCCTACCCATAGCTCCACATATTCTTCTATCAGCACAGGTTCATCTTGCAACTGTTACCCACGCTCAACAATAGATTGCTTCACCCTGTTTGGTTTCATCAAAATTGCCAAAAAAATTCAGGAAAATAAAGAAAAAAATTGTCAAAGTTTTTGCATGCTTTTCAGAGAACGTGCTGTATTTCTGTAGACCACATCCCACCTTAGTTGTAGGTACCAAATTTTGTGGATGCATCTTTTTTATCCTTGTTCAGAGAAAATTATAAAAAATAGTGAAAAAATAAAAAAGTTTGATTCCTACTAGTGCCTTTTGGAAAAATCAGGGAAAAATTCAGGAAAAAGGAAAAATCCGTGTTATTTGCTTGTTCTGTGCGTTCTTTCCATCGTCCTTTGTTTTCACCTTGTTGCGCTACGTCTCGACACGTTTTAGCCAGTAGCTGTGATTTGTACTTTGGATCCGGATTGAACAATCGCTAATCTGCACTCGTTAGTTGCTAATCCTTGCTGTCATATTGTGTGCCTACCCATAGCTCCACGTATTCTTCTATCAGCACAGGTTCATCATGCAACTGTTACCTGTTATCAATAACAGATTGCTTCGCCCTATTTGGTTCCATCAAAATTGCCAAAAAAATTAAGGAAAATAAAGAAATAAATTGTCAAAGTTTTTGCACGCTTTTCAGAGGAGCTGTATTTCTGTAGACCACATCCCACCTCAGTTGTAGGTGCCAATTTTTGTGGTTGCATCTTTTTTATCCTTGCTCAGAGAAAATTATAAAAAAATAGTGAAAAAATAAAAAAGTTTGATTCCTACTAGTGCCTTTTGGAAAAATTCAGGAAAAAGAAAAAATCTGTGTTATTTGCCTATTCTGTACATTCTTTCCATCGTCCTTTGCTTTCATCTTGTTGCGTTACGTCTCGACACATCTTAGCCAGCGGCTGTGATTTGTACTTTGGATCCGGATTGAACAATCGCTAATCTGCACTCGTTAATTGCTAATCCTTGCTGTCATATTGTGTGCCTACCCATAGCTCCACATATTCTTCTATCAGCACAGGTTCATCTTGCAACTGTTACCCATGCTCAACAACAAATTGCTTCGCCCTACTTGGTTTCATCAAAATTGCCAAAAAAATCAGGAAAATAAAGAAAAAAATTGTCAAAGTTTTTGCTCGCTTTTCAAAGAACGTGTTGTACTTCAGTAGACCACATCCCACCTCAGTTGTAGGTGCCTTTTGGAAAAATCAGGGAAAAATTCAGGAAAAAGGAAAAATCCGTGTTATTTGCTTGTTCTATGTGTTCTTTCCATCGTGCTTTGTTTTTACCTTGTTGCGCTACGTCTCGACACATTTTAGCCAGCAGCTGTGATTTGTACTTTGGATCTGGATTGAACAATCGATAATCTGCACTCGTTAGTTGCTAATCCTTGCTATCGTATTGTGTGCCTACCCATAGCTCCACATATTCTTCTATCAGGACAGGTTCATCTTGCAACCGTTACCCATGATCAACAACAGATTGCTTCGCCCTGTTTGGTTCCATCAAAATTGCCAAAAAAAGTTCAGGAAAATAAAGATAAAAAAATTGTCAAAGTTTTTGCATGCTTTTTAGAGAACGTGCTGTATTTCTGTAGACCACATCCCACCTCAGTTGTAGGTGCCAATTTTTGTGCTTGCATCTTTTTTTATCCTTGTACAGAGAAAATTATTAAAAAATTATGAAAAAATAAAAAAAGTTTGATTCCTACTGGTGCCTTTTGGAAAAATCAGGGAAAAATTCAGGAAAAAGGAAAAATCCATATTATTTGCTTGTTCTGTGCGTTCTTTCCATCGTCCTTTGTTTTCACCTTGTTGCGCTAAGTCTCGACACGTCTTAGCCAGCAGCTATGATTTGTACTTTGGATCCGGATTGAACAATCGCTAATCTGCACTCGTTAATTGCTAATCCTTGCTATCATATTGTGTGCCTACCCATAGCTCCACATATTCTTCTATCAGCACAGGTTCATCTTGCAACAGTTACCCACGCTCAACAATAGATTGCTTCACCCTAGTTGGTTTCATCAAAATTGCCAAAAAATTTAGGAAAATAAAGATAAAAAAATTGTCAAAGTTTTTGCACGCTTTTCAGAGAACATGCTGTATTTCTGTAGACCACATCCCACCTCAGTTGTAGGTGCCAATTTTTGTGGTTGCAACTTTTTTATCCTTGTTCAGAGAAAATTATAAAAATTAGTGAAAAAATAAAAAAGTTTGATTCTTACTAGTGCCTTTTGGAAAAATCAGGGAAAAATTCAGAAAAAAGGAAAAATCCATGTTATTTGCTTGTTCTGTGCGTTCTTTCCATCGTCCTTTGTTTTCACCTTGTTGCGCTACGTGTCAACACATCTTAGCTAGCAGCTGTGATTTGTACTTTGGATCCGGATTGAACAATCGCTAATCTACACTCGTTAGTTGCTAATCCTTGCTGTCATATTGTGCGCCTACCCATAGCACCACATATTCTTCTATCAGCACAGGGTCATCTTGCAACTGTTACCCACGATCAACAACAGATTGCTTCGCCCTGTTTGGCTCCATCAAAATTGCCAAAAAAAATTCAGAAAAATAAAGATAAAAAATTGTCAAAGTTTTTGCACGGTTTTCAGAGAAAATGTTGTATTTATGTAGACCACATCCCACCTCAGTTGTAGGTGCCAATTTTTGTGGTTGCATCTTTTTTGATCCTTGTTCAGAGAAAATTATAAAAAATAGTAAAAAAATAAAAAAGTTTGATTCCTACTATTGCCTTTTGGAAAAATCAGGGAAAAAATTAAGTTAAAAGGAAAAATCCGTGTTATTTGCTTGTTCTGTGCGTTCTTTCCATCGTTCTTTGTTTTCACCTTGTTGCGCTACGTCTCGACACGTCTTAGCCAGCAGCTATGATTTGTACTTTGGATCCGGATTGAACAATCGCTAATCTGCACTCGTTAATTGCTAATCCTTGCTGTCATATTGTGTGCCTACCCATAGCTCTACATGTTGTTCTGTCGGCACAGGTTCATCTTGCAACTGTTACCCACGCTCAACAACAGATTGCTTCACCCTGTTTGGTTTCATCAAAATTGCCAAAAAAATTCAGTAAAATAAAGAAAAAAATTGTCAAAGTTTTTGCACGCTTTTCAGAGAACGTGTTGTATTTCTGTAGACCACATACCACCTCAGTTGTAGGTATCAATTTTTATGGTTGCATCTTTTTTATCCTTGTTCAGAGAAAATTATAAAAAATAGTGAAAAAATTAAAAAGTTTGATTCCTACTAGTGCCTTTTGGAAAAATCAGGGGAAAATTCAGTAAAAAGAAAAAATCCATGTTATTTGCTTGTTCTATACGTTCTTTCCATCATCCTTTGTTTTCACCTTGTTGCGCTACGTCTCGACAGGTCTTAGCCAGCAGCTGTGATTTGTACTTTGGATCGAGATTGAACAATCGCTAATCTGCACTCGTTAGTCGCTAATCCTTGCTGTCATATTGTGTACCTACCCATAGCTCCACATATTCTTCTATCAACACAGGTTCACCGTGCAACTGTTACCCACGATCAACAACAGATTGCTTCGCCCTATTTGGTTCTATCAAAATTGCCAAAAAAATTCAGGAAAATAAAGATAAAAAATTGTCAAAGTTTTTGCACGTTTTTCAGAGAACGTGCTGTATTTCTGTAGACCACATCCCACCTCAGTTGTAGGTGCCAATTTTTGTGGTTGCATCTTTTTTGATCCTTGTTCAGAGAAAATTATAAAAAATAGTGAAAAAATAAAAAAGTTTGATTCCTACTAGTGCCTTTTGGAAAAATTAGGGAAAAATTCAGGAAAAAGGAAAAATCCGTGTTATTTGCTTGTTCTGTGCGTTCTTTCCGTCGTCCTGTGTTTTCACCTTGTTGCGCTACGTCTCGACACGTCTTAGCCAGCAGCTGTGATTTGTACTTTGGATTCGGATTGAACAATCGCTAATCTGCACTCGTTAATTGCTAATCCTTGTTGTCATATTGTGTGCCTACCCATAGCTCCACATATTCTTCCTATCAGCACAGGTTAGTCTTGCAAATGTTATCCACGCTCAACAACAGATTGCTTCGCCCTGTTTGGTTTCATCAAAATTGCCAAAAAATCAGGAAAATAAAGAAAAAAAATTGTCAAAGTTTTTGCACGCTTTTCAGAGAAGGTGTTGTATTTCTGTAGACCACATCGCACCTCAGTTGTAGGTGCCAATTTTTGTGGTTGCATCATTTTTTATCCTTGTTCAGAGAAAATTACAAAAAATAGTGAAAAATAAAAAAGTTTGATTCCTACTAGTGCCTTTTGGAAAAATCAGGGAAAAATCCAGGAAAAAGGAAACATCCGTGTTATTTGCTTGTTCTATGGGTTCTTTCCGTCGTCCTTTGTCTTCACCTTGTTGCGCTACGTCTCGACATGTCTTAGCCAGCAGCTGTGATTTGTACTTTGCATCTGGATTGAACAATCACTAATCTGCACTCGTTAGCTGCTAATCCTTGCTATCATATTGTGTGCCTACCCATAGCTCCACATATTCTTCAATCAGCACAGGTTCATCTTGCAATTGTTACCCACGCTCAACAACAGATTGCTTCACCCAGTTTGGTTCGTCAAAATTACCAAAAAAATTTAGGAAAATAAAGGAAAAAATTGTCAAAGTTTTTGCACGCTTTTCAGAGAACGTGCTGTATTTCTGTAGACCACATCCCACCTTAGTTGTAGGTGCCAATTTTTGTGGTTGCATCTTTTTTTATCCTTGTTTAGAGAAAATTATAAAAAAAAATAGTGAAAAATAAAAAAGTTTGATTCCTACTAGTGCCTTTTGGAAAAATCAGGGAAAAATTCAGGAAAAAGGAAACATCCGTGTTATTTGCTTGTTCTATGGGTTCTTTCGGTCGTCCTTTGTTTTCACCTTGTTGCGCTACGTCTCGACACGTCTTAGCCAGCAGCTATGATTTGTACTTTACATCTGGATTGAACAATCACTAATCTGCACTCGTTAGTTGCTAATCCATGCTGTCATATTGTGTGCCTACCCATAGCTCCACATATTCTTCAATCAGCACAGGTTCATCTTGCAACTGTTACCCACGCTCAACAACAGATTGCTTCGCCCAGTTTGGTTCATCAAAATTGCCAAAAAAATTTAGGAAAATAAAGGAAAAAATTGTCAAAGTTTTTGCACGCTTTTCAGAGAACGTGCTGTATTTCTGTAGACCACATCCCACCTTAGTTGTAGGTGCCAATTTTTATGGTTGTATCTTTTTTTTATCCTTGTTCAGAGAAAATTATAAAGAAAATAGTAAAAAAATAAAAAAGTTTGATTCCTACAAGTGCCTTTTGGAAAAATTAGGGAAAAATTTAGGAAAAAGAAAAATCCGTGTTATTTGCTTGTTCTGTGCGTTCTTTCCGTCGTCCTTTGTTTTCACCTTGTTGCGCTACGTCTCGACACGTCTTAGCCAGCAGCTGTGATTTGTACTTTGGATCCGGATTGAACAATTGCTAATCTGCACTCGTTAATTGCTAATCCTTGTTGTCATATTGTGTGCCTACCCATAGCTCCACATATTCTTCCATTAGCACAGGTTCATCTTGCAACTGTTACCTACACTCAACAACAGATTGCTTCGCCCTGTTTGGTTTCATCAAAATTGCCAAAAAAATTCAGGGAAATAAGGAAAAAAATTGTCAAAGTTTTTTCACGCTTTTCACAGGAGTGCTGTATTTCTGTAGACCACATCCCACCTCAGCTGTAGGTGCCAATTTTTATGGTTGCATCTTTTTTGATCCTTATTTAGAGAAATTTATAAAAAAATAGTGAAAAAATAAAAAAGTTTGATTCCTACTAGTGCCTTTTGGAAAAATCATGGGAAAATTCAGGAAAAAGAAAAAATCTATGTTATTTGCTTGTTTTGTGCGATCTTTCCGTCGTCCTTTGTTTTCACCTTGTTGTGCTACGTCTCGACACGTCCTAGCCAGCAGCTGTGATTGGTACTTTGGATCCGGATTGAACAATCTCTAATCTGCACTCGTTAATTGCTAATCCTTGCTGTCATATTGTGCGCCTACCCATAGCTCCACATATTCTTCTATCAGCACAGGTTCATCTTGCAACTATTACCCACACTCAACAACAGATTGCTTCACCCTGTTTGGTTTCATCAAAGTTGCCAAAAAATTTCATGAAAATAAGGAAAAAATTGTCAAAGTTTTTGCACGCTTTCTAGAGGACGTGCTGTATTTCTGTAGACCACATCCCATCTCAGTTGTAGGTGCCAATTTTTATGGTTGCATTTTTTGATCCTTATTCAGAGAAAATTATAAAAAAACTGTGAAAAAATAAAAAAGTTTGATTCCTACTAGTGCCTTTTGGAAAAATCAGGGGAAAATTCAGGAAAAAGAAAAAATCCGTGTTATTTGCTTCTGTGCGTTCTTTCCGTCGTCCTTTGTTTTTACCTTGTTGCGCTACGTCTCGACACGTCTTAGCCAGCAACTATGATTTGTACTTTGGATCCGGATTGAACAATCGCTAATCTGCACTCGTTAATTGCTAATCCTTGCTGTCATACTGTGTGCCTACCCATAGCTCAACATATTCTTCTATCAGCACAAGTTCATCTTGCAACTGTTACCCACGTTCAACAATAGATTGCTTCACCCTATTTGGTTTCATCAAAATTGCCAAAAAAATTCAGGAAAATAAAGAAAAAAAATTGTCAAGTTTTTGCACGCTTTTCAGAGAACGTGCTGTATTTCTGTAGACCACATCCCACCTCAGTTGTAGGTGCCAATTTTTGTGGTTGCATCTTTTTTTATCCTTGTTCAGAGAAAGTTATAAAAAATAGTGAAAAAATAAAAAAGTTTGATTCCTACTAATGCCTTTTGGAAAAATCAGGGAAAATTCAGGAAAAAGGAAAAATTCGTGTTATATGCTTGTTCTGTGCGTTCTTTCCATCGTCCTTTGTTTTCACCTTGTTGCGCTACGTCTCGACACGTTTTAGTCAGTAGCTGTGATTTGTACTTTGGATCCGGATTGAACAATCGCTAATCTGCACTCGTTAGTTGCTAATCCTTGCTGTCATATTGTGTGCCTACCCATAGCTTCACAAATTCTCCTATCAGCACAGGTTCATCTTGCAACTGTTACCCACGATCAACAACAGATTGCTTCGCCCTGTTTGGTTCCATCAAAATTGCCAAAAAAAATTCAGGAAAATAAAGATAAAAAATTATCAAAGTTTTTACACGCTTTTTAGAGAACGTGCTGTATTTCTGTAGACCACATCCCACCTCAGTTGTAGGTTCCAATTTTTGTGGTTGCATCTTTTTTTATCCTTGTTGAGAGAAAATTATAAAAAAATAGTGAAAAAATAAAAAAGTTTGATTCCTACTAGTGCCTTTTGGAAAAATCAAATGAAAATTCAGGAAAAAGGAAAATTCCATGTTATTTGCTTGTTCTGTGCATTCTTTCCATCGTCCTTTGTTTTTACCTTGTTGCGCTACGTCTCGACGCGTCTTAGCCAGCAGCTGTGATTTGTACTTTGGATCCGAATTGAACAATCGCTAAACTGCACTCGTTAATTGCTAATCCATGCTGTCATATTGTGTGCCTGCCCCATATATTCTTCTATCAGCAGATGTTCATCTTGCACTGTTACCCATGCTCAACAACAGATTGTTTCGCCCTGTTTGGTTTCATCAAAATTGCCAAAAAAAATTCAGGAAAATAAAGAAAAAAAATTTCAAAGTTTTTGCACGCTTTTCAGAGAACATGCTGTATCTCTGTAGACCACATCCCACCTCAGTTGTAGGTGCCAATTTTTGTGGTTGCATCTTTTTTGATCCTTGTTCAGAGAAAATTATAAAAAAATTAAAAAGTTTGATTACTACTAGTGCCTTTTGGAAAAATTCAAGAAAAAGGAAAAATTCATGTTATTTGCTTGTTCTGTATGTTCTTTCCATCGGCCTTTGTTTTCACCTTGTTGTGCTACGTCTCGACGCGTCTTAACCAACAGCTGTGATTTGTACTTTGGATCCGGATTGAATAATCGCTAATCTGCACTCGTTAATTGCCAATCCTTGCTGTCATATTATGTGCCTACCCATAGCTCCACATATTCTTCATTCAGCACAGGTTCATCTTGCAACTGTTACCCACACTCAACAACAGATTGCTTCGCCCTGTTTGGTTTCATCAAAATTGCCAAAAAAATTCTGGAAAATAAAAAAAATTATCAAAGTTTTTGCACGCTTTTAAGAGAATGTGCTGTATTTCTGTAGACCACAACCCACCTCAGTTGTAGGTGCTAATTTTTGTGGTTGCATCTTTTTTATCCTTGTTCAGAGAAATTTATAAAAAAATAGTGAAAAAATAAAAAAGTTTGATTCCTACTAGTGCCTTTTGGAAAAATTCAGAAAAAAGAAAAAATCCATGTTATTTGCTTATTCTGTGCATTCTTTCCATCGTCCTTTGTTTTCACCTTGCTGGGCTTTGTCTCGACACGTCTTAGCCAGCGGCTGTGATTTGTACTTTGGATCCAGATTGAACAATCGCTAATCTGCACTCGTTAATTGCTAATCCTTGCTGTCATATTGTGTGCCTACCTATAGCTCCACATATTCTTCTATCAGCACAGGTTCATCCTACAACTGTTACCCACGCCCAACAACAGATTGCTTCGCCCTGCTTGGTTTCATCAAAATTGCCAAAAATATCAGGAAAATAAAGAAAAAAATGTCACAGTTTTTGCACGCTTTTTAGAGAACGTGCTGTATTTCTGTAGACCACATCCCACCTCAGTTGTAGGTGCCAAATTTTGTGGTTGTATCTTTTTTGATCCTTGTAAAGAGAAAATTATAAAAAATAGTGAAAAAATAAAAAAGTTTGATTCCTACTAGTGCCTTTCAGAAAAATCAGGAAAAAGGAAAAATCCATGTTATTTGCTTGTTCTGTGCGTTCTTTCCATCGTCCTTTGTTTTCACCTTGTTGCGCTACGTCTCGACACGTCTTAGCCAGCAGCTGTGATTTGTACTTTGGATCCGGATTGAACAATCGCTAATCTGCGCTCGTTAATCGCTAATCCTTGCTGTCATATTGTGTGTCTACCCATAGCTCCACATATTCTTCTATCAGCACAGGTTCATCTTGCAACTGTTACCCACGCTCAACAACAGATTGCTTCGCCCTGTTTGGTTTCATCAAAATTGCCAAAAAAATTCAGGAAAATAAAGAAAAAAATTGTCAATGTTTTTGCACGCTTTTCAGAGAACGTGCTGTATTTCTATAGACCACATCCCACCTCAGTTGTAGGTGCCTATTTTTGTGGTTGCATCTTTTTTTCATCCCTGTTCAAAGAAAATTATTGAAAAATAGTGAAAAAATAAAAAAGTTTGATTCCTACTAGTGCCTTTTGGAAAAATCATGGAAAAATTTAGGACAAAGGAAAAATCTGTGTTATTTGCTTGTTCTATGCGTTCTTTCCATCGTCCTTTGTTTTCACCCTGTTGCGCTACGTCTCGACACGTCTTAGCCAGCAGCTGTGATTTGTACTTTGGATCCGGATTGAACAATCACTAATCTACGCTCGTTAATTGCTAATCCTTGCTGTCATACTGTGTGCCTACCCATAGCTCCACATATTCTTCTATCAGCACAGGTTCATCTTGCAACTGTTACCCATGCTCAACAATAGATTACTTCGCCCTGTTTGGTTTTATCAAAATTGCCAAAAAAATTCAGAAAAATAAAGAAAAAAATTGTCAAAGTTTTTGCACGCTTTTCAGAGAACGTGATGTATTTCTGTAGACCACATCCCACCTCTGTTGTAGGTGCCAATTTTTGTGGTTGCATCTTTTTTAGTCCTTGTTCAGAGAAAATTATAGAAAAATGGTGAAAAAATAAAAAAGTTTGATTCCCACTAGTGCCTTTTGGAAAAATCAGGGAAAAATTCAGGAAAAAGGAAAAATCCGTGTTATTTGCTTGTTCTGTGCGTTCTTTCCATCGTCCTTTGTTTTCACCTTGTTGCGCTACGTCTCGACACGTCTTAGCTAGCAGCTGTGATTTGTACTTTGGATCCGGATTGAACAATCGCTAATCTGCACTCGTTAATTGCTAATCCTTGCTGTCATATTATGTGCCTACCCACAGCTCCACATATTCCTCTATCAGCACAGGTTCATCTTGCAACTGTTACCCACGCTCAAATATATTTTTTCGCCCTGTTTGGTTTCATCAAAATTGCCAAAAAAATTCAGGAAAATAAAGAAAAAAAATTGTCAAAGTTTTTGCACGCTTTTCAGAGAATGTGCTGTATTTCTATAGACCACATCCCACCTCAGTTGTAGGTGCCAATTTTTGTGGTTGTATCTTTTTTTATCCTTGTTCAGAGAAAATTATAAAAAAATAGTGAAAAAATAAAAAAGTTTGATTCCTACTAGTGCCTTTTGGAAAAATCAGGAAAAATTTCAGGACAAAGGAAAAATCCGTGTTATGTGCTTGTTCTGTGCGTTCTTTCCATCGTCCTTTGTTTTCACCTTGTTGCGCTACGTCTCGACACGTCTTAGCCAGCAGATGTGATTTGTACTTTGGATCCGGATTGAACAATCGCTAATCTGCGCTTGTTAATTGCTAATCCTTGCTGTCATATTGTGTGCCTACCCATAGCTCCACATATTCTTCTATCAGCACAGGTTCATCTTACAACTGTTACCCATGCTCAACAATAGATTGGTTCGCCCTGTTTGGTTTTATCAAAATTGCCAAAAGAATTCAAAAAAATAAAGAAAAAAATTGTCAAAGTTTTTGCATGCTTTTCAGAGAACGTGCTGTATTTCTGTACACCACATCCCACCTCAGTTGTAGGTGCCAATTATTTGTGGTTGCATCTTTTTTGGTCCTTGTTCAGAGAAAATGATAGAAAAATGGTGAAAAAAATAAAAAAAAAGTTTGATTCCCACTAGTGCCTTTTGGAAAAATCTGGGAAAAATTTAGGAAAAAGGAAAAATCCGTGTTATTTGCTTGTTCTGTGCGTTCTTTCCATTGTCCTTTGTTTTCACCTTGTTGCACTACGTCTCGACACGTCTTAGCCAGCAGTTATGATTTGTACTTTCGATTCGGATTGAACAATCACTAATCTGCACTCGTTAATTGCTAATCCTTGCTGTCATATTGTGTGCCTACCCATAGCTCCACATATTCTTCTACCAGCACAGGTTCATCTTGCAACTGTTACCCACGCTCAACAACAGATTGGTTCGCCCTGTTTGGTTTCATCAAAATTGCCAAAAAAATTTAGGAAAATAAAGAAAAAAATTATCAAAGTTTTTGCACGCTTTTCAGAGAACGTGCTGTATTTCTGTAGACCACATCCCACCTCAGTTGTAGGTGCCAATTTTTGTGGTTGCATCTTTTTTGATCCTTGTTCAGAGAAAATAATAAAAAAATAGTGAAAAAATAAAAAAAGTTTGATTCCCACCCGTGCCTTTTGGAAAAATCATGGAAAAATTCAGGAAAAAGGAAAAATCCGTGTTATTTGCTCGTTCTGTGCGTTCTTTCCATCGTCCTATGTTTTCACCTTGTTGCGCTACGTCTCGACACGTCTTAGCCAGCAGCTGTGATTTGTACTTTGGATCCGGATTGAACAATCGCTAATCTGCACTCATTAATTGCTAATCTTTGCTGTCATATTGTGTGTCTACCCATTGCTCCACATATTCTTCTATCAGCACAGGTTCATCTTGCAATTGTTACCCATGCTCAACAACAGATTGGTTCACCCTGTTTGGTTTCATCAAAATTGCCAAAAAAATTCAGGAAAATAAAGAAAAAAGATTGTCAAAGTTTTTGCATGCTTTTCAGAGAACGTGCTATATTTCTGTAGACCACATCCCACCTCAGTTGTAGGTGCTAATTTTTGTGGTTGCATCTTTTTTGGTCCTTGTTCAGAGAAAATAATAAAAAAGTAGTGAAAAAATAAAAAAGTTTGATTCCCACCAGTGCCTTTTGGAAAAATCAGGGAAAAATTCAGGAAAAAGGAAAAATCCGTGTTATTTGCTTGTTCTGTGCGTTCTTTCCATCGTCCTTTGTTTTCACCTTGTTGCGCTACGACTCGACATGTCTTAGCCAGCAGCTGTGATTTGTACTTTTGATCCGGATTGAACAATCGCTAATCTGCACTCGTTAATTGCTAATCCTTGCTGTCATATTGTGTGCCTAACCATAGCTCCACATATTCTTCTATCAGCACAGGTTCATCTTGCAACTGTTACCCATGCTCAACAATAGATTACTTCGCCCTGTTTGGTTTTATCAAAATTGCCAAAAGAATTCAGAAAAATAAAGAAAAAAAATTGTCAATGTTTTTGCACGCTTTTTAGAGAACGTGCTGTATTTCTATAGACCACATCCCACCTCTGTTGTAGGTGCCAATTTTTGTTGTTACATCTTTTTTTAATCCTTGTTCAAATAAAATTATAAAAAAAATAGTGAAAAAATAAAAAAGTTTGATTCCTACCGGTGCCTTTTGGAAAAATCAGGGAAAAATTCAGGACAAAAGAAAAATCCGTGTTATTTGCTTGTTTTGTGCGTTCTTTCCATCGTCCTTTGTTTTCACCTTGTTGCGCTACGTCTCGACACGTCTTAGCCAGCAGATGTGATTTGTACTTTGGATCCGGATTGAACAATCGCTAATCTGCGCTTGTTAATTGCTAATCCTTGCTGTCATATTGTGTGCCTACCCATAGCTCCACATATTCTTCTATCAGCACAGGTTCATCTTACAACTGTTACCCATGCTCAACAATAGATTGGTTCGCCCTGTTTGGTTTTATCAAAATTGCCAAAAGAATTCAAAAAAATAAAGAAAAAAATTGTCAAAGTTTTTGCATGCTTTTCAGAGAACGTGCTGTATTTCTGTACACCACATCCCACCTCAGTTGTAGGTGCCAATTATTTGTGGTTGCATCTTTTTTGGTCCTTGTTCAGAGAAAATGATAGAAAAATGGTGAAAAAAATAAAAAAAAGTTTGATTCCCACTAGTGCCTTTTGGAAAAATCTGGGAAAAATTTAGGAAAAAGGAAAAATCCGTGTTATTTGCTTGTTCTGTGCGTTCTTTCCATTGTCCTTTGTTTTCACCTTGTTGCACTACGTCTCGACACGTCTTAGCCAGCAGTTATGATTTGTACTTTCGATTCGGATTGAACAATCACTAATCTGCACTCGTTAATTGCTAATCCTTGCTGTCATATTGTGTGCCTACCCATAGCTCCACATATTCTTCTACCAGCACAGGTTCATCTTGCAACTGTTACCCACGCTCAACAACAGATTGGTTCGCCCTGTTTGGTTTCATCAAAATTGCCAAAAAAATTTAGGAAAATAAAGAAAAAAATTATCAAAGTTTTTGCACGCTTTTCAGAGAACGTGCTGTATTTCTGTAGACCACATCCCACCTCAGTTGTAGGTGCCAATTTTTGTGGTTGCATCTTTTTTGATCCTTGTTCAGAGAAAATAATAAAAAAATAGTGAAAAAATAAAAAAAGTTTGATTCCCACCCGTGCCTTTTGGAAAAATCATGGAAAAATTCAGGAAAAAGGAAAAATCCGTGTTATTTGCTCGTTCTGTGCGTTCTTTCCATCGTCCTATGTTTTCACCTTGTTGCGCTACGTCTCGACACGTCTTAGCCAGCAGCTGTGATTTGTACTTTGGATCCGGATTGAACAATCGCTAATCTGCACTCATTAATTGCTAATCTTTGCTGTCATATTGTGTGTCTACCCATTGCTCCACATATTCTTCTATCAGCACAGGTTCATCTTGCAATTGTTACCCATGCTCAACAACAGATTGGTTCACCCTGTTTGGTTTCATCAAAATTGCCAAAAAAATTCAGGAAAATAAAGAAAAAAGATTGTCAAAGTTTTTGCATGCTTTTCAGAGAACGTGCTATATTTCTGTAGACCACATCCCACCTCAGTTGTAGGTGCTAATTTTTGTGGTTGCATCTTTTTTGGTCCTTGTTCAGAGAAAATAATAAAAAAGTAGTGAAAAAATAAAAAAGTTTGATTCCCACCAGTGCCTTTTGGAAAAATCAGGGAAAAATTCAGGAAAAAGGAAAAATCCGTGTTATTTGCTTGTTCTGTGCGTTCTTTCCATCGTCCTTTGTTTTCACCTTGTTGCGCTACGTCTCGACATGTCTTAGCCAGCAGCTGTGATTTGTACTTTTGATCCGGATTGAACAATCGCTAATCTGCACTCGTTAATTGCTAATCCTTGCTGTCATATTGTGTGCCTAACCATAGCTCCACATATTCTTCTATCAGCACAGGTTCATCTTGCAACTGTTACCCATGCTCAACAATAGATTACTTCGCCCTGTTTGGTTTTATCAAAATTGCCAAAAGAATTCAGAAAAATAAAGAAAAAAAATTGTCAATGTTTTTGCACGCTTTTTAGAGAACGTGCTGTATTTCTATAGACCACATCCCACCTCTGTTGTAGGTGCCAATTTTTGTTGTTACATCTTTTTTTAATCCTTGTTCAAATAAAATTATAAAAAAAATAGTGAAAAAATAAAAAAGTTTGATTCCTACCGGTGCCTTTTGGAAAAATCAGGGAAAAATTCAGGACAAAAGAAAAATCCGTGTTATTTGCTTGTTTTGTGCGTTCTTTCCATCGTCCTTTGTTTTCACCTTGTTGCGCTACGTCTCGACACATCTTAGCCAGCAGCTGTGATTTGTACTTTGGATCCGGATTGAACAATCACTAATCTACGCTCGTTAATTGCTAATCCTTACTGTCATACTGTGTGCCTACCCATAGCTCCACATATTCTTCTATCAGCACAGGTTCATCTTGCAACTGTTACCCATGCTCAACAATAGATTACTTCGCCCTGTTTGGTTTTATCAAAATTGCCAAAAAAATTCAGAAAAATAAAGAAAAAAATTGTCAAAGTTTTTGCACGCTTTTCAGAGAACGTGATGTATTTCTGTAGACCACATCCAACCTTAGTTGTAGGTGCCAATTTTTGTGGTTGCATCTTTTTTAGTCCTTGTTCAGAGAAAATTATAGAAAAATGGTGAAAAAATAAAAAAGTTTGATTCCCACTAGTGCCTTTTGGAAAAATCAGGGAAAAATTCAGGAAAAAGGAAAAATCCGTGTTATTTGCTTGTTCTGTGCGTTCTTTCCATCGTCCTTTGTTTTCACCTTGTTGCGCTACGTCTCGACACGTCTTAGCTAGCAGCTGTGATTTGTACTTTGGATCCGGATTGAACAATCGCTAATCTGCACTCGTTAATTGCTAATCCTTGCTGTCATATTATGTGCCTACCCACAGCTCCACATATTCCTCTATCAGCACAGGTTCATCTTGCAACTGTTACCCACGCTCAAATATATTTTTTCGCCCAGTTTGGTTTCATCAAAATTGCCAAAAAAATTCAGGAAAATAAACAAAAAAAATTGTCAAAGTTTTTGCACGCTTTTCAGAGAATGTGCTGTATTTCTATAGACCACATCCCACCTCAGTTGTAGGTGCCAATTTTTGTGGTTGTATCTTTTTTTATCCTTGTTCAGAGAAAATTATAAAAAAATAGTGAAAAAATAAAAAAGTTTGATTCCTACTAGTGCCTTTTGGAAAAATCAGGAAAAATTTCAGGACAAAGGAAAAATCCGTGTTATTTGCTTGTTCTGTGCGTTCTTTCCATCGTCCTTTGTTTTCACCTTGTTGCGCTACGTCTCGACACGTCTTAGCCAGCAGATGTGATTTGTACTTTGGATCCGGATTGAACAATCGCTAATCTGCGCTTGTTAATTGCTAATCTTTGCTGTCATACTGTGTGTCTACCCATTGCTCCACATATTCTTCTATCAGCACAGGTTCATCTTGCAATTGTTACCCATGCTCAACAACAGATTGGTTCACCCTGTTTGGTTTCATCAAAATTGCCAAAAAAATTCAGGAAAATAAAGAAAAAAGATTGTCAAAGTTTTTGCATGCTTTTCAGAGAACGTGCTATATTTCTGTAGACCACATCCCACCTCAGTTGTAGGTGCTAATTTTTGTGGTTGCATCTTTTTTGGTCCTTGTTCAGAGAAAATAATAAAAAAGTAGTGAAAAAATAAAAAAGTTTGATTCCCACCAGTGCCTTTTGGAAAAATCAGGGAAAAATTCAGGAAAAAGGAAAAATTCGTGTTATTTGCTTGTTCTGTGCGTTCTTTCCATCGTCCTTTGTTTTCACCTTGTTGCGCTACGTCTCGACATGTCTTAGCCAGCAGCTGTGATTTGTACTTTTGATCCGGATTGAACAATCGCTAATCTGCACTCGTTAATTGCTAATCCTTGCTGTCATATTGTGTGCCTAACCATAGCTCCACATATTCTTCTATCAGCACAGGTTCATCTTGCAACTGTTACCCATGCTCAACAATAGATTACTTCGCCCTGTTTGGTTTTATCAAAATTGCCAAAAGAATTCAGAAAAATAAAGAAAAAAATTGTCAAAGTTTTTGCACGCTTTTCAGAGAACGTGATGTATTTCTGTAGACCACATCCAACCTTAGTTGTAGGTGCTAATTTTTGTGGTTGCATCTTTTTTTGTCCTTGTTCAAAGAAAATTATAGAAAAATGGTGAAAAAATAAAAAAGTTTGATTCCCACTAGTGCCTTTTGGAAAAATCAGGGAAAAATTCAAGAAAAAGGAAAAATCCGTGTTATTTGCTTGTTTTGTGCGTTCTTTCCATCATCGTTTGTTTCACCTTGTTGCGCTTAGTCTCGACACGTCTTAGCCAGCAGCTGTGATTTGTACTTTGGATCCGGATTGAACAATCGCTAATCTGCGCTTGTTAATTGCTAATCCTTGCTGTCATATTGTGTGCCTACCCAAAGCTCCACATATTCTTCTATCAGCACAGGTTCATCTTGCAACTGTTACCCACGCTCAACAATAGATTGCTTCGCCCTATTTGGTTTCATCAAAATTGCCAAAAGAATTCAGAAAAATAAAGAAAAAAATTGTCAAAGTTTTTGCACGCTTTTCAGAGAACGTGCTGTATTTCTATTGACCACATCCCATTTCCGTTGTAGGTGCCAATTTTTGTGGTTGCATCTTTTTTGGTCCTTGTTCAGAGAAAATTATAGAAAAATGGTGAAAAAATAAAAAAGTTTGATTCCCACCAGTGCCTTTTGGAAAAATCAGGGAAAAATTCAGGAAAAAAGAAAAATCTGTGTTATTTGCTAGTTCTGTGTGTTCTTTCCATCGTCCTTTGTTTTCACCTTGTTGCGCTACGTCTCGACACATCTTAGCCAGCAGCTGTGATTTGTACTTTGGATCCGGATTGAACAATCACTAATCTACGCTCGTTAATTGCTAATCCTTGCTGTCATACTGTGTGCCTACCCATAGCTCCACATATTCTTCTATCAGCACAGGTTCATCTTGCAACTGTTACCCATGCTCAACAATAGATTACTTCGCCCTGTTTGGTTTTATCAAAATTGCCAAAAAAATTCAGAAAAATAAAGAAAAAAATTGTCAAAGTTTTTGCACGCTTTTCAGAGAACGTGATGTATTTCTGTAGACCACATCCAACCTTAGTTGTAGGTGCCAATTTTTGTGGTTGCATCTTTTTTAGTCCTTGTTCAGAGAAAATTATAGAAAAATGGTGAAAAAATAAAAAAGTTTGATTCCCACTAGTGCCTTTTGGAAAAATCAGGGAAAAATTCAGGAAAAAGGAAAAATCCGTGTTATTTGCTTGTTCTGTGCGTTCTTTCCAACGTCCTTTGTTTTCACCTTGTTGCGCTACGTCTCGACACGTCTTAGCTAGCAGCTGTGATTTGTACTTTGGATCCGGATTGAACAATCGCTAATCTGCACTCGTTAATTGCTAATCCTTGCTGTCATATTATGTGCCTACCCACAGCTCCACATATTCCTCTATCAGCACAGGTTCATCTTGCAACTGTTACCCACGCTCAAATATATTTTTTCGCCCTGTTTGGTTTCATCAAAATTGCCAAAAAAATTCAGGAAAATAAAGAAAAAAAATTGTCAAAGTTTTTGCACGCTTTTCAGAGAATGTGCTGTATTTCTATAGACCACATCCCACCTCAGTTGTAGGTGCTAATTTTTGTGGTTGTATCTTTTTTTATCCTTGTTCAGAGAAAATTATAAAAAAATAGTGAAAAAATAAAAAAGTTTGATTCCTACTAGTGCCTTTTGGAAAAATCAGGAAAAATTTCAGGACAAAGGAAAAATCCGTGTTATGTGCTTGTTCTGTGCGTTCTTTCCATCGTCCTTTGTTTTCACCTTGTTGCGCTACGTCTCGACACGTCTTAGCCAGCAGATGTGATTTGTACTTTGGATCCGGATTGAACAATCGCTAATCTGCGCTTGTTAATTGCTAATCCTTGCTGTCATATTGTGTGCCTACCCATAGCTCCACATATTCTTCTATCAGCACAGGTTCATCTTACAACTGTTACCCATGCTCAACAATAGATTGGTTCGCCCTGTTTGGTTTTATCAAAATTGCCAAAAGAATTCAAAAAATAAAGAAAAAAATTGTCAAAGTTTTTGCATGCTTTTCAGAGAACGTGCTGTATTTCTGTACACCACATCCCACCTCAGTTGTAGGTGCCAATTATTTGTGGTTGCATCTTTTTTGGTCCTTGTTCAGAGAAAATGATAGAAAAATGGTGAAAAAAATAAAAAAAAGTTTGATTCCCACTAGTGCCTTTTGGAAAAATCTGGGAAAAATTTAGGAAAAAGGAAAAATCCGTGTTATTTGCTTGTTCTGTGCGTTCTTTCCATTGTCCTTTGTTTTCACCTTGTTGCACTACGTCTCGACACGTCTTAGCCAGCAGTTATGATTTGTACTTTCGATTCGGATTGAACAATCACTAATCTGCACTCGTTAATTGCTAATCCTTGCTGTCATATTGTGTGCCTACCCATAGCTCCACATATTCTTCTACCAGCACAGGTTCATCTTGCAACTGTTACCCACGCTCAACAACAGATTGGTTCGCCCTGTTTGGTTTCATCAAAATTGCCAAAAAAATTTAGGAAAATAAAGAAAAAAATTATCAAAGTTTTTGCACGCTTTTCAGAGAACGTGCTGTATTTCTGTAGACCACATCCCACCTCAGTTGTAGGTGCCAATTTTTGTGGTTGCATCTTTTTTGATCCTTGTTCAGATAAAATAATAAAAAAATAGTGAAAAAATAAAAAAAGTTTGATTCCCACCCGTGCCTTTTGGAAAAATCATGGAAAAATTCAGGAAAAAGGAAGAATCCGTGTTATTTGCTCGTTCTGTGCGTTCTTTCCATCGTCCTATGTTTTCACCTTGTTGCGCTACGTCTCGACACGTCTTAGCCAGCAGCTGTGATTTGTACTTTGGATCCGGATTGAACAATCGCTAATCTGCACTCATTAATTGCTAATCTTTGCTGTCATATTGTGTGTCTACCCATTGCTCCACATATTCTTCTATCAGCACAGGTTCATCTTGCAATTGTTACCCATGCTCAACAACAGATTGGTTCACCCTGTTTGGTTTCATCAAAATTGCCAAAAAAATTCAGGAAAATAAAGAAAAAAGATTGTCAAAGTTTTTGCATGCTTTTCAGAGAACGTGCTATATTTCTGTAGACCACATCCCACCTCAGTTGTAGGTGCTAATTTTTGTGGTTGCATCTTTTTTGGTCCTTGTTCAGAGAAAATAATAAAAAAGTAGTGAAAAAATAAAAAAGTTTGATTCCCACCAGTGCCTTTTGGAAAAATCAGGGAAAAATTCAGGAAAAAGGAAAAATCCGTGTTATTTGCTTGTTCTGTGTGTTCTTTCCATCGTCCTTTGTTTTCACCTTGTTGCGCTACGTCTCGACATGTCTTAGCCAGCAGCTGTGATTTGTACTTTTGATCCGGATTGAACAATCGCTAATCTGCACTCGTTAATTGCTAATCCTTGCTGTCATATTGTGTGCCTAACCATAGCTCCACATATTCTTCTATCAGCACAGGTTCATCTTGCAACTGTTACCCATGCTCAACAATAGATTACTTCGCCCTGTTTGGTTTTATCAAAATTGCCAAAAGAATTCAGAAAAATAAAGAAAAAAAATTGTCAATGTTTTTGCACGCTTTTTAGAGAACGTGCTGTATTTCTATAGACCACATCCCACCTCTGTTGTAGGTGCCAATTTTTGTTGTTACATCTTTTTTTAATCCTTGTTCAAATAAAATTATAAAAAAAATAGTGAAAAAATAAAAAAGTTTGATTCCTACCGGTGCCTTTTGGAAAAATCAGGGAAAAATTCAGGACAAAAGAAAAATCCGTGTTATTTGCTTGTTTTGTGCGTTCTTTCCATCGTCCTTTGTTTTCACCTTGTTGCGCTACGTCTCGACACATCTTAGCCAGCAGCTGTGATTTGTACTTTGGATCCGGATTGAACAATCACTAATCTACGCTCGTTAATTGCTAATCCTTACTGTCATACTGTGTGCCTACCCATAGCTCCACATATTCTTCTATCAGCACAGGTTCATCTTGCAACTGTTACCCATGCTCAACAATAGATTACTTCGCCCTGTTTGGTTTTATCAAAATTGCCAAAAAAAATCAGAAAAATAAAGAAAAAAATTGTCAAAGTTTTTGCACGCTTTTCAGAGAACGTGATGTATTTCTGTAGACCACATCCAACCTTAGTTGTAGGTGCCAATTTTTGTGGTTGCATCTTTTTTAGTCCTTGTTCAGAGAAAATTATAGAAAAATGGTGAAAAAATAAAAAAGTTTGATTCCCACTAGTGCCTTTTGGAAAAATCAGGGAAAAATTCAGGAAAAAGGAAAAATCCGTGTTATTTGCTTGTTCTGTGCGTTCTTTCCATCGTCCTTTGTTTTCACCTTGTTGCGCTACGTCTCGACACGTCTTAGCTAGCAGCTGTGATTTGTACTTTGGATCCGGATTGAACAATCGCTAATCTGCACTCGTTAATTGCTAATCCTTGCTGTCATATTATGTGCCTACCCACAGCTCCACATATTCCTCTATCAGCACAGGTTCATCTTGCAACTGTTACCCACGCTCAAATATATTTTTTCCGCCCAGTTTGGTTTCATCAAAATTGCCAAAAAAATTCAGGAAAATAAAGAAAAAAATTGTCAAGTTTTGCACGCTTTCAGAGAATGTGCTGTATTTCTATAGACCACATCCCACCTCAGTTGTAGGTGCCAATTTTTGTGGTTGTATCTTTTTTTATCCTTGTTCAGAGAAAATTATAAAAAAATAGTGAAAAAATAAAAAAGTTTGATTCCTACTAGTGCCTTTGGAAAAATCAGGAAAAATTTCAGACAAAGGAAAAATCCGTGTTAGTTGCTTGTTCTGTGCGTTCTTTCCATCGTCCTTTGTTTTCACCTTGTTGCGCTACGTCTCGACACGTCTTAGCCAGCAGATGTGATTTGTACTTGGATCCGGATTGAACAATCGCTAATCTGCGCTTGTTAATTGCTAATCTTTGCTGTCATATTGTGTGTCTACCCATTGCTCCACATATTCTTCTATCAGCACAGGTTCATCTTGCATTGTTACCCATGCTCAACAACAGATTGGTTCACCCTGTTTGGTTTCATCAAAATTGCCAAAAAAATTCAGGAAAATAAAGAAAAAAGATTGTCAAAGTTTTTGCATGCTTTTCAGAGAACGTGCTATATTTCTGTAGACCACATCCCACCTCAGTTGTAGGTGCTAATTTTTGTGGTTGCATCTTTTTTGGTCCTTGTTCAGAGAAAATAATAAAAAAGTAGTGAAAAAATAAAAAAGTTTGATTCCCACCAGTGCCTTTTGGAAAAATCAGGGAAAATTCAGGAAAAAGGAAAAATCCGTGTTTTTGCTTGTTCTGTGCGTTCTTTCCATCGTCCTTTGTTTTCACCTTGTTGCGCTACGTCTCGACATGTCTTAGAACCAGCAGCTGTGATTGTACTTTTGATCCGGATTGAACAATCGCTAATCTGCACTCGTTAATTGCTAATCCTTGCTGTCATATTGTGTGCCTAACCATAGCTCCACATATTCTTCTATCAGCACAGGTTCATCTTGCAACTGTTACCCATGCTCAACAATAGATTACTTCGCCCTGTTTGGTTTTATCAAAATTGCCAAAAGAATTCAGAAAAATAAAGAAAAAAATTGTCAAAGTTTTTGCACGCTTTTCAGAGAACGTGATGTATTTCTGTAGACCACATCCAACCTTAGTTGTAGGTGCTAATTTTTGTGGTTGCATCTTTTTTTGTCCTTGTTCAAAGAAAATTATAGAAAAATGGTGAAAAAATAAAAAAGTTTGATTCCCACTAGTGCCTTTTGGAAAAATCAGGGAAAAATTCAAGAAAAAGGAAAAATCCGTGTTATTTGCTTGTTTTGTGCGTTCTTTCCATCATCGTTTGTTTCACCTTGTTGCGCTTAGTCTCGACACGTCTTAGCCAGCAGCTGTGATTTGTACTTTGGATCCGGATTGAACAATCGCTAATCTGCGCTTGTTAATTGCTAATCCTTGCTGTCTTATTGTGTGCCTACCCAAAGCTCCACATATTCTTCTATCAGCACAGGTTCATCTTGCAACTGTTACCCCACGCTCAACAATAGATTGCTTCGCCCTATTTGGTTTCATCCAAAATTGCCAAAAGAATTCAGAAAATAAAGAAAAAAATTGTCAAAGTTTTTGCACGCTTTTCAGAGAACGTGCTGTATTTCTATTGACCACATCCCATTTCCGTTGTAGGTGCCAATTTTTGTGGTTGCATCTTTTTTGGTCCTTGTTCAGAGAAAATTATAGAAAAATGGTGAAAAAATAAAAAAGTTTGATTCCCACCAGTGCCTTTTGGAAAAATCAGGGAAAAATTCAGGAAAAAAGAAAAATCTGTGTTATTTGCTTGTTCTGTGTGTTCTTTCCATCGTCCTTTGTTTTCACCTTGTTGCGCTACGTCTCGACACATCTTAGCAAGTAGCTGTGATTTGTACTTTGGATCCGGATTGAACAATCGCTAATCTGCACTCGTTAATTGCTAATCTTTGCTGTCATATTGTGTGTCTACCCATCGCTCCATATATTCTTCTATCAGCACAGGTTCATCTTGCAATTGTTACCCACGCTCAACAACAGATTGGTTCACCCTGTTTGGTTTCATCAAAATTGCCAAAAAAATTTAGGAAAATAAAGAAAAAAGATTGTCAAAGTTTTTGCATGCTTTTCAGAGAACGTGCTATATTTCTGTAGACCACATCCCACCTCAGTTGTAGGTGCTAATTTTTGTGGTTGCATCTTTTTTGGTCCTTGTTCAGAGAAAATAATAAAAAAATTGTGCAAAAATAAAAAAGTTTGATTCCCACCAGTGCCTTTTGGAAAAATCAGGGAAAAATTCAGGAAAAAGGAAAAATCCGTGTTATTTGCTTGTTTTGTGCGTTCTTTCCATCGTCCTTTGTTTTCACCTTGTTGCGCTACGTCTCGACATGTCTTAGCTAGCAGCTGTGATTTGTACTTTGGATCCGGATTGAACAATCGCTAATCAGCACTCGTTAATTGCTAATCCTTGCTGTCATATTGTGTGCCTAACCATAGCTCCACATATTCTTCTATCAGCACAGGTTCATCTTGCAACTGTTACCCATGCTCAAAAATAGATTACTTCGCCCTGTTTGGTTTTATCAAAATTGCCAAAAGAATTCAGAAAAATAAAGAAAAAAATTGTCAAAGTTTTTGCACGCTTTTTAGAGAACGTGCTGTATTTCTGTAGACCACATCCAACCTCAGTTGTAGGTGCCAATTTTTGTGGTTGCATCTTTTTTAGTCCTTGTTCAGAGAAAATTATAGAAAAAATGGTGAAAAAATAAAAAAGTTTGATTCCCACTAGTGCCTTTTGGAAAAATCAGGGAAAAATTCAGGAAAAAGGAAAAATCCGTGTTATTTGATTGTTTTGTGCGTTCTTTCCATCGTCCTTTGTTTTCACCTTGTTGCGCTACGTCTCGACATGTCTTAGCCAGCAGCTGTGATTTGTACTTTGGATCCGGATTGAACAATCGCTAATCAGCACTCGTTAATTGCTAATCCTTGCTGTCATATTGTGTGCCTAACCATAGCTCCACATATTCTTCTATCAGCACAGGTTCATCTTGCAACTGTTACCCATGCTCAAAAATAGATTACTTCGCCCTATTTGGTTTTATCAAAATTGCCAAAAGAATTCAGAAAAATAAAGAAAAAAATTGTCAAAGTTTTTGCAAGCTTTTCAGAGAACGTGCTATATTTCTGTAGACCACATCCAACCTCAGTTGTAGGTGCCAATTTTTGTGGTTGCATCTTTTTTAGTCCTTGTTCAGAGAAAATTATAGAAAAATGGTGAAAAAATAAAAAAGTTTGATTCCCACTAGTGCCTTTTGGAAAAATCAGGGAAAAATTCAGGAAAAAGGAAAAATCCGTGTTATTTGCTTGTTTTGTGCGTTCTTTCCATCGTCCTTTGTTTTCACCTTGTTGCGCTACGTCTCGACATTTCTTAGCTAGCAGCTGTGATTTGTACTTTGGATCCGGATTGAACAATCGCTAATCAGAACTCGTTAATTGCTAATCCTTGCTGTCATATTGTGTGCCTAACCATAGCTCCACATATTCTTCTATCAGCACAGGTTCATCTTGCAACTGTTACCCATGCTCAAAAATAGATTACTTCGCCCTGTTTGGTTTTATCAAAATTGCCAAAAGAATTCAGAAAAATAAAGAAAAAAATTGTCAAAGTTTTTGCACGCTTTTTAGAGAACGTGCTGTATTTCTGTAGACCACATCCAACCTCAGTTGTAGGTGCCAATTTTTGTGGTTGCATCTTTTTTAGTCCTTGTTCAGAGAAAATTATAGAAAAAATGGTGAAAAAATAAAAAAGTTTGATTCCCACTAGTGCCTTTTGGAAAAATCAGGGAAAAATTCAGGAAAAAGGAAAAATCCGTGTTATTTGCTTGTTTTGTGCGTTCTTTCCATCGTCCTTTGTTTTCACCTTGTTGCGCTACGTCTCGACATGTCTTAGCCAGCAGCTGTGATTTGTACTTTGGATCCGGATTGAACAATCGCTAATCAGCACTCGTTAATTGCTAATCCTTGTTGTCATATTGTGTGCCTAACCATAGCTCCACATATTCTTCTATCAGCACAGGTTCATCTTGCAACTGTTACCCATGCTCAAAAATAGATTACTTCGCCCTATTTGGTTTTATCAAAATTGCCAAAAGAATTCAGAAAAGTAAAGAAAAAAATTGTCAAAGTTTTTGCACGCTTTTCAGAGAACGTGCTGTATTTCTGTAGACCACATCCAACCTCAGTTGTAGGTGCCAATTTTTGTGGTTGCATCTTTTTTAGTCCTTGTTCAGAGAAAATTATAGAAAAATGGTGAAAAAATAAAAAAGTTTGATTCCCACTAGTGCCTTTTGGAAAAATCAGGGAAAAATTCAGGAAAAAGGAAAAATCCGTGTTATTTGCTTGTTTTGTGCGTTCTTTCCATCGTCCTTTGTTTTCACCTTGTTGCGCTACGTCTCGACACGTCTTAGCCAGCAGCTGTGATTTGTACTTTGGATCTGGATTGAACAATCGCTAATCTGCACTAATTAATTGCTAATCCTTATTGTTATATTGTGTGCCTACCCATAGCTCCACATATTCTTCTACCAGCACATGTTCATCTTGCAACTGTTACCCACGCTCAACAACAGATTGGTTCACCCTGTTTGGTTTCATCAAAATTACCAAAAAATTTAGGAAAATAAAGAAAAAAGATTGTCAAAGTTTTTGCACGCTTTTCAGAGAACGTGCTATATTTCTGTAGACCACATCCCACCTCAGTTGTAGGTGCTAATTTTTGTGGTTGCATCTTTTTTGGTCCCTGTTCAGAGAAAATTATAGAAAAATGGTGAAAAAATAAAAAAGTTTGATTTCCACCAGTGCCTTTTGGAAAAATCTGGGAAAAATTCAGGAAAAAGAAAAATCTATGTTATTTGCTTGTTTTGTGCGTTCTTTCCATCGTCCTTTGTTTTCACCTTGTTGCGCTACGTCTCGACATGTCTTAGCCAGCAGCTGTGATTTGTACTTTGGATCCGGATTGAACAATCGCTAATCAGCACTCGTTAATTGTTAATCCTTGCTGTCATATTGTGTGCGTAACCATAGCTCCACATATTCTTCTATCAGCACAGGTTCATCTTGCAACTGTTACCCATGCTCAAAAATAGATTACTTCGCCCTGTTTGGTTTTATCAAAATTGCCAAAAGAATTCAAAAAAATAAAGAAAAAAATTGTCAAAGCTTTTGCACGCTTTTCAGAGAACGTGCTGTATTTCTGTAGACCACATCCAACCTCAGTTGTAGGTGCCAATTTTTGTGGTTGCATCTTTTTTAGTCCTTGTTCAGAGAAAATTATAGAAAAAATGGTGAAAAAATAAAAAAGTTTGATTCCCACTAGTGCCTTTTGGAAAAATCAGGGAAAAATTCAGGAAAAAGGAAAAATCCATGTTATTTGCTTGTTTTGTGTGTTCTTTCCATCGTCCTTTGTTTTCACCTTGTTGCGCTACGTCTCGACATGTCTTAGCCAGCAGCTGTGATTTGTACTTTGGATCCGGATTGAACAATCGCTAATCAGCACTCGTTAATTGCTAATCCTTGCTGTCATATTGTGTGCCTAACCATAGCTCCACATATTCTTCTATCAGCACAGGTTCATCTTGCAACTGTTACCTATGCTCAAAAATAGATTACTTCGCCCTGTTTGGTTTTATCAAAATTGCCAAAAGAATTCAGAAAAATAAAGAAAAAAATTGTCAAAGTTTTTGCACGCTTTTTCAGAGAACGTGCTGTATTTCTGTAGACCACATCCAACCTCATTTGTAGGTGCCAATTTTTGTGGTTGCATCTTTTTTAGTCCTTGTTTAGAGAAATTTATAGAAAAATGGTGAAAAAAAAGTTTGATTCCCACTAGTGCCTTTTGGAAAAATCAGGGAAAAATTCAGGAAAAAGGAAAAATCCGTGTTATTTGCTTGTTTTGTGCGTTCTTTCCATCGTCCTTTGTTTTCACCTTGTTGCGCTACGTCTCGACACGTCTTAGCCAGCAGCTGTGATTTGTACTTTGGATCCGGATTGAACAATCGCTAATCTGCACTAATTAATTGCTAATCCTTATTGTCATATTGTGTGCCTACCCATAGCTCCACATATTCTTCTACTAGCACATGTTCATCTTGCAACTGTTACCCACGCTCAACAACAGATTGGTTCACCCTGTTTGGTTTCATCAAAATTACCAAAAAAAATTAGGAAAATAAAGAAAAAAGATTGTCAAAGTTTTTGCACGCTTTTTCGGAGAACGTGCTATATTTCTGTAGACCACATCCCACCTCAGTTGTAGGTGCTAATTTTTGTGGTTGCATCTTTTTTGGTCCTTGTTCAGAGAAAATTATAGAAAAATGGTGAAAAAATAAAAAAGTTTGATTCCCACCGGTGCCTTTTGGAAAAATCAGGAAAAAATTTAGGAAAAAGAAAAAATCCGTGCTATTTGCTTATTCTGTGCGTTCTTTCCATCGTCCTTTGTTTTCACCTTGTTGCGCTACGTCTCGACACGTCTTAGCCAGCAGCTGTGATTTGTACTTTGGATCTGGATTGAACAATCGCTAATCTGCACTCGTTAATTGCTAATCCTTGCTGTCATATTATGTGCCTACCCATAACTCCACATATTTTTCTATCAGCACAGGTTCATCTTGCAACTGTTACCCACACTCAACAACAGATTGGTTCGCCCTGTTTGATTTCATCAAAATTGCCAAAAAAATTCAGGAAAATAAAGAAAAAAGATTGTTAAAGTTTTTGCACGCTTTTCGGAGAACGTGCTATATTTCTGTAGACCACATCCCACCTCAGTTGTAGGTGCTAATTTTTGTGGTTGCATCTTTTTTGGTCCTTGTTCAGAGAAAATTTTAGAAAAATGGTGAAAAATAAAAAAGTTTGATTCCCACCTGTGCCTTTTGGAAAAATCAGGGAAAAATTCAGGAAAAAGAAAAATCCATGTTATTTGCTTGTTTTGTGCGTTCTTTCCATCGTCCTTTGTTTTCACCTTGTTGCGCTACGTCTCGACATGTCTTAGCCAGCAGCTGTGATTTGTACTTTGGATCCGGATTGAACAATCGCTAATCAGCACTCGTTAATTGTTAATCCTTGCTGTCATATTGTGTGCGTAACCATAGCTCCACATATTCTTCTATCAGCACAGGTTCATCTTGCAACTGTTACCCATGCTCAAAAATAGATTACTTCGCCCTGTTTGGTTTTATCAAAATTGCCAAAAGAATTCAAAAAAATAAAGAAAAAAATTGTCAAAGCTTTTGCACGCTTTTCAGAGAACGTGCTGTATTTCTGTAGACCACATCCAACCTCAGTTGTAGGTGCCAATTTTTATGGTTGCATCTTTTTTAGTCCTTGTTCAGAGAAAATTATAGAAAAAATGGTGAAAAAATAAAAAAGTTTGATTCCCACTAGTGCCTTTTGGAAAAATCAGGGAAAAATTCAGGAAAAAGGAAAAATCCATGTTATTTGCTTGTTTTGTGTGTTCTTTCCATCGTCCTTTGTTTTCACCTTGTTGCGCTACGTCTCGACATGTCTTAGCCAGCAGCTGTGATTTGTACTTTGGATCCGGATTGAACAATCGCTAATCAGCACTCGTTAATTGCTAATCCTTGCTGTCATATTGTGTGCCTAACCATAGCTCCACATATTCTTCTATCAGCACAGGTTCATCTTGCAACTGTTACCTATGCTCAAAAATAGATTACTTCGCCCTGTTTGGTTTTATCAAAATTGCCAAAAGAATTCAGAAAAATAAAGAAAAAAATTGTCAAAGTTTTTGCACGCTTTTTCAGAGAACGTGCTGTATTTCTGTAGACCACATCCAACCTCATTTGTAGGTGCCAATTTTTGTGGTTGCATCTTTTTTAGTCCTTGTTTAGAGAAATTTATAGAAAAATGGTGAAAAAAAAGTTTGATTCCCACTAGTGCCTTTTGGAAAAATCAGGGAAAAATTCAGGAAAAAGGAAAAATCCGTGTTATTTGCTTGTTTTGTGCGTTCTTTCCATCGTCCTTTGTTTTCACCTTGTTGCGCTACGTCTCGACACGTCTTAGCCAGCAGCTGTGATTTGTACTTTGGATCCGGATTGAACAATCGCTAATCTGCACTAATTAATTGCTAATCCTTATTGTCATATTGTGTGCCTACCCATAGCTCCACATATTCTTCTACTAGCACATGTTCATCTTGCAACTGTTACCCACGCTCAACAACAGATTGGTTCACCCTGTTTGGTTTCATCAAAATTACCAAAAAAATTTAGGAAAATAAAGAAAAAAGATTGTCAAAGTTTTTGCACGCTTTTCAGAGAACGTGCTATATTTCTGTAGACCACATCCCACCTCAGTTGTAGGTGCTAATTTTTGTGGTTGCATCTTTTTTGGTCCTTGTTCAGAGAAAATTATAGAAAAATGGTGAAAAAATAAAAAAGTTTGATTCCCACCGGTGCCTTTTGGAAAAATCAGGAAAAAATTTAGGAAAAAGAAAAAATCCGTGCTATTTGCTTATTCTGTGCGTTCTTTCCATCGTCCTTTGTTTTCACCTTGTTGCGCTACGTCTCGACACGTCTTAGCCAGCAGCTGTGATTTGTACTTTGGATCTGGATTGAACAATCGCTAATCTGCACTCGTTAATTGCTAATCCTTGCTGTCATATTATGTGCCTACCCATAACTCCACATATTTTTCTATCAGCACAGGTTCATCTTGCAACTGTTACCCACACTCAACAACAGATTGGTTCGCCCTGTTTGATTTCATCAAAATTGCCAAAAAAATTCAGGAAAATAAAGAAAAAAGATTGTTAAAGTTTTTGCACGCTTTTCGGAGAACGTGCTATATTTCTGTAGACCACATCCCACCTCAGTTGTAGGTGCTAATTTTTGTGGTTGCATCTTTTTTGGTCCTTGTTCAGAGAAAATTTTAGAAAAATGGTGAAAAATAAAAAAGTTTGATTCCCACCTGTGCCTTTTGGAAAAATCAGGGAAAAATTCAGGAAAAAGAAAAATCCATGTTATTTGCTTGTTTTGTGCGTTCTTTCCATCGTCCTTTGTTTTCACCTTGTCGCGCTACGTCTCGACATGTCTTAGCCAGCAGCTGTGATTTGTACTTTGGATCCGGATTGAACAATCGCTAATCAGCACTCGTTAATTGTTAATCCTTGCTGTCATATTGTGTGCGTAACCATAGCTCCACATATTCTTCTTTCAGCACAAGTTCATCTTGCAACTGTTACCCATGCTCAAAAATAGATTACTTCGCCCTGTTTGGTTTTATCAAAATTGCCAAAAGAATTCAAAAAAATAAAGAAAAAAATTGTCAAAGTTTTTGCACGCTTTTCAGAGAACGTGCTGTATTTCTGTAGACCACATCCAACCTCAGTTGTAGGTGCCAATTTTTGTGGTTGCATCTTTTTTAGTCCTTGTTCAGAGAAAATTAAAGAAAAAATGGTGAAAAAATAAAAAAGTTTGATTCCCACTAGTGCCTTTTGGAAAAACCAGGGAAAAATTCAGGAAAAAGGAAAAATCCGTGTTATTTGCTTGTTTTGTGCGTTCTTTCCATCGTCCTTTGTTTTCACCTTGTTGCGCTACGTCTCGACATGTCTTAGCCAGCAGCTGTGATTTGTACTTTGGATCTGGATTGAACAATCGCTAATCAGCACTCGTTAATTGCTAATCCTTGCTGTCATATTGTGTGCCTAACCATAGCTCCACATATTCTTCTATCAGCACAGGTTCATCTTGCAACTGTTACCCATGCTCAAAAATAGATTACTTCGCCCTATTTGGTTTTATCAAAATTGCCAAAAGAATTCAGAAAAATAAAGAAAAAAATTGTCAAAGTTTTTGCACGCTTTTCAGAGAACGTGCTGTATTTCTGTAGACCACATCCAACCTCATTTGTAGGTGCCAATTTTTGTGGTTGCATCTTTTTTAGTCCTTGTTTAGAGAAATTTATAGAAAAATGGTGAAAAAAAAAGTTTGATTCCCACTAGTGCCTTTTGGAAAAATCAGGGAAAAATTCAGGAAAAAGGAAAAATCCGTGTTATTTGCTTGTTTTGTGCGTTCTTTCCATCGTCCTTTGTTTTCACCTTGTTGCGCTACGTCTCGACACGTCTTAGCCAGCAGCTGTGATTTGTACTTTGGATCCGGATTGAACAATCGCTAATCTGCACTAATTAATTGCTAATCCTTATTGTCATATTGTGTGCCTACCCATAGCTCCACATATTCTTCTACTAGCACATGTTCATCTTGCAACTGTTACCCACGCTCAACAACAGATTGGTTCACCCTGTTTGGTTTCATCAAAATTACCAAAAAAATTTAGGAAAATAAAGAAAAAAGATTGTCAAAGTTTTTGCACGCTTTTCAGAGAACATGCTATATTTCTGTAGACCACATCCCACCTCAGTTGTAGGTGCTAATTTTTGTGGTTGCATCTTTTTTGGTCCTTGTTCAGAGAAAATTATAGAAAAATGGTGAAAAAATAAAAAAGTTTGATTCCCACCGGTGCCTTTTGGAAAAATCAGGAAAAAATTTAGGAAAAAGAAAAAATCCGTGCTATTTGCTTATTCTGTGCGTTCTTTCCATCGTCCTTTGTTTTCACCTTGTTGCGCTACGTCTCGACACGTCTTAGCCAGCAGCTGTGATTTGTACTTTGGATCTGGTTTGAACAATCGCTAATCTGCACTCGTTAATTGCTAATCCTTGCTGTCATATTATGTGCCTACCCATAACTCCACATATTTTTCTATCAGCACAGGTTCATCTTGCAACTGTTACCCACACTCAACAACAGATTGGTTCGCCCTGTTTGATTTCATCAAAATTGCCAAAAAAATTCAGGAAAATAAAGAAAAAAGATTGTTAAAGTTTTTGCACGCTTTTCGGAGAACGTGCTATATTTCTGTAGACCACATCCCACCTCAGTTGTAGGTGCTAATTTTTGTGGTTGCATCTTTTTTGGTCCTTGTTCAGAGAAAATTTTAGAAAAATGGTGAAAAATAAAAAAGTTTGATTCCCACCTGTGCCTTTTGGAAAAATCAGGGAAAAATTCAGGAAAAAGAAAAATCCATGTTATTTGCTTGTTTTGTGCGTTCTTTCCATCGTCCTTTGTTTTCACCTTGTTGCGCTACGTCTCGACATGTCTTAGCCAGCAGCTGTGATTTGTACTTTGGATCCGGATTGAACAATCGCTAATCAGCACTCGTTAATTGTTAATCCTTGCTGTCATATTGTGTGCGTAACCATAGCTCCACATATTCTTCTTTCAGCACAAGTTCATCTTGCAACTGTTACCCATGCTCAAAAATAGATTACTTCGCCCTGTTTGGTTTTATCAAAATTGCCAAAAGAATTCAAAAAAATAAAGAAAAAAATTGTCAAAGTTTTTGCACGCTTTTCAGAGAACGTGCTGTATTTCTGTAGACCACATCCAACCTCAGTTGTAGGTGCCAATTTTTGTGGTTGCATCTTTTTTAGTCCTTGTTCAGAGAAAATTAAAGAAAAAATGGTGAAAAAATAAAAAAGTTTGATTCCCACTAGTGCCTTTTGGAAAAACCAGGGAAAAATTCAGGAAAAAGGAAAAATCCGTGTTATTTGCTTGTTTTGTGCGTTCTTTCCATCGTCCTTTGTTTTCACCTTGTTGCGCTACGTCTCGACATGTCTTAGCCAGCAGCTGTGATTTGTACTTTGGATCTGGATTGAACAATCGCTAATCAGCACTCGTTAATTGCTAATCCTTGCTGTCATATTGTGTGCCTAACCATAGCTCCACATATTCTTCTATCAGCACAGGTTCATCTTGCAACTGTTACCCATGCTCAAAAATAGATTACTTCGCCCTATTTGGTTTTATCAAAATTGCCAAAAGAATTCAGAAAAATAAAGAAAAAAATTGTCAAAGTTTTTGCACGCTTTTCAGAGAACGTGCTGTATTTCTGTAGACCACATCCAACCTCATTTGTAGGTGCCAATTTTTGTGGTTGCATCTTTTTTAGTCCTTGTTTAGAGAAATTTATAGAAAAATGGTGAAAAAAAAAGTTTGATTCCCACTAGTGCCTTTTGGAAAAATCAGGGAAAAATTCAGGAAAAAGGAAAAATCCGTGTTATTTGCTTGTTTTGTGCGTTCTTTCCATCGTCCTTTGTTTTCACCTTGTTGCGCTACGTCTCGACACGTCTTAGCCAGCAGCTGTGATTTGTACTTTGGATCCGGATTGAACAATCGCTAATCTGCACTAATTAATTGCTAATCCTTATTGTCATATTGTGTGCCTACCCATAGCTCCACATATTCTTCTACTAGCACATGTTCATCTTGCAACTGTTACCCACGCTCAACAACAGATTGGTTCACCCTGTTTGGTTTCATCAAAATTACCAAAAAAATTTAGGAAAATAAAGAAAAAAGATTGTCAAAGTTTTTGCACGCTTTTCAGAGAACATGCTATATTTCTGTAGACCACATCCCACCTCAGTTGTAGGTGCTAATTTTTGTGGTTGCATCTTTTTTGGTCCTTGTTCAGAGAAAATTATAGAAAAATGGTGAAAAAATAAAAAAGTTTGATTCCCAGCGGTGCCTTTTGGAAAAATCAGGAAAAAATTTAGGAAAAAGAAAAAATCCGTGCTATTTGCTTATTCTGTGCGTTCTTTCCATCGTCCTTTGTTTTCACCTTGTTGCGCTACGTCTCGACACGTCTTAGCCAGCAGCTGTGATTTGTACTTTGGATCTGGATTGAACAATCGCTAATCTGCACTCGTTAATTGCTAATCCTTGCTGTCATATTATGTGCCTACCCATAGCTCCACATATTTTTCTATCAGCACGGGTTCATCTTGCAACTGTTACCCACACTCAACAACAGATTGGTTCGCACTGTTTGATTTCATCAAAATTGCCAAAAAAATTCAGGAAAATAAAGAAAAAAGATTGTTAATGTTTTTGCACGCTTTTCGGAGAACGTGCTATATTTCTGTAGACCACATCCCACCTCAGTTGTAGGTGCTAATTTTTGTGGTTGCATCTTTTTTCGTCCTTGTTCAGAGAAAATTTTAGAAAAATGGTGAAAAATAAAAAAGTTTGATTCCCACCTGTGCCTTTTGGAAAAATCAGGGAAAAATTCAGGAAAAAGAACAAATCCGTGTTATTTGCTTATTCTGTGCGTTCTTTCCATCGTCCTTTGTTTTCACCTTGTTGCGCTACGTCTCGACACGTCTTAGCCAGCAGCTGTGATTTATACTTTGGATCCGGATTGAACAATCGCTAATCTGTACAAGTTAATTGCTAAACCTTGCTGTCATATTATGTGCCTACCCATAGCTCCACATATTCTTCTATCAGCACAGGTTCATCTTGCAACTGTTACCCACGCTCAACAACAGATTGGTTCGCCCTGTTTGATTTCATCAAAATTGCCAAAAAAATTCAGGAAAATAAAGAAAAAACTTGTCAAAGTTTTTGCACGCTTTTCAGAGAACGTGCTGTATTTCTATAGACCACATCCCACCTCAGTTGTAGGTGCCAATTTTTGTGGTTGCATCTTTTTTGGTCCTTGTTCAGAGAAAATTATAAAAAAATAGTGAAAAAATAAAAAAGTTTAATTCCCACGAGTGCCTTTTGAAAAAATCAGGGAAAAATTCCGGAAAAAGGAAAAATCTGTGTTATTTGCTTGTTCTGTGCGTTCTTTCCATCGTCCTTTGTTTTCACCTTGTTGCGCTACGTCTCGACACGTCTTAGCCAGCAGCTGTGATTTGTACTTTGGATCCGGATTGAACAATCGCTAATCTACGCTTGTTAATTGCTAATCCTTGCTGTCATATTGTGTGCCTACCCATAGCTCTACATATTCTTCTATCAGCACAGGTTCATCTTGCAACTGTTACCCACGCTCAACAATAGATTGCTTTGTCCTGTTTGGTTTTATCAAAATTGCCAAAAGAATTCAAAAAAATAAAGAAAAAATTTGTCAAAGTTTTTGCACGCTTTTCAGAGAACGTGCTGTATTTCTGTAGACCACATCCCACCTCAGTTGTAGGTGCCAATTTTTGTGGTTGCATCTTTTTTGGTCCTTGTTCAGAGAAAATTATAGAAAAATGGTGAAAAAAATAAAAAAGTTTGATTCCCACCAGTGCCTTTTGGAAAAATCAGGGAAAAGTTTAGGAAAAAGGAAAAATCCGTGTTATTTGCTTGCTCTGTGCATTCTTTCCATTGTCCTTTGTTTTCACCTTATTGCGCTACGTCTCGACACGTCTTAGCCAGCAGCTGTGATTTGTACTTTGGATCCGGATTGAACAATCGCTAATGTGCACTCGTTAATTGCTAATCCTTGCTGTCATATTGTGTGCCTACCCATAGGTCCACATATTCTTCTACCGGCACATGTTCATCTTGCAACTGTTACCCACGCTCAACAACAGATTGGTTCGCCCTGTTTGGTTTCATCAAAATTGCCAAAAAAATTTAGGAAAATAAAGAAAAAAGATTGTCAAAGTTTTTGCACGCTTTTCAGAGAACGGGCTATATTTCTGTAGACCACATCCCACCTCAGTTGTAGGTGCTAATTTTTGTGGTTGCATCTTTTTTGGTCCTTGTTCAGAGAAAATTATAGAAAAATGGTGAAAAAATAAAAAAGTTTGATTCCCACCTGGAAAAATCAGGGAAAAATTCAGGAAAAAGGAAAAATCCGTGTTATTTGCTTGTTCTGTGCGTTCTTTCCATCGTCCTTTGTTTTCACCTTGTTGCGCTACGTCTCGACACATCTTAGCCAGCAGCTGTGATTTGTACTTTGGATCCGGATTGAACAATCGCTAATCTGCACTCGTTAATTGCTAATCCTTGCTGTCATATTATGTGCCTACCCATAGCTCCACATATTCTTCTATCAGCACAGGTTCATCTTGCAACTGTTACCCATGCTCAACAACAGATTGGTTCACCCTGTTTGGTTTCATCAAAATTGCCAAAAAAATTCAGGAAAATAAAGAAAAAAATTGTCAAAGTTTTTGCACGCTTTTCAGAGAACGTGCTGTATTTCTATAGACCACATCCCACCTCAGTTGTAGGTGCCAATTTTTGTGGTTGCATCTTTTTTGGTCCTTGTTCAGAGAAAATTATAAAAAAAATAGTGAAAAAATAAAAAAGTTTAATTCCCACGAGTGCCTTTTGAAAAAATCAGGGAAAAATTCCGGAAAAAGGAAAAATCTGTGATATTTGCTTGTTCTGTGCGTTCTTTCCATCGTCCTTTGTTTTCACCTTGTTGCGCTACGTTTCGACACGTCTTAGCCAGCAGCTGTGATTTGTAATTTGGATCCGGATTGAACAATCGCTAATCTACGCTTGTTAATTGCTAATCCTTGCTGTCATATTGTGTGCCTACCCATAGCTCTACATATTCTTCTATCAGCACAGGTTCATCTTGCAACTGTTACCCACGCTCAACAATAGATTGCTTCGCCCTGTTTGGTTTTATCAAAATTGCCAAAAGAATTCAAAAAAATAAAGAAAAAAATTGTCAAAGTTTTTGCACGCTTTTCAGAGAACGTGCTGTATTTCTGTAGACCACATCCCACCTCAGTTGTAGGTGCCAATTTTTATGGTTGCATCTTTTTTGGTCCTTGTTCAGAGAAAATTATAGAAAAATGGTGAAAAAAATAAAAAAGTTTGATTCCCACCAGTGCCTTTTGGAAAAATCAGGGAAAAATTTAGGAAAAAGGAAAAATCCGTGTTATTTGCTTGTTCTGTGCATTCTTTCCATTGTCCCTTGTTTTCACCTTATTGCGCTACGTCTCGACACGTCTTAGCCAGCAGCTGTGATTTGTACTTTGGATCCGGATTGAACAATTGCTAATCTGCACTCGTTAATTGCTAATCCTTGCTGTCATATTGTGTGCCTACTCATAGGTCCACATATTCTTCTACCGGCACATGTTCATCTTGCATCTGTTACCCACGCTCAACAACAGATTGGTTCGCCCTGTTTGGTTTCATCAAAATTGCCAAAAAAATTTAGGAAAATAAAGAAAAAAGATTGTCAAAGTTTTTGCACGCTTTTCAGAGAACGTGCTATATTTCTGTAGACCACATCCCACCTCAGTTGTAGGTGCTAATTTTTGTGGTTGCATCTTTTTTGGTCCTTGTTCAGAGAAAATTATAGAAAAATGGTGAAAAAATAAAAAAGTTTGATTCCCACCTGGAAAAATCAGGGAAAAATTCAGGAAAAAGGAAAAATCCGTGTTATTCGCTTGTTCTGTGCGTTCTTTCCATCGTCCTTTGTTTTCACCTTGTTGCGCTACGTCTCGACACATCTTAGCCAGCAGCTGTGATTTGTACTTTGGATCCGGATTGAACAATCGCTAATCTGCACTCGTTAATTGCTAATCCTTGCTGTCATATTATGTGCCTACCCATAGCTCCACATATTCTTCTATCAGCACAGGTTCATCTTGCAACTGTTACCCATGCTCAACAACAGATTGGTTCACCCTGTTTGGTTTCATCAAAATTGCAAAAAAAATTCAGGAAAATAAAGAAAAAAATTGTCAAAGTTTTTGCACGCTTTTCAGAGAACGTGCTGTATTTCTATAGACCACATCCCACCTCAGTTGTAGGTGCCAATTTTTGTGGTTGCATCTTTTTTGGTCCTTGTTCAGGGAAAATTATAAAAAAAAATAGTGAAAAAATAAAAAAGTTTAATTCCCACGAGTGCCTTTTGAAAAAATCAGGGAAAAATTCCGGAAAAAGGAAAAATCTGTGTTATTTGCTTGTTCTGTGCGTTCTTTCCATCGTCCTTTGTTTTCACCTTGTTGCGCTACGTCTCGACACGTCTTAGCCAGCAGCTGTGATTTGTACTTTGGATCCGGATTGAACAATCGCTAATCTACGCTTGTTAATTGCTAATCCTTGCTGTCATGTTGTGTGCCTACCCATAGCTCTACATATTCTTCTATCAGCACAGGTTCATCTTGCAACTGTTACCCACGCTCAACAATAGATTGCTTCGCCCTGTTTGGTTTTATCAAAATTGCCAAAAGAATTCAAAAAAATAAAGAAAAAAATTGTCAAAGTTTTTGCACGCTTTTCAGAGAACGTGCTGTATTTCTGTAGACCACATCCCACCTCAGTTGTAGGTGCCAATTTTTATGGTTGCATCTTTTTTGGTCCTTGTTCAGAGAAAATTATAGAAAAATGGTGAAAAAAATAAAAAAGTTTGATTCCCACCAGTGCCTTTTGGAAAAATCAGGGAAAAATTTAGGAAAAAGGAAAAATCCGTGTTATTCGCTTGTTCTGTGCATTCTTTCCATTGTCCCTTGTTTTCACCTTATTGCGCTACGTCTCGACACGTCTTAGCCAGCAGCTGTGATTTGTACTTTGGATCCGGATTGAACAATCGCTAATCTGCACTCGTTAATTGCTAATCCTTGCTGTCATATTGTGTGCCTACTCATAGGTCCACATATTCTTCTACCGGCACATGTTCATCTTGCATCTGTTACCCACGCTCAACAACAGATTGGTTCGCCCTGTTTGGTTTCATCAAAATTGCCAAAAAAATTTAGGAAAATAAAGAAAAAAGATTGTCAAAGTTTTTGCACGCTTTTCAGAGAACGTGCTATATTTCTGTAGACCACATCCCACCTCAGTTGTAGGTGCTAATTTTTGTGGTTGCATCTTTTTTGGTCCTTGTTCAGAGAAAATTATAGAAAAATGGTGAAAAAATAAAAAAGTTTGATTCCCACCTGGAAAAATCAGGGAAAAATTCAGGAAAAAGGAAAAATCCGTGTTATTCGCTTGTTCTGTGCGTTCTTTCCATCGTCCTTTGTTTTCACCTTGTTGCGCTACGTCTCGACACATCTTAGCCAGCAGCTGTGATTTGTACTTTGGATCCGGATTGAACAATCGCTAATCTGCACTCGTTAATTGCTAATCCTTGCTGTCATATTATGTGCCTACCCATAGCTCCACATATTCTTCTATCAGCACAGGTTCATCTTGCAACTGTTACCCATGCTCAACAACAGATTGGTTCACCCTGTTTGGTTTCATCAAAATTGCCAAAAAAATTCAGGAAAATAAAGAAAAAAATTGTCAAAGTTTTTGCACGCTTTTCAGAGAACGTGCTGTATTTCTATAGACCACATCCCACCTCAGTTGTAGGTGCCAATTTTTGTGGTTGCATCTTTTTTGGTCCTTGTTCAGGGAAAATTATAAAAAAAAAATAGTGAAAAAATAAAAAAGTTTAATTCCCACGAGTGCCTTTTGAAAAAATCAGGGAAAAATTCCGGAAAAAGGAAAAATCTGTGTTATTTGCTTGTTCTGTGCGTTCTTTCCATCGTCCTTTGTTTTCACCTTGTTGCGCTACGTCTCGACACGTCTTAGCCAGCAGCTGTGATTTGTACTTTGGATCCGGATTGAACAATCGCTAATCTACGCTTGTTAATTGCTAATCCTTGCTGTCATATTGTGTGCCTACCCATAGCTCTACATATTCTTCTATCAGCACAGGTTCATCTTGCAACTGTTACCCACGCTCAACAATAGATTGCTTCGCCCTGTTTGGTTTTATCAAAATTGCCAAAAGAATTCAAAAAAATAAAGAAAAAAATTGTCAAAGTTTTTGCACGGTTTTCAGAGAACGTGCTGTATTTCTGTAGACCACATCCCACCTCAGTTGTAGGTGCCAATTTTTGTGGTTGCATCTTTTTTGGTCCTTGTTCAGAGAAAATTATAGAAAAATGGTGAAAAAAATAAAAAAGTTTGATTCCCACCAGTGCCTTTTGGAAAAATCAGGGAAAAATTTAGGAAAAAGGAAAAATCCGTGTTATTTGCTTGTTCTGTGCATTCTTTCCATTGTCCTTTGTTTTCACCTTATTGCGCTACGTCTCGACACGTCTTAGCCAGCAGCTGTGATTTGTACTTTGGATCCGGATTGAACAATCGCTAATCTGCACTCGTTAATTGCTAATCCTTGCTGTCATATTGTGTGCCTACCCATAGGTCCACATATTCTTCTACCGGCACATGTTCATCTTGCAACTGTTACCCACGCTCAACAACAGACTGGTTCGCCCTGTTTGGTTTCATCAAAATTGCCAAAAAAATTTAGGAAAATAAAGAAAAAAGATTGTCAAAGTTTTTGCATGCTTTTCAAAGAACGTGTTGTATTTCTGTAGACCACATCCCACCTCAGTTGTAGGTGCCAATTTTTGTGGTTGCATCTTTTTTGGTCCTTGTTCAGAGAAAATTATAGAAAAATGGTGAAAAAAATAAAAAAGTTTGATTCCCACCGGTGCCTTTTGGAAAAATCAGGGAAAAATTTAGGAAAAAGGAAAAATCTGTGTTATTTCCTTGTTCCGTGTGTTCTTTCCATTGTCCGTTGTTTTCACCTTGTTGCGCTACGTCTCGACACGTCTTAGCCAGCAGCTGTGATTTGTACTTTGGATCCGGATTGAACAATCGCTAATCTGCACTCGTTAATTGCTAATCCTTGCTGTCATATTGTGTGCCTACCCATAGCTCCACATATTCTTCTACCAGCATAGGTTCATCTTGCAACTGTTACCCACGGTCAACAACAGATTGGTTCGCCCTGTTTGGTTTCATCAAAATTGCCAAAAGAATTCAAAAAAATAAAGAAAAAAATTATCAAAGATTTTGCACGCTTTTCAGAGAATAGTTGTATTTCTGTAGACCATATCCCACCTCAGTTGTAGGTGCCAATTTTTGTGGTTGCATCTTTTTTAATCCTTGTTCAGAGAAAATAATAAAAAATAGTGAAAAAATAAAAAAGTTTGATTCCCACCTGTTCCTTTTGGAAAAATCAGGGAAAAATTCAGGAAAAAAGAAAAATCCGTGTTATTTGCTTGTTCTGTGCGTTCTTTCCATCGTCCTTTGTTTTCACCTTGTTGCGCTACGTCTCGACACGTCTTAGCCAACAGCTGTGATTTGTACTTTGGATCCGGATTGAACAATCGCTAATCTGCACTCGTTAATTGCTAATCTTTGCTGTCATATTGTGTGCCTACCCATCGCTCCACATATTCTTCTATCAGCACAGGTTCATCTTGCAACTATTACCCACGCTCAACAACAGATTGGTTCGCCCTGTTTGGTTTCATCAAAATTGCCAAAAAAATTTTGGAAAATAAAGAAAAAGATTGTCAAAGTTTTTGTACGCTTTTCAGAGAACGTGTTATATTTCCGTAGACCACATCCCACCTTAGTTGTAGGTGCTAATTTTTGTGGTTACATCTTTTTTTTATCCTTGTTCAGAGAAAATTATAAAAGAAATAGTGAAAACATAAAAAAGTTTGATTCCTACTAGTGCCTTTTGGAAAAATCAGGGAAAAATTCAGGACAAAGGAAAAATCCGTTTTATTTGCTTGTTCTGTGCGTTCTTTCCATCGTCCTTTGTTTTCACCTTGTTGCGCTATGTCTCGACACGTCTTAGCCAGCAGCTGTGATTTGTACTTTGGATCCGGATTGAACAATAGCTAATCTGCGCTTGTTAATTGCTAATCCTTGCTGTCATATTGTGTGCCTACCCACAGCTCCACATATTCTTCTGTCAGCACAGGTTCATCTTGCAACTGTTACCCACGCTCAACAATAGATTGCTTCGCCCTGTTTTGTTTTATCAAAATTACCAAAAGAATTCAAAAAAATAAAGAAAAAAATTGTCATAGTTTTTGCACGCTTTTCATAGAACGTGCTGTATTTCTGTAGACCACATCCCACCTCAGTTGTAGGTGCCCATTTTTGTGGTTGCATCTTTTTTGGTCCTTGTTCAGAGAAAATTATAGAAAAATGGTGAAAAAAATAAAAAAGTTTGATTCCCACCAGTGCCTTTTGGAAAAATCAGGGAAAATTTAGGAAAAAGGAAAAATCTATGTTACTTGCTTGTTCTGTGCATTCTTTCCATTGTCCTTTGTTTTCACCTTGTTGCGCTATGTCTCGACACGTCTTAGCCAACAGTTGTGATTTGTACTTTGGATCCGGATTGAACAATCGCTAATCTGCACTCGTTAATTGCTAATCTTTGCTGTCATATTGTGTGCCTACCCATCGCTCCACATATTCTTCTATCAGCACAGGTTCATCTTGCAGTTATTACCCACGCTCAACAACAGATTGGTTCGCCCTGTTTGGTTTCATCAAAATTGCCAACAAAATTCAGGAAAATAAAGAAAAAGATTGTCAAAGTTCTAGCACGCTTTTCAGAGAACGTGTTATATTTCTGTAGACCACATGCCACCTTAGTTGTAGGTGCTAATTTTTGTGGTTACATCTTTTTTGGTCCTTTTTCAGAGAAAATTATAAAAAAATAGTGAAAAAATAAAAAAGTTTGATTCCCACTAGTGCCTTTTGGAAAAATCAGGGAAAAATTCAGGAAAAAGAAAAAATCTGTGTTATTTGCTTGTTCTGTGCGTTCTTTTCATCGTCCTTTGTTTTCACCTTGTTGCGCTACGTCTCGACACGTCTTAGCCAGCAGCTGTGATTTGTACTTTGGATCCGGATTGAACAATCGCTAATCTGCACTCGTTAATTGCTAATCCTTGCTATCATATTGTGTGCCTACCCATAGGTCCACATATTCTTCTACCGGCACATGTTCATCTTGCAACTGTTACCCACGCTCAACAACAGATTGGTTCGCCCTGTTTGGTTTCATCAAAATTGCCAAAAAAATTTAGGAAAATAAAGAAAAAAGATTGTCAAAGTTTTTGCACGCTTTTCAGAGAACGTGCTATATTTCTGTAGACCACATCCCACCTCAGTTGTAGGTGCTAATTTTTGTGGTTGCATCTTTTTTGGTCCTTGTTCAGAGAAAATTATAGAAAAATGGTGAAAAAATAAAAAAGTTTGATTCCCACCTAGAAAAATCAGGGAAAAATTCAGGAAAAAGGAAAAATCCGTGTTATTTGCTTGTTCTGTGCGTTCTTTCCATCGTCCTTTGTTTTCACCTTGTTGCGCTACGTCCCGACACATCTTAGCCAGCAGCTGTGATTTGTACTTTGGATCCGGATTGAACAATCGCTAATCTGCACTCGTTAATTGCTAATCCTTGCTGTCATATTATGTGCCTACCCATAGCTCCACATATTCTTCTATCAGCATAGGATCATCTTGCAACTATTACCCATGCTCAACAACAGATTGGTTCACCCTGTTTGGTTTCATCAAAATTGCCAAAAAAATTCAGAAAAATAAAGAAAAAAAAATTGTCAAAGTTTTTGCACGCTTTTCAGAGAACGTGCTGTATTTCTATAGACCACATCCCACCTCAGTTGTAGGTGCCAATTTTTGTGGTTGCATCTATTTTTATCCTTGTTCAAAGAAAATTATAAAAAATAGTGAAAAAATTAAAAAGTTTGATTCCTACTAGTGCCTTTTGGAAAAATCAGGGAAAATTTCAGGACAAATAAAAAATCCGTGTTATTTGCTTGTTCTGTGCGTTCTTTCCATCGTCCTTTGTTTTTACCTTGTTGCGCTACGTCTCGACACGTCTTAGCCAGCAGCTGTGATTTGTACTTTGGATCCGGATTGAACAATCGCTAATCTGCGCTTGTTAATTGCTAATCCTTGCTGTCATATTGTGTGCCTACCCATAGCTCCACATATTCTTCTATCTACAGAGGTTCATCTTGCAACTGTTACCCACGCTCAACATTAGATTGCTTCGCCCTGTTTGGTTTTATCAAAATTGCCAAAAGAATTCAAAAAAATAAAGAAAAAATTGTCAAAGTTTTTGCATGCTTTTGAGAGAACGTGTTGTATTTCTGTAGACCACATCCCACCTCAGTTGTAGGTGCCAATTTTTGTGGTTGCATCTTTTTTGGTCCTTGTTCAGAGAAAATTATAGAAAAATGGTGAAAAAAATAAAAAAGTTTGATTCCCACCGGTGCCTTTTGGAAAAATCAGGAAAAATTTAGGAAAAAGGAAAAATCCGTGTTATTTTCTTATTCTGTGTGTTCTTTCCATTGTCCTTTGTTTTCACCTTGTTGCGCTACGTCTCGACACGTCTTAACCAGCAGCTGTGATTTGTACTTTGGATCCGGATTGAACAATCGCTAATCTGCACTCGTTAATTGCTAATCCTTGCTGTCATATTGTGTGCCTACCCATAGCTCCACATATTCTTCTACCAGCACAGGTTCATCTTACAACTGTTACCCACGGTCAACAACAGATTGGTTCGCCCTGTTTGGTTTCATCAAAATTGCCAAAAAAATTCAAAAAAATAAAGAAAAAAATTATCAAAGATTTTGCACGCTTTTCAGAGAACGTGTTGTATTTCTGTAGACCATATCCCACCTCAGTTGTAGGTGCCAATTTTTGTGGTTGCATCTTTTTTAATCCTTGTTCAGAGAAAATAATAAAAAATAGTGAAAAAATAAAAAAGTTTGATTCCCACCTGTGCCTTTTGGAAAAATCAGGGAAAAATTCAGGAAAAAAGAAAAATCCGTGTTATTTGCTTGTTCTGTGCGTTCTTTCCATCGTCCTTTGTTTTTACCTTGTTGCGCTACGTCTCGACACGTCTTAGCCAACAGCTGTGATTTGTACTTTGGATCCGGATTGAACAATCGCTAATCTGCACTCGTTAATTGCTAATCTTTGCTGTCATATTGTGTGCCTACCCATAGCTCCACATATTCTTCTACCAGCACAGGTTCATCTTGCAACTGTTACCCACGGTCAACAACAGATTGGTTCGCCCTGTTTGGTTTCATCAAAATTGCCAAAAAAATTCAAAAAAATAAAGAAAAAAATTATCAAAGATTTTGCACGCTTTTCAGAGAACGTGTTGTATTTCTGTAGACCATATCCCACCTCAGTTGTAGGTGCCAATTTTTGTGGTTGCATCTTTTTTAATCCTTGTTCAGAGAAAATAATAAAAAATAGTGAAAAAATAAAAAAGTTTGATTCCCACCAGTGCCTTTTGGAAAAATCAGGGAAAAATTTAGGAAAAAGGAAAAATCTGTGTTATTTGCTTGTTCTGTGCATTCTTTCCATTGTCCTTTGTTTTCACCTTGTTGCGCTACGTCTCGACACGTCTTAGCCAACAGCTGTGATTTGTACTTTGGATCTGGATTGAACAATCGCTAATCTGCACTCGTTAATTGCTAATCTTTGCTGTCATATTGTGTGCCTACCCATCGCTCCACATATTCTTCTATCAGCACAGGTTCATCTTGCAAATATTACCCACGCTCAACAACAGATTGGTTCGCCCTGTTTGGTTTCATTAAAATTGCCAAAAAATTCAGGAAAATAAAGAAAAAGATTGTCAAAGTTCTTGCACGCTTTTCAGAGAACGTGTTATATTTCTGTAGACCACATCCCACCTTAGTTGTAGGTGCTAATTTGTGTGGTTACATCTTTTTTGGTCCTTTTTCAGAGAAAATTATAAAAAAATAGTGAAAAAATAAAAAAGTTTGATTCCCACTAGTGCCTTTTGGAAAAATCAGGGAAAAATTCAGGAAAAAGAAAAAATCCATGTTATTTGCTTGTTCTGTGCGTTCTTTTCATCGTCCTTTGTTTTCACCTTGTTGCGCTACGTCTCGAGACGTCTTAGCCAGCAGCTGTGATTTGTACTTTGGATCCGGATTGAACAATCGCTAATCTGCACTCGTTAATTGCTAATCCTTACTGTCATATTGTGTGCCTACCCATAGGTCCACATATTCTTCTATCGGCACATGTTCATCTTGCAACTGTTACCCACGCTCAACAACAGATTGGTTCGCCCTGTTTGGTTTCATCAAAATTGCCAAAAAAATTTAGGAAAATAAAGAAAAAAGATTGTCAAAGTTTTTGCACGCTTTTCAGAGAACGTGCTATATTTCTGTAGACCACATCCCACCTCAGTTGTAGGTGCTAATTTTTGTGGTTGCATCTTTTTTGGTCCTTGTTCAGAGAAAATTATAGAAAAATGGTGAAAAAATAAAAAAGTTTGATTCCCACCTGGAAAAATCAGGGAAAAATTCAGGAAAAAGGAAAAAATCCGTGTTATTTGCTTGTTCTGTGCGTTCTTTCCATCGTGCTTTGTTTTCACCTTGTTGCGCTACGTCTCGACACATCTTAGCCAGCAGCTGTGATTTGTACTTTGGATCCAGAATGAACAATCGCTAATCTGCACTCGTTAATTGCTAATCCTTGCTGTCATATTATGTGCTGTCACACCCGGTTCTCTAAAGAACAAAACCAGGCTAATCATATGTGTGCCCAGGAAGTCCACACATATGTCAGAATGAAAAAGTATCAGAAACAATGTCATTATATAACGTATACATAACTATATTAACACTTACATCAGAGTATCGCGGAACGGTGACTAAACTTCAGGCTCCATTCTTCTCAGGGACGGCTGACTGGGGGTAACATATGCCTAGCACTTCTACTAGTCTTCTGGAAACTCCACTACACCTTTGTCCTTCTTCCGAGTAGCATCTTACTACACACTGGAGTGTGGGGGAAATAGCAAGAGTGAGTCCATGTCGAACTCAACAAGTATAACACAGGGTTCATGAGGCACAAAAGGCTAGACACTGTTTGACTGCGTTTAGCTTTTAATCATCATATAATTAGCAATTGAGTAGCATCAAGATAATCCAATCCCATTAATGAATCAATGATCACTTGTAATAAAAATAATGAATAGCATTAACTTGAGCATAACAATAACAACAATAATTAAGCATGATATAACAATGGTGATCATCTATCTGTAAATGTTCCAAGGCCGCCCGTATCCGTGGGCACGGCTAGTATACCAGTTTTTAACTCTGCGCAGAGGTGTACACTTTAACTGTGAGTCATGATTTCCAAATGCATGGGTTAATTACTCCCAAAACACTGAAAACCATATAAAGCCATTCAAAAGTTCGTCTAACAAGTTAGGGCCATTAGATTCACTCGGTAGGCAGATGTAGAACCCCCCTTCCCAGTGGCACAACAACCGCAGCCTATACACACTAGGCCAGGGGCTCGCACTACACCCAACGTGGCAAGCCATTCTTACGCCATTTAAGGTAACCGCTAACAAGCTAGAAAAGGTCTCTTGAACAACTAGAGCCAGAGCCATATAGCCCTCACAGCTGTACTGTATATCCCGGTTATCACTTACAGGTAAGTCCTTATGGAGAGTAACTAGAGCAACAATATAACCCCTTGCTCTAGCCCCCTTTCAACAGTAATAAAATCATCTTAATGGTTGATTGCATAATCCATTAGTCAAATTACAAGATCATTGTTCATAATTAAGCACTAGCAATAGCTACCCAAATGCATAACCCATAGGTGACAAGGAAACAAGATATCAATAGCTAAGTTATAATCTCTATTGTTGTCAAGGAAGACACATGCATATGTATGATAATTTCAGTGAATAGGACAAAAAGGATGGTCCCATGTTATACTTGCCTTGATCAAGTTCTCCGATAGATACTGCTAGTCCGGCTCAAAATAATACTCCTAATCGTCGTAGTACTGCTCACCGTCTTAAGTCTACACGTGTGGCTAGTGCCAGCGTTGACGTAGATGCCTTGGACACCGAACGTCGTGGCACAGCACCCTGGCCTGCGTGTTCCCGCCTTCCCTTTCTTGACATACATCTCCTAGTCATCCACACAAATACCCGCCAGCATACATGAAGTTGTGCAAGAATAGGGGAAAATCATATTAGTTTCGCACCCATGGAGGACGACGTGCACGCTATCACCCTCCTCGGTTCTAGAACGTGCCATCTTCGATCTCCATGGGACGGCGCAGACTGTGCGATGATCCGCAGGAGCTTCGGACGTTGATAGATGAAGGAGCTGTTGATGATGAAGAAGCCGTTGAACGCGTCGTCCTTGTCTGCCCGGCTCGCGCATGACCTGCCCGTGCTGCAGTTGGTGCTGCTGACAAATGCGTCCGCTTCACTCTTCCACAGCTGACCAGCAAGTTCAGTACGAACCATTGACAGAGAGCCGAGGCCTGGAGTTCCCTGTGTGGCTGGCTTCTGTGCATCCGCGTGGTGATAAAAAATGTGATCAGCCTGGAGCCCTTTTGTACGTCAGCGTCAGATGAGGCGCTCGTCGACGAAGAGCCTGCCTGCCTTCCTCCTGCACCCAGGGTTGAGATCCCTTGATGGCGCCGATGCATTGACGGCAGCCTATCGGTGCCCTACTACGATGTCAGACCGGCCTTGGAGCCAACACCAAGTCATCTGTCTCGTCTTGGTGGAACTGGTGGCTACATGGAGTCCAAGATGCCTGCTTGTGTCCTAGATGATGGCGTAGCACGCACGCCGCAGCCAGCCTGCCATGCACCTCGCTCGCTTCAGCAGTCAAGTGCACATCTTGGTAGATGGCGCCTGGCAGCTACCTTGTAGACGTCCCCTCCACCTGCATCTTCGTCATCGGGAAGTGCAGGCAACGCGCACAAGTGCTGCAGCACTGCTGCTCCTCCACCAACGTAGTAGGACTCGCGTGCTCCTCCTCTAGGGTGCGTCCGTGCCAGAAGCTCCACCTTTAGATGAGTGCAGGAGGCCAGACTTCTCCTGCAGACGGCGCACCAACTGGTATTGCTGTCGATCTGAGAAGGGGTGCCAGCGAAGATGCACGTGCCTGCGCTGTGTTGGCTTCCTCGTTGCTTGCTCAGCCCGGCGACCACAAGTCAGCTGCCTGGCGGCGGCCATCGGCGAGCGTGAGTCGGGCGGCGGTGATTTTGGAGCTGGATGTGTTTGCTGCGGCAGTCGAGGGATGATGAGATATGACAGGGGAATGAGGGAAGTAGCGTCTCGAAGGGACCTTGTTAGTTGGATCGTGCGAGCGGCCGGTGATGCAAGACGAGACCGCGGCGGCGACGGCAACAGCGGCGGCAACAGCGGCGGCGAACGGCAACAGCGGCGGCGGGCAGCAACAGCGGTGGCGAACGGCAACAGCGGCGGCGGGCGGCGATAATAACGGCGGCGGCGGCAATAACGGCGGCGGCGACAACAGCGGCGGAAAACAGGGCTAGCAGGCAGGCCGGACATATATATAGGGAGGAAGACTCTCCACCTTCACGTCAACTAGCGATATGGTGCTAATTGACGTTGCACCCTCCATCTTTACTAATAGGCCTAATTAATTATTAAAGCCCATTAGTAAATAAATGAATGGACATTTAGGATTATTGCACACAAGCTTTGGTGGAAAATGAGATATTTATTATTTTCGGAATTAATTAATTTCGTGGATAAAATAATTCTAGAAAAGTCCAGAATTATTATTTAAGCCGCGAAAAATACTCCGAAAGCTCCGAAAATTCGAGGGAATTTTCTAGAGACATTATGGAACATGAGGAACCCAAATAAAGTATATTGAGCTTATGAAAAGATGGATGAAGAGATCAAGGAAAAAGATTAAGCTCACAGAAATTGAAATTTTGAATCCAGAAAATACCAAAAGGTTTTCCGATGAGAAGTAAACATGGTCCTATGGTATTTTGAAAATAATAGCACTCACCAACACCAAAGACAAGCATCACACAAACACCACATTATCAAATTAATATAAAAAAATTTAAAACCACAATTTTCTATATTTAAATTAGCAGTAACTTAACTTATCTAATAAATTCATTCAAATATTGAAATCATTTATTTTATTTAGTATTTTTCATGCACAACCCAAAATAAAAAATTTTGGGTGTGACAAATCTACCCCACTTAACAGGAATCTCGTCCCGAGATTCGGAGAGACTAGGGAGAAAGATAAAGTTGATTTTGCAAATCTTCACTCTTCTCTGATCAACTCTTATCCAATGATGATGCCACAAGCTCAAAACCCACTTTGTAACGGTGTCCTTTAGACCCTTACGATCCTTATAAATGGTTCCAACAGATTACCACTCTGAGAAAGGATACCTGCGCTCGATAGTGATTTTGCAACCATGTAAATAACTACTGCTTCTAGATGACGAAACAGAACATATAAACCTCCATCTTGTATCGTCTTTAGTTCGACAAACCCCCTTAAGAAGAGATCAATTGGAGAACACCAATGGATAGATTATATTTGTTTCTGAGTGATAACTATCATCATGTCCTTCTGACATCCCAAAGAAATTCATGAGCATAAGCAAGAACAAGTAATCCTGCTCTTCCTCACGAGCAGAAAAACAATAGTGTAGAAATACAGTTATAACTTGAGTTCTGTGAATCCGATGATATTGTAGTTTATACCGTTGGAAAGCTTATCAAATTTACTACAACTTTCTTATAGAACACTTCTCCAGATTCTGCAGTTAAGGTAGTCGAAAACTGCGCACAACAGAAACTACTTCAGGTTGCTGACAGCACAGATGCGTCGTCTTGTGATTTTCATAACTCCCAAAACATAATAGCTATCAGGGTGGTTCTTACGGTCAGAGAAAGATATTGAAGTATACTATTGTCTAGAATTTATCCATAATTGTTGGGCTTCCAAAAATAGAGATATAAGCTAAGGAAAACAGACTGCTCTAAAAAAATAGGATAATGTAGAAACGAGATTCAAAGACACTAGAGAGATAGATAACACTAATCTTCAAGTCTTCATGCTTCTTTGCTTTGTGCTGATGAGATATAAGACATGGATTGAGTATAGCCAAAAGATGACAAGAAAGATAAGGTTTGATCTTTAGTTCTTCATACCTCGTCGCTTGAGATTAATGATGGTAGCGGACACTACCCCACTTAACAAAGATTTTATTCCACCTGGCAATGTCATTGAAGGCAACACTTTCTTTAAGGCTTGCTGCTAATGATAAATCCTTCACTTAAAACTTACTAAACATACTCGATATGGGGGTGATGTCATCTAAGTTTTCATGAAACTAACTATAGACTTCCAACATCTCCTTCCTATGTCGTCCATGCTAACTTGTATAGAGTATGTTGAATTGAATGTTGAACTCCCAACTGATGATAGCTTGAAGTGATGACTAGTCCTGACAAATACCCGAGCTTCTTGTAGATGATCCAACAAAGCACTGATCTCAAGCAAACAACACTAGCACATGAGTAGACTTCCAATCATAGAGATAACCACTTCTTCCAAGTGAAGCACTAGGACATACGAAACCTTCATCTTGCAACACTCACAACTTTGCTACCCCCTTAAGAAAAAGAAACTAGGGGACACCAAAGTAACTTGCATCTCCTTTTATACTAGATAACCATAATCATCTCTAATGTAAGATTCCAAGGCAAATCAATGAGATTCAAAGATATCCAATGATATATTCACTTATACAAGATAAGGAAGTAATGCAGAAAATTTCTGGGCGAATTCCAATTTTAACAGTTCAGTAAATCTGACATAACTCGAGCTACAAAGATCCAAATGAAGTGATCTTTACATGGTTGGAAATCTTATGAAATTATCTACAACTTTTATTCACAACACTTTTCCAGATTCTGTCCATAAGTTAGTCAAAAACTGAACTTAACCGAAACTGTTTCAGGATTCCAGACTGCGCAGTGACCCCAACTTGGAACAGGTATATCTCTTAGCTCATAATAGATAATAAGGTAAGTCCAGTGGGTTTGGAAAGATACAGAAGTGTAGTTATTCCCAGTAAAATTTCATAAATTTCTCATGTCCATATCTTGAGATATAACAGAAACATTGCAGACTGCTATAGAAATCAGCATGTGGAGTATTACGTAAAACCTACCCCACTTAACATGGATTGAGCTACTCCTCCAAAACTTATACCTTCCGAGCCACCTTTGAAACACAAGAACAAGACAACACACAAGCAACACATCAAGCAAAACAAGCACACATCACATCATCGGTACTACACGTGCTTCTTCAACAATGGTGGTCATCCTAAGGGAAGAGTATAGATGACGAAACGCCATCGAACTTTTGAAAAAGGTGAGATCAGAAAACTTTTAGTAAAAACAACATAAAACAAAATCCAAGGGATTAAGAAATAATAGCTCGAAGGAAGCTATCAAGGAGAGGATACAACAGGACAAGGAAGAGGAAATAGTCAAAATCAATGAGTCAAGGGATGACAAAATAGTTTTATAGTAAAATGACTTTTAGATTACGTCCAGGGCTACTTGGCATACGTCCTACAGTCAACACCGCTCTGATACCACTCTGTCACACCTGGTTCTCTAAAGAACAAAACCAGGCTAATCATATGTGTGCCCAGGAAGTCCACACATATGTCAGAATGAAAAAGTATCAGAAACAATATCATTATATAACGTATACATAACTATATTAACACTTACATCAGAGTATCGCGGAACGGTGACTAAACTTCAGGCTCCATTCTTCTCAGGGATGGCTGACTGGGGGTAACATATGCCTAGCACTTCTACTAGTCTTCTGGAAACTCCACTACACCTTTGTCCTTCTTCCGAGTAGCATCTTACTACACACTGGAGTGTGGGGGAAATAGCAAGAGTGAGTCCATGTCGAACTCAACAAGTATAACACAGGGTTCATGAGGCACAAAAGGCTAGACACTGTTTGACTGCGTTTAGCTTTTAATCATCATATAATTAGCAATTGAGTAGCATCAAGATAATCCAATCCCATTAATGAATCAATGATCACTTGTAATAAAAATAATGAATAGCATTAACATGAGCATAACAATAACAACAATAATTAAGCATGATATAACAATGGTGATCATCTATCTGTAAATGTTCCAAGGCCGCCCGTATCCGTGGGCACGGCTAGTATACCAGTTTTTAACTCTGCGTAGAGGTGTACACTTTCACTGTGAGTCATGATTTCCAAATGCATGGGTTAATTACTCCCAAAACACTGAAAACCATATAAAGCCATTCAAAAGTTCGTCTAACAAGTTAGGGCCATTAGATTCACTCGGCAGGCAGATGTAGAACCCCCCTTCCCAGTGGCACAACAACCGCAGCCTATACACACTAGGCCAGGGGCTCGCACTACACCCAACGTGGCAAGCCATTCTTACGCCATTTAAGGTAACCGCTAACAAGCTAGAAAAGGTCTCTTGAACAACTAGAGCCAGAGCCATATAGCCCTCACAGCTGTACTGTATATCCCGGTTATCACTTACAGGTAAGTCCTTATGGAGAGTAACTAGAGCAACAATATAACCCCTTGCTCTAGCCCCCTTTCAACAGTAATAAAATCATCTTAATGGTTGATTGCATAATCCATTAGTCAAATTACAAGATCATTGTTCATAATTAAGCACTAGCAATAGCTACCCAAATGCATAACCCATAGGTGACAAGGAAACAAGATATCAATAGCTAAGTTATAATCTCTATGGTTGTCAAGGAAGACACATGCATATGTATGATAATTTCAGTGAATAGGACAACAAGGATGGTCCCATGTTATACTTGCCTTGATCAAGTTCTCCGATAGATACTGCTGGTCCGGCTCAAAATAATACTCCTAATCGTCGTAGTACTGCTCACCGTCTTAAGTCTACACGTGTGGCTAGTGCCAGCGTTGACGTAGATGCCTTGGACGCCGAACGTCGTGGCACAGCACCCTGGCCTGCGTGTTCCCGCCTTCCCTTTCTTGACATACATCTCCTAGTCGTCCACACAAATACCCGCCAGCATACATGAAGTTGTGCAAGAATAGGGGAAAATCATATTAGTTTCGCACCCATGGAGGACGACGTGCACGCTATCACCCTCCTCGGTTCTGGAACGTGCCATCTTCGATCTCCATGGGACGGCGCAGACCGTGCGATGATCCGCAGGAGCTTCGGACGTTGATAGATGAAGGAGCTGTTGATGATGAAGAAGCCGTTGAACGCGTCGTCCTTGTCTGCCCGGCTCGCGCATGACCTGCCCGTGCTGCAGTTGGTGCTGCTGACAAATGCGTCTGCTTCACTCTTCCACAGCTGACCAGCAAGTTCAGTACGAACCATTGACAGAGAGCCGAGGTCTGGAGTTCCCTGTGTGGCTGGCTTCTGTGCATCCGCGTGGTGATAAAAAATGTGATCAGCCTGGAGCCCTTTTGTACGTCAGCGTTAGATGAGGCGCTCGTCGACGAAGAGCCTGCCTGCCTTCCTCCTGCACCCAGGGTTGAGATCCCTTGATGGCGTCGATGCATTGACGACAGCCTATCGGTGCCCTACTACGATGTCAGACCGGCCTTGGAGCCAACACCAAGTCATCCGTCTCGTCTTGGTGGAACTGGTGGCTACATGGAGTCCAAGATGCCTGCTTGTGTCCTAGATGATGGCGTAGCACGCACGCCGCAGCCAGCCTGCCATGCACCTCGCTCGCTTTAGCAGTCAAGTGCACATCTTGGTAGATGGCGCCTGGCAGCTACCTTGTAGACGTCCCCTCCACCTGCATCTTCGTCATCGGGAAGTGCAGGCAATGCGCACAAGTGCTGCAGCACTGCTGCTCCTCCACCAACGTAGTAGGACTCACGTGCTCCTCCTCTAGGGTGCGTCCGTGCCAGAAGCTCCACCTTTAGATGAGTGCAGGAGGCCGGACTTCTCCTACAGACGGCGCACCAACTAGTATTGCTGTCGATCCGAGAAGGGGTGCCGGCGAAGATGCACGTGCCTGCGCTGTGTTGGCTTCCTCGTTGCTTGCTCAGCCCGGCGACCACAAGTCAGCTGCCTGGCGGCGGCCATCGGCGAGCGTGAGTCGGGCGGCGGTGATTTTGGAGCTGGATGTGTTTGCTGCGGCAGTCGAGGGATGATGAGATATGACAGGGGAACGAGGGAAGTAGCGTCTCAAAGGGACCTTGTTAGTTGGATCGTGCGAGTGGCCGGTGATGCAAGACGAGACCGCGGCGGCGACGGCAACAGCGGCGGCAACAGCGGCGGCGAACGGCAACAGCGGCGGCGGGCAGCAACAGCGGCGGCGAACGGCAACAGCGGCGGCGGGCGGCGATAATAACGGTGGCGGCGGCAATAACGGCGGCGGCGACAACAGCGGCGGAAAACAGGGCTAGCAGGCAGGCCGGACATATATATAGGGAGGAAGACTCTCCACCTTCACGTCAACTAGCGATATGGTGCTAATTGACATTGCACCCTCCATCTTTACTAATAGGCCTAATTAATTATTAAAGCCCATTAGTAAATAAATGAATGGACATTTAGGATTATTGCACACAAGCTTTGGTGGAAAATGAGATATTTATTATTTTCGGAATTAATTAATTTTGTGGATAAAATAATTCTAGAAAAGTCCAGAATTATTATTTAAGCCGCGAAAAATACTCCGAAAGCTCCGAAAATTCGAGAGAATTTTCTAGAGACATTATGGAACATGAGGAACCCAAATAAAGTATTTGGAGCTTATGAAAAGATGGATGAAGAGATCAAGGAAAAAGATTAAGCTCACAGAAATTGGAATTTTGAATCCAGAAAATACCAAAAGGTTTTCCGATGAGAAGTAAACATGGTCCTATGGTATTTTGAAAATAATAGCACTCACCAACACCAAAGACAAGCATCACACAAACACCACATTATCAAATTAATATAAAAACATTTAAAACCACAATTTTCTATATTTAAATTAGCAGTAACTTAACTTATCTAATAAATTCATTCAAATATTGAAATCATTTATTTTATTTAGTATTTTTCATGCACAACCCAAAATAAAAAATTTTGGGTGTGACATGTGCCTACCCATAGCTCCACATATTCTTCTATCAGCACAGGTTCATCTTGCAACTGTTACCCATGCTCAACAACAGATTGGTTCACCCTGTTTGGTTTCATCAAAATTGCTAAAAAAATTCAGGAAAATAAAGAAAAAAAATTGTCAAAGTTTTTGCACGCTTTTCAGAGAACGTGCTGTATTCCTATAGACCACATCCCACCTCAGTTGTAGGTGCCAATTTTTGTGGTTGCATCTATTTTTATCCTTGTTCAAAGAAAATTATAAAAAATAGTGAAAAAATTAAAAAGTTTGATTCCTACTAGTGCCTTTTGGAAAAATCAGGGAAAATTTTAGGACAAAGGAAAAATCCGTGTTATTTGCTTGTTCTGTGCGTTCTTTCCATCGTCCTTTGTTTTCACCTTGTTGCGCTACGTCTCGACACGTCTTAGCCAGCAGCTGTGATTTGTACTTTGGATCCGGATTGAACAATCGCTAATCTGCGCTTGTTAATTGCTAATCCTTGCTGTCATATTGTGTGCCTACCCATAGCTCTACATATTCTTCTATCTGCACAGGTTCATCTTGCAACTGTTACCCACGCTCAACAATAGATTGCTTCGCCCTGTTTGGTTTTATCAAAATTGCCAAAAGAATTCAAAAAAATAAAGAAAAAAATTGTCAAAGTTTTTGCATGCTTTTCAGAGAACGTGTTGTATTTCTGTAGACCACATCCCACCTCAGTTGTAGGTGTCAATTTTTGTGGTTGCATCTTTTTTGGTCCTTGTTCAGAGAAAATTATAGAAAAATGGTGAAAAAATAAAAAAGTTTGATTCCCACCGGTGCCTTTTGGAAAAATCAGGGAAAAATTTAGGAAAAAGGAAAAATCCGTGTTATTTTCTTGTTCTGTGTGTTCTTTCCATTGTCCTTTGTTTTCACCTTCTTGCGCTACGTCTCGACACGTCTTAGCCAGCAGCTGTGATTTGTACTTTGGATCCGGATTCAACAATCGCTAATCTGCACTCGTTAATTGCTAATCCTTACTGTCATATTGTGTGCCTACCCATAGCTCCACATATTCTTCTACCAGCATAGGTTCATCTTGCAACTGTTACCCACGGTCAACAACAGATTGGTTCGCCCTGTTTGGTTTCATCAAAATTGCCAAAAAAATTCAAAAAAATAAAGAAAAAAATTATCAAAGTTTTTGCACGCTTTTCAGAGAATGTGCTGTATTTCTGTAGACCACATCCCACCTCAGTTGTAGGTGCCAATTTTTGTGGTTGCATCTTTTTTGATCCATGTTCAGAGAAAATAATAAAAAATAGTGAAAAAATAAAAAAGTTTGATTCCCACTTGTGCCTTTTGGAAAAATTAGGGAAAAATTCAGAAAAAATGAAAAATCCGTTTTATTTGCTTGTTCTGTGCGTTCTTTCCATCGTCCTTTATTTTCACCTTGTTGCGCTACGTCTCGACACGTCTTAGCCAACAGCTGTGATTTGTACTTTGGATCCGGATTGAACAATTGCTAATCTGCACTCGTTAATTGCTAATCTTTGCTGTCATATTGTGTGCCTACCCATTGCTCCACATATTCTTCTATCAGCACAGGTTCATCTTGCAACTATTACCCACGCTCAACAACAGATTGGTTCGCCCTGTTTGGTTTCATCAAAATTGCCAAAAAAATTCAGGAAAATAAAGAAAAAGATTGTCAAAGTTTTTGCACGCTTTTCAGAGAACGTGTTATATTTCTGTAGACCACATCCCACCTTAGTTGTAGGTGCTAATTTTTGTGGCTACATCTTTTTTGGTCCTTTTTCAGAGAAAATTATAAAAAAATAGTGAAAAAATAAAAAAGTTTGATTCCCACTAGTGCCTTTTGGAAAAATCAGGGAAAAATTCAGGAAAAAGAAAAAATCCGTGTTATTTGCTTGTTCTGTGCGTTCTTTTCATCGTCCTGTGTTTTCACCTTGTTGCGCTACGTCTCGACACGTCTTAGCCAGCAGCTGTGATTTGTACTTTGGATCCGGATTGAACAATCGCTAATCTGCACACGTTAATTGCTAAACCTTGCTGTCATATTGTGTGCCTACCCATAGCTCCACATATTCTTCTACCGGCACATGTTCATCTTGCAACTGTTACCCACGCTCAACAACAGGTTGGTTCGCCCTGTTTGGTTTCATCAAAATTGCCAAAAAAATTTAGGAAAATAAAGAAAAAAGATTGTCAAAGTTTTTGCACGCTTTTCAGAGAACGTGCTATATTTCTGTAGACCACATCCCACCTCAGTTGTAAGTGCTAATTTTTGTGGTTGCATCTTTTTTGGTCCTTGTTCAGAGAAAATTATAGAAAAAAGGTGAAAAAATAAAAAAGTTTGATTCCCACCTAGAAAAATCAGGGAAAAATTCAGAAAAAAGGAAAAATCCGTGATATTTGCTTGTTCTGTGCGTTCTTTCCATCGTCCTTTGTTTTCACCTTGTTGCGCTACGTCTCGACACATCTTAGCCAGCAGCTGTGATTTGTACTTTGGATCCGGATTGAACAATCGCTAATCTGCACTCGTTAATTGCTAATCCTTGCTGTCATATTATGTGCCTACCCATAGCACCACATATTCTTCTATCAGCACAGGTTCATCTTGCAACTGTTACCCATGCTCAACAATAGATTGGTTCACCCTGTTTGGTTTCATCAAAATTGCCAAAAAAATTCAGGAAAATAAAGAAAAAAAATTGTCAAAGTTTTTGCACGCTTTTCAGAGAACGTGCTGTATTTCTATAGACCACATCCCACCTTAGTTGTAGGTGCCAATTTTTGTGGTTGCATCTATTTTTATCCTTGTTCAAAGAAAATTATAAAAAATAGTGAAAAAATTAAAAAGTTTGATTCCTACTAGTGCCTTTTGGAAAAATCAGGGAAAATTTCAGGACAAAGGAAAAATCCGTGTTATTTGCTTGTTCTGTGCGTTCTTCCCATCGTCCTTTGTTTTTACCTTGTTGAACTACGTCTCGACACGTCTTAGCCAGCAGCTGTGATTTGTACTTTGGATCCGGATTGAACAATCGCTAATCTGCGCTTGTTAATTGCTAATCCTTGCTGTCATATTGTGTGCCTACCCATAGCTCCACATATTCTTCTATCTGCACAGGTTCATCTTGCAACTGTTACCCACGCTCAACAATAGATTGCTTCGCCCTGTTTGGTTTTATCAAAATTGCCAAAAGAATTCAAAAAAATAAAGAAAAAAATTGTCAAAGTTTTTGCATGCTTTTCAGAGAACGTGTTGTATTTCTGTAGACCACATCCCACCTCAGTTGTAGGTGTCAATTTTTGTGGTTGCATCTTTTTTGGTCCTTGTTCAGAGAAAATTATAGAAAAATGGTGAAAAAAATAAAAAAGTTTGATTCCCACCGGTGCCTTTTGGAAAAATCAGGGAAAAATTTAGGAAAAAGGAAAAATCCGTGTTATTTTCTTGTTTTGTGTGTTCTTTCCATTGTCCTTTGTTGTCACCTTGTTGTGCTACGTCTCGACACGTCTTAGCCAGCAGTTGTGATTTATACTTTGGATCGGATTGAACAATCGCTAATCTGCACTCGTTAATTGCTAATCCTTGCTGTCATATTGTGTGCCTACCCATAGCTCCACATATTCTTCTACCAGCACAGGTTCATCTTGTAACTGTTACCCCACGCTCAACAACAGATTGGTTCGCCCTGTTTGGTTTCATCAAAATTGCCAAAAAAATTCAGAAAAATAAAGAAAAAAATTATCAAAGTTTTTGCACGCTTTTCAGAGAACGTGCTGTATTTCTGTAGACCACATCCCACCTCAGTTGTAGGTGCCAATTTTTGTGGTTGCATCATTTTTTATCCTTGTTCATAGAAAATAATAAAAAATAGTGAAAAAATAAAAAAGTTTGATTCCCACCTGTGCCTTTTGGAAAAATCCGGGAAAAATTCAGGAAAAAGGAAAAATCCGTGTTATTTGCTTGTTCTGTGCGTTCTTTCCATCGTCCTTTGTTTTCACCTTGTTGCGCTACGTCTCGACACGTCTTAGCCAACAGCTGTGATTTGTACTTTGGATACGGATTTGAACAATCGCTAATCTGCACTCGTTAATTGCTAATCTTTGCTGTCATATTGTGTGCCTACCCATCGCTCCACATATTCTTCTATCAGCACAGGTTCATCTTGCAACTATTACCCATGCTCAACAACAGATTGGTTCGCCCTGTTTGGTTCATCAAAATTGCCAAAAAATTCAGAAAAATAAAGAAAAAGATTGTCAAAGTTTTTGCACGCTTTTTAGAGAACGTGTTATAATTTCTGTAGACCACATCCCACCTTAGTTGCAGGTGCTAATTTTTGTGGTTACATCTTTTTTGGTCCTTGTTCAGAGAAAATTATAAAAAAATAGTGAAAAAATAAAAAAGTTTGATTCCGACTAGTGGCCTTTTGCAAAAATCAGGGAAAAAATTCAGGAAAAAAAAATCCGTGTTATTTGCTTGTTCTGTGCGTTCTTTCTATCGTCCTTTGTTTTTACCTTGTTGCGCTACGTCTCGACACGTCTTAGCCAGCAGCTGTGATTGTACTTTGGATCCGGATTGAACAATCGCTAATCTGCACTCGTTAATTGCTAATACTTGTCATATTGTGTGCCTACCCATAGCTCGACATATTCTTCTATCGGCATAGGTTCATCTTGCAATTGTTACCCACGCTCAACAACAGATTGGTTCGCCCTGTTTGGTTCATCAAATTGCCAAAAAAATTTAGGAAAATAAAGAAAAAAGATTGTCAAAGTTTTTGCACGCTTTTCAGAGAACGTGCTATATTTCTGTAGGACCACATCCCACCTCCAGTTGTAGGTGCTACTTTTTGTGGTGCATCTTTTTTGGTCCTTGTTCAGAGAAAATTATAGAAATATTGGTGAAAGAATAAAAATTTGTTCCACTAGTGCCTTTTGGAAAAATCGGGAAAAATTCAGGGAAAAAGGAAATATCCGTGTTATTTGCTTGTTCTGTGCGTTCTTTCCATCGTCCTTTGTTTTCACCTTGTTGCGCTACGTCTCGACACATCTTAGCCAGCAGCTGTGATTTGTACTTTGGATCCGGATTGAACAATCGCTAATCTGCACTCGTTAATTGCTAATCCTTGCTGTCATATTATGTGCCTACCCATAGCTCCACATATTCTTCTATCAGCACAGGTTCATCTTGCAACTGTTACCCATGCTCACAACAGATTGGTTCGCCCTGTTTGGTTTCATCAAAATTGCCAAAAAAATTCAGGAAAACTAAAGAAAAAAAATTGTCAAAGTTTTTGCACGCTTTCAGAGAACGTGCTGTATTTCTATAGACGACATCCCACCTCAGTTGTAGGTGCCTATTTTTGTGGTTGCATCTATTTTTATCCTTGTTCAAAGAAAATTATATAAAATAGTGAAAAAAATTAAAAAGTTTGATTCCTACTAGTGCCTTTTTGAAAAATCAGGGAAATTAGAGGACAAAGGAAAAATCCGTGTTATTTGCTTGTTCTGTGCGTTCTTCCATCGTCCTTTGTTTTCACCTTGTTGCGCTACGTCTCGACACGTCTTAGCCCAGCAGCTATGATTTGTACTTTGGATCCGGATTGAACAATCGCTAATCTACGCTTGTTAATTGCTAATCCTTGCTGTCATATTGTGTGCCTACCCATAGCTCCACATATTCTTCTATATGCACAGGTTCATCTTGCAACTGTTACCCACGCTCAACAATAGATTGCTTCGCCCTGTTTGGTTTTATCAAAATTACCAAAAAATTCAGAAAAATAAAGAAAAAGATTGTCAAAGTTTTTGCACGCTTTTTAGAGAACGTGTTATATTTCTGTAGACCACATCCCCACCTTAGTTGTAGGTGCTAATTTTTGTGGTTACATCTTTTTTGGTCCTTGTTCAGGAAAATTATAAAAAATAGTGAAAAAATAAAAAAGTTGATTCCGACTAGTGCCTTTTGGAAAAAATCAGGGAAAAATTAGGAAAAAAAAAATCCGTGTTATTTGCTTGTTCTGTGCGTTCTTTCTATCGTCCTTTGTTTTTACCTTGTTGCGCTACGTCTCGACACGTCTTAGCCAGCAGCTGTGATTTGTACTTTGGATCCGGATTGAACAATCGCTAATCTGCACTCGTTAATTGCTAATCCTTACTGTCATATTGTGTGCCTACCCATAGCTCCACATATTCTTCTATCAGCACAGGTTCATCTTGCGACTGTTACCCACACTCAACAACAGATTGGTTCGCCCTGTTTAGTTTCATCAAAATTGTCAAAAAAATTTAGGAAAATGAAGAACAAAATTGTCAAGTTTTTGCACGCTTTTCAGAGAACGTGATGGATTACTATTGACCACATCCCACCTCAGTTGTAGGTGCCAATTTTGTGGGTTGCATCTTTTTGATCCTTGTTCAGAGAAAATTATAAGGAAAATAGTGAAAAAATAAAAAAGTTTGATTCCCACAAGTGCCTTTTGGAAAAATCAGGGAAAAATTCAGAAAAAAAGAAAAATCCGTGTTATTTGCTTGTTTTGTGCGTTTCTTTCCATCGTCCTTTGTTTTCACCTTGTTGCGCTACGTCTCGACACGTCTTAGCCAGCAGCTGTGATTTGTACTTTGGATCCGGATTGAACAATCGCTAATCTGCACTCGTTAATTACTAATCCTTGCTATCATATTATGTGCCTACCCATAGCTCCAACAATTCTTCTATCAGCACAGGTTCATCTTGCAACTGTTACCCACGCTCACCAATAGATTGGTTCGCCCTGTTTGGTTTCATCAAAATTGCCAAAAAAATTCAGAAAAATAAACAAAAAAATTGTCAAAGTTTTTGCACGCTTTTCAGAGAACGTGCTATATTTCTGTAGACCACATTCCATCTCAGTTGTAGGTGCCAATTTTTGTGGTTGCATCTTTCTTGGTCCTTGTTCAGAGAAAATTATAAAAAAAATAGTGAAAAAAATAAAAAAGTTTAATTCCCACGAGTTGCCTTTTGAAAAAATTAGGGAAAAATTCCGGAAAAAGGAAAAATCTGTGTTATTTGCTTGTTCTATGCATTCTTTCCATCGTCCTTTGTTTTCACCTTGTTGCGCTACGTCTCGACACGTCTTAGCCAGCAGCTGTGATTTGTACTTTGGATCCGGATTGAACAATCGCTAATCTGCACTCGTTAATTGCTAATCCTTGCTGTCATATTGTTTGCCTACCCATAGCTCCACATATTCTTCTATCAGCACAGGTTCATCTTCCAACTGTTACCCACGCTCCAACAACAGATTGGTTCGCCCTGTTTTTTTTCATCAAAATTGCCAAAAAAAATCAGGAAAATAAAGAAAAAAATGTCAAAGTTTTTGGACGCTTTTCAGAGAACGTGCTGTATTTCTGTAGACCACATCCCACCTTAGTTGTGGGTGCCAATTTTTGTGGTTACATCTTTTTTATCCTTGTTCAGAAAAAATAATAAAAAAATAGTGAAAAAAAATAAAAAAGTTTGGTTCCCACCAGTGCCTTTTGGATAAATCGGGGAGAAATTCAGGAAAAAGGAAAAAATCCGTGTTATTTGCTTGTTCTGTGCGTTCTTTCTATCATCCTTTGTTTTACCTTGTTGCGCTACGTCTCGACACGTCTTAGCCAGCAGCTGTGATCTGTACTTTGGATCCGGATTGAACAATCGCTAATCCGCACTCGTTAATTACTAATCCTTACTGTCATATTGTGTGCCTACCCATAGCTCCACATATTCTTCTATCAGCACAGGTCATCTTGCAACTGTTACCCACGCTCAACAACAGATTGGTTCGCCCTGTTTAGGTTTAATCAAACTTC
>CM039604.1:54466882-54739163 GCA_022457205.1 Saccharum spontaneum | reverse complement strand
AAAAATAGTGAAAAAATAAAAAATTTTAATTCCCACGAGTGCATTTTGAAAAAATCAGGGAAAAATTTCGGAAAAAAGAAAAATTCGTGTTATTTGCTTGTTCTGTGCATTCTTTCCATCGTCCTTTGTTTTGACCTTGTTGCGCTATGTCTCGACACGTCTTAGCCAGCAGCTGTGATTTGTACTTTGGATCCGGATTGAACAATCGCTAATTTGCACTCGTTAATTACTAATCCTTGCTGTCATATTGTGTGCCTACCCATAGCTCCACATATTCTTCTATCAGCACAGGTTCATCTTGCAACTGTTACCCACGCTCACCAACAGATTGGTTCGCCCTATTTGGTTTCCTCAAAATTGCCAAAAAAATTCAGAAAAATAAAGAAAAAAAATTATCAAAGTTTTCGCACGCTTTTCAGAGAACATGCTATATTTCTGTAGACCACATCCCACCTCAGTTGTAGGTGCCAATTTTTGTGGTTGCATCTTTTTTGGTCCTTGTTCAGAGAAAATTATAAAAAATATTGAAAAAATAAAAAAGTTTAATTCCCACGAGTGCTTTTTGAAAAAATCAGGGAAAAATTCCGGAAAAAGGAAAAATCCGTGTTATTTGCTTGTTCTGTGCGTTCTTTCCATCGTCCTTTGTTTTCACCTTGTTGCGCTACGTCTCGACACGTCTTAGCCAGCAGCTGTGATTTGTACTTTGGATTCGGACTGAACAATCGCTAATCTACACTCGTTAATTGCTAATCCTTGCTATCATATTGTGTGCCTACCGATAGCTCCACATATTCTTCTATCAGCACAGGTTCATCTTGCAACTGTTACCCACGCTAAACAACAGATTGCTTCGCCCTGTTTGGTTTCATCAAAATTGCCAAAAAAATTCAGGAAAATAAAGAAAAAGATTGTCAAAGTTTTTGCAAGCATTTCAGAGAACGTGCTGTATTTGTGTAGACCACATCCCACCTCAGTTGTAGGTGCCAATTTTTGTGGTTGCATCTTTTTTGGTCCTTGTTCAGGGAAAATTATAAAAAATAGCGAAAAAATAAAAAAGTTTGATTCCCACGAGTGCCTTTTGGAAAAATCAGGGAAAAATTTAGGAAAAAGAAAAAATCCGTGTTATTTGCTTGTTCTGTTCGTTCTTTCCATCGTCCTTTGTTTTCACCTTGTTGCGCTACGTCTCGACACGTCTTAGCCTACAACTGTGATTTGTACTTTGGATCCGGATTGAACAATCGCTAATCTGCACTCGTTAATTGCTAATCCTTGCTGTCATATTGTGTGCCTACCCATAGCTCCACATATTCTTCTATCAGCACAGGTTCATCTTGCAACTGTTACCCACACTCAACAACAGATTGGTTTGCCCTGTTTGGTTTCATCAAAATTGCCAAAAAAATTCAGGAAAAATAAAGAAAAACAATTGTCAAAGTTTTTGCACGCTTTTCAGAGAAGGTGTTGTATTACTGTAGGCCACATCCCACCTTAGTTGTAGGTGCCAATTTTTGTGGTTGCATCTTTTTTGGTCCTTGTTCAGGGAAAATTATAAAAAATAGTGAAAAAATAAAAAAGTTTGATTCCCACGAGTGCCTTTTGGAAAAATCAGGGAAAAATTCAGGAAAAAGAAAAAATCTGTGTTATTTGCTTGTTCTGTGCGTTCTTTCAATCGTCCTTTGTTTTCACCTTGTTGCGCTACGTCTCGTCAGGTCTTAGCCAGCAACTGTGATTTATACTTTGGATCCGGATTGAACAATCGCTAATCTGCACTCGTTAATTGCCAATCCTTGCTGCCATATTGTGTGCCTACCCATAGCTCCACAAATCCTTCTATCAGCACAGGTTCATCTTGCAACTGTTACCCATGCTCAACAACAGATTGATTCGTCCTGTTTGGTTTCATCAAAACTGCCAAAAAAATTCAGGAAAATAAAGAAAAAAGATTGTCATAGTTTTTGCACGCTTTTCAGAGAATGTGCTGTATTTCTGTAGACCACATCCCACCTTAGTTGTAGGTGCTAATTTTTGTGGTTGCATCTTTTTTGGTCCTTGTTCAGAGAAAATTATAAAAAAATAGTGAAAAAATAAAAAAGTTTGATTCCCACCAGTGCCTTTTGGAAAAATCAGGGAAAAATTTAGGAAAGAGAAAAAATCCGTGTTATTTGCTTGTTCTGTGCGTTCTTTCCATCGTCCTTTGTTTTCACCTTGTTGCGCTACGTCTCGACACGTCTTAGCCAGCAGCTGTGATTTGTAGTTTGGATCCGAATTGAACAATCGCTAATCTGCACCGTTAATTACTAATTTTTACTGTCATATTGTGTGCCTACCCATAGCTCCACATATTCTTCTATCAGCACAGGTTCATCTTGCAACTATTACCCACGCTCAACAACAGATTGGTTCGCCCTATTTAGTTTCATCAAAATTGCCAAAAAAATTCAAGAAAATAAAGAAAAAAATTGTCAAAGTTTTTGCACGCTTTTCAGAGAATGTGCTATATTTCTGTAGACCACATCCCACCTCAGTTGTAGGCGCCAATTTTTGTGGTTGCATCTTTTTTGGTCCTTGTTCAGGGAAAATTATAAAAAATAGTTAAAAAATGAAAAAGTTTGATTCCCACGAGTGCCTTTTGGAAAAATCAGGGAAAAATTCAGGAAAAACAAAAAATCCGTGTTATTTGCTTGTTCTATGCGTCCTTTCCATCGTCCTTTGTTTTCACCTTGTTGCGCTACGTCTCGACACATCTTAGCCAGCACCTATGATTTGTACTTTGGATCCGGATTGAACAATCTCTAATCTGCACTCGTTAATTGCTAATTCTTGCTGTCATATTGTGTGCCTACCCATCGCTCCACATATTCTTCTATCAGCACAGGTTCATCTTGCAACTGTTACCCACGCTCAACAACAGATTGCTTCGCCCTATTTGGTTTCATCAAAATTGCCAAAAAAATTTAGGAAAATAAAGAAAAAAATTGTCAAAGTTTTTGCACGCTTTTCAGAGAACGTGCTATATTTCTGTAGACCACATCCCACCTCAGTTGTAGGTGCCAATTTTTGTGGTTGCATCTTTTTTGGTCCTTGTTCAGGGAAAATTATATAAAATAGTGAAAAAATAAAAAAGTTTGATTCCCATGAGTGCCTTTTGGAAAAATCAGGGAAAAATTCAGGAAAAAGAAAAAATTCGTGTTATTTGCTTGTTCTATGCGTTCTTTCCATCGTCCTTTGTTTTCACCTTGTTGCGCTACGTCTCGACACGTCTTAGCCAGCAACTATGATTTGTACTTTGGATCCGGATTGAACAATCTCTAATCTGCACTCGTTAATTGCTAATTCTTGCTGTCATATTGTGTGCCTACCCATCGCTCCACATATTCTTCTATCAGCATAGGTTCATCTTGCAACTGTTACCCACGCTCAAAAACAGATTGGTTCGCCCTATTTGGTTTCATCAAAATTGCCAAAAAAATTCAGGAAAATAAAGAAAAAAAATTGTCAAAGTTTTTGCACGCTTTTTCAGAGAACGTGCTGTATTACTGTAGACCACATCCCATATCAGTTGTAGGTGCCAATTTTTGTGGTTGCATCTTTTTTGGTCCTTGTTCAGGGAAAATTATAAAAAATAGTGAAAAAATAAAAAAAGTTTGACTCCCACTAGTGCCTTTTGGAAAAATCAGGGAAAAATTCAGGAAAAAGAAAAAATCCGTGTTATTTGCTTGTTCTGTGCGTTCTTTCAATCGTCGTTTGTTTTCACCTTGTTGCGCTACGTCTCGACACGTCTTAGCCAGCAACTGTGATTTATACTTTGGATCCGGATTGAACAATCACTAATCTGCACTCGTTAATTGCTAATCCTTGCTGCCATATTGTGTGCCTACCCACAGCTCCACATATTCTTCTATCAGCACAGGTTCGTCTTGCAACTGTTACCCATGCTCAACAACAGATTGATTCGTCCTGTTTGGTTTCATCAAAATTGCTAAAAAAATTCAGGAAAATAAATAAAAAAGATTGTCATAGTTTTTGCACGCTTTTCAGAGAACGTGCTGTATTTCTGTAGACCACATCCCACCTTAGTTGTAGGTGCTAATTTTTGTGGTTGCATCTTTTTCGGTCCTTGTTCAGAGAAAATTATAAAAAAATAGTGAAAAAATAAAAAAGTTTGATTCCCACTAGTGCCTTTTGGAAAAATCAGGGAAAATTCAGGAAAAAGAAAAAATCCGTGTTATTTGCTTGTTCTGTGCGTTCTTTCCATCGTCCTTTGTTTTTACCTTGTTGCGCTACGTTTCGACACGTCTTAGCCAGTAGTTGTGATTTGTACTTTGGATCTAGAATGAACAATCGCTAATCTGCACTCGTTAATTACTAATTCTTACTGTCATATTGTGTGCCTACCCATAGCTCCACATATTCTTCTATCAGCACAGGTTCATCTTGCAACTGTTACCCACGCTCAACAACAGATTGGTTCGCCCTGTTTAGTTTCATCAAAATTGCTAAAAAAATTCAGGAAAATAAAGAAAAAAAATTGTCAAAATTTTTGCACGCTTTTTAGAGAACATGCTATATTTCTGTAGACCACATCCCACCTCAGTTGTAGGTGCCAATTTTTGTGGTTGCTTCTTTTTTGATCCTTGTTCAGGGAAAATTATAAAAAATAGTGAAAAAATAAAAAAATTGATTCCCACGAGTGCCTTTTGGAAAAATCAGGGAAAAATTCAGGAAAAAGGAAAAATCCGTGTTACTTACTTGTTCTGTGCGTTCTTTCCATCGTCCTTTGTTTTCACCTTGTTGCGCTACGTCTCGACACGTCTTAGCCAGCAGCTGTGATTTCTAGTTTGGATCCGAATTGAACAATCGCTAATCTGCACCGTTAATTACTAATTTTTACTGTCATATTGTGTGCCTACCCATAGCTCCACATATTCTTCTATCAGCATAGGTTCATCTTGCAACTATTACCCACGCTCAACAACAGATTGGTTCGCCCTATTTAGTTTCATCAAAATTGCCAAAAAAATTCAAGAAAATAAAGAAAAAAATTGTCAAAGTTTTTGCACGCTTTTCAGAGAATGTGCTATATTTCTGTAGACCACATCCCACCTCAGTTGTAGGCGCCAATTTTTGTGGTTGCATCTTTTTTGGTCCTTGTTCAGGGAAAATTATAAAAAATAGTTAAAAAATGAAAAAGTTTGATTCCCACGAGTGCCTTTTGGAAAAATCAGGGAAAAATTCAGGAAAAACAAAAAATCCGTGTTATTTGCTTGTTCTATGCGTCCTTTCCATCGTCCTTTGTTTTCACCTTGTTGCGCTACGTCTCGACACATCTTAGCCAGCACCTATGATTTGTACTTTGGATCCGGATTGAACAATCTCTAATCTGCACTCGTTAATTGCTAATTCTTGCTGTCATATTGTGTGCCTACCCATCGCTCCACATATTCTTCTATCAGCACAGGTTCATCTTGCAACTGTTACCCACGCTCAACAACAGATTGCTTCGCCCTATTTGGTTTCATCAAAATTGCCAAAAAAATTTAGGAAAATAAAGAAAAAAATTGTCAAAGTTTTTGCACGCTTTTCAGAGAACGTGCTATATTTCTGTAGACCACATCCCACCTCAGTTGTAGGTGCCAATTTTTGTGGTTGCATCTTTTTTGGTCCTTGTTCAGGGAAAATTATATAAAATAGTGAAAAAATAAAAAAGTTTGATTCCCATGAGTGCCTTTTGGAAAAATCAGGGAAAAATTCAGGAAAAAGAAAAAATTCGTGTTATTTGCTTGTTCTATGCGTTCTTTCCATCGTCCTTTGTTTTCACCTTGTTGCGCTACGTCTCGACACGTCTTAGCCAGCAACTATGATTTGTACTTTGGATCCGGATTGAACAATCTCTAATCTGCACTCGTTAATTGCTAATTCTTGCTGTCATATTGTGTGCCTACCCATCGCTCCACATATTCTTCTATCAGCATAGGTTCATCTTGCAACTGTTACCCACGCTCAAAAACAGATTGGTTCGCCCTATTTGGTTTCATCAAAATTGCCAAAAAAATTCAGGAAAATAAAGAAAAAAAATTGTCAAAGTTTTTGCACGCTTTTTCAGAGAACGTGCTGTATTACTGTAGACCACATCCCATATCAGTTGTAGGTGCCAATTTTTGTGGTTGCATCTTTTTTGGTCCTTGTTCAGGGAAAATTATAAAAAATAGTGAAAAAATAAAAAAAGTTTGACTCCCACTAGTGCCTTTTGGAAAAATCAGGGAAAAATTCAGGAAAAAGAAAAAATCCGTGTTATTTGCTTGTTCTGTGCGTTCTTTCAATCGTCGTTTGTTTTCACCTTGTTGCGCTACGTCTCGACACGTCTTAGCCAGCAACTGTGATTTATACTTTGGATCCGGATTGAACAATCACTAATCTGCACTCGTTAATTGCTAATCCTTGCTGCCATATTGTGTGCCTACCCACAGCTCCACATATTCTTCTATCAGCACAGGTTCGTCTTGCAACTGTTACCCATGCTCAACAACAGATTGATTCGTCCTGTTTGGTTTCATCAAAATTGCTAAAAAAATTCAGGAAAATAAATAAAAAAGATTGTCATAGTTTTTGCACGCTTTTCAGAGAACGTGCTGTATTTCTGTAGACCACATCCCACCTTAGTTGTAGGTGCTAATTTTTGTGGTTGCATCTTTTTCGGTCCTTGTTCAGAGAAAATTATAAAAAAATAGTGAAAAAATAAAAAAGTTTGATTCCCACTAGTGCCTTTTGGAAAAATCAGGGAAAATTCAGGAAAAAGAAAAAATCCGTGTTATTTGCTTGTTCTGTGCGTTCTTTCCATCGTCCTTTGTTTTTACCTTGTTGCGCTACGTTTCGACACGTCTTAGCCAGTAGTTGTGATTTGTACTTTGGATCTAGAATGAACAATCGCTAATCTGCACTCGTTAATTACTAATTCTTACTGTCATATTGTGTGCCTACCCATAGCTCCACATATTCTTCTATCAGCACAGGTTCATCTTGCAACTGTTACCCACGCTCAACAACAGATTGGTTCGCCCTGTTTAGTTTCATCAAAATTGCTAAAAAAATTCAGGAAAATAAAGAAAAAAAATTGTCAAAATTTTTGCACGCTTTTTAGAGAACATGCTATATTTCTGTAGACCACATCCCACCTCAGTTGTAGGTGCCAATTTTTGTGGTTGCTTCTTTTTTGATCCTTGTTCAGGGAAAATTATAAAAAATAGTGAAAAAATAAAAAAATTGATTCCCACGAGTGCCTTTTGGAAAAATCAGGGAAAAATTCAGGAAAAAGGAAAAATCCGTGTTACTTACTTGTTCTGTGCGTTCTTTCCATCGTCCTTTGTTTTCACCTTGTTGCGCTACGTCTCGACACGTCTTAGCCAGCAACTATGATTTGTACTTTGGATCCGGATTGAACAATCGCTAATCTGCACTCGTTAATTGCTAATCCTTGCTGTCATATTGTGTGCCTACCCATAGCTCCACATATTCTTCTATCAGCACAGGTTCATCTTGCAACTGTTACCCACGTTCAACAACAGATTGATTCGCCCTGTTTGGTTTCATCAAAATTGCCAAAAAAATTCAGGAAAATAAAGAAAAAAGATTGTCATAGTTTTTGCACGCTTTTCAGAGAACGTGCTGTATTTCTGTAGACCACATCCCACCTCAGTTGTAGGTGCTAATTTTTGTGGTTGCATCTTTTTTGGTCCTTGTTCAGAGAAAATTATAAAAAAATAGTGAAAAAATAAAAAAATTTGATTCCCACTAGTGCCTTTTGGAAAAATCAGGGAAAAATTCAGGAAAAAGAAAAAATCAGTGTTATTTGCTTGTTCTGTGCGTTCTTGCCATCGTCCTTTGTTTTTACCTTGTTGCCCTACGTTTCGACACGTCTTAGCCAGCAGCTGTGATTTGTACTTTGGATCCGGATTGAACAATCGCTAATCTGCACTCGTTAATTACTAATCCTTACTGTCGTATTGTGTGCCTACCCATAGCTCCACATATTCTTCTATCAGCACAGGTTCATCTTGCAAATATTACGCACGCTCAACAACAGATTGGTTCGCCCTGTTTGGTTTCGTCAAAATTGCCAAAAAAATTCAGGAAAATAAAGAAAAAAGTTGTTAAAGTTTTTGCACGCTTTTCAGAGAACGTGCTATATTTCTGTAGACCACATGCCACCTCAGTTGTAGGTGCCAATTTTTGTGGTTGCATCTTTTTTGGTCCTTGTTCAGGAAAAATTATAAAAAAATAGTGAAAAAATAAAAAAGTTTGATTCCCACCAGTGCCTTTTGGAAAAATCAGGGAAAAATTCAGGAAAAAGAAAAAATCAGTGTTATTTGCTTGTTCTGTGCGTTCTTGCCAATGTCCTTTGTTTTTACCTTGTTGCCCTACGTTTCGACACGTCTTAGCCAGCAGCTGTGATTTGTACTTTGGATCCGAATTGAACAATCACTAATCTGCACTCGTTAATTGCTAATCCTTGCTATCATATTGTGTGCCTACCCATAGCTCCACATATTCTTCTATCAGCGCAGGTTCATCTTGCAACTGTTACCCACGCTCAACAACAGATTGATTCACCCTGTTTGGTTTCATCAAAATTGCCAAAAAAATTCAGGAAAATAAAGAAAAAAGATTGTCATAGTTTTTGCACGCTTTTCAGAGAACGTGCTGTATTTCTGTAGACCACATCCCACCTTAGTTGTAGGTGCTAATTTTTGTGGTTGCATCTTTTTTGGTCCTTGTTCAGAGAAAATTATAAAAAATAGTGAAAAAATAAAAAAGTTTGATTCCCACTAGTGTCTTTTGGAAAATCAGGGAAAAATTCAGGAAAAAGAAAAAATCAGTGTTATTTGCTTGTTCTGTGCGTTCTTGCCATCGTCCTTTGTTTTTACCTTGTTGCCCTATGTTTCGACACGTCTTAGCCAGCAGCTGTGATTTGTACTTCGGATCCGGATTGAACAATCGCTAATCTGCACTCGTTAATTACAAATCCTTACTGTCATATTATGTGCCTACCCATAGCTCCACATATCCTTCTATCAGCACAGGTTCATCTTGCAACTATTACCCACGCTCAACAACAGATTGGTTCGTCCTGTTTGGTTTCATCAAAATTGCCAAAAAAATTCAGGAAAATAAAGAAAAAAGATTGTCATAGTTTTTGCACGCTTTTCAGAGAACATGCTGTATTTCTGTAGACCACATCCCACCTTAGTTGTAGGTGCTAATTTTTGTGGTTCCATCTTTTTTGGTCCTTGTTCAGAGAAAATTATAAAAAAATAGTGAAAAAATAAAAAAGTTTGATTCCCACTAGTGCCTTTTGGAAAAATCAGGGAAAAATTCAGGAAAAAGAAAAAATCCGGATTATTTGCTTGTTCTGTGCGTTCTTGCCATCGTCCTTTGTTTTTACCTTGTTGCGCTACGTTTCGACACGTCTTAGCCAGCAGCTGTGATTTGTACTTTGGATCCGGATTGAACAATCGCTAATCTGCACCGTTAATTACTAATCCTTACTGTGATATTGTGTGCCTACCCATAGCTCCACATATTCTTCTATCAGCACAGGTTCATCTTGTAACTATTACCCACGCTCAACAACAGATTGGTTCGCCCCGTTTAGTTTCATCAAAATTGCCAAAAAAATTCAAGAAAATAAAGAAAAAAATTGTCAAAGTTTTTGCACGCTTTTCAGAGAACGTGCTATATTTCTGTAGACCACATCCCACCTCAGTTGTAGGTGCCAATTTTTGTGGTTGCATCTTTTTTGGTCCTTGTTCAGGGAAAATTATAAAAAATAGTGAAAAAATAAGAAAGTTTGATTCCCACGAGTGCCTTTTGGAAAAATCAGGGAAAATTCAGGAAAAAGAAAAAATTCGTGTTATTTGCTTGTTCTATGCGTTCTTTCCATCGTCCTTTGTTTTCACCTTGTTGCGCTACGTCTCGACACGTCTTAGCCAGCAACTATGATTTGTACTTTGGATCCAGATTGAACAATCTCTAATCTGCACTCGTTAATTGCTAATTCTTGCTGTCATATTGTGTGCCTACCCATCGCTCCACATATTCTTCTATCAGCACAGGTTCATCTTGCAACTGTTACCCACGCTCAAAAACAGATTGCTTTGCCCTATTTGGTTTCATCAAAATTGCCAAAAAAATTCAGGAATATAAAGAAAAAAAATTGTTAAAGTGTTTGCACGCTTTTTCAAAGAACGTGTTGTATTACTGTAGACCACATCCCACATCAGTTGTTGGTGCAAATTTTTGTGGTTGCATCTTTTTTGGTCTTTGTTTAGGGAAAATTATAAAAAATAGTGAAAAAGTAAAAACGTTTGATTCCCACGAGTGCCTTTTGGAAAAATCAGGGAAAAATTCAGGAAAAAGAAAAAATTCGTGTTATTTGCTTGTTCTATGCGTTCTTTCAATCGTCCTTTGTTTTCACCTTGTTGCGCTACGTCTCGACACGTCTTAGCCAGCAACTGTGATTTATACTTTGGATCCGGATTGAACAATCGCTAATCTGCACTCGTTAATTACTAATACTTACTGTCATATTGTGTGCCTACCCATAGCTCCACATATTCTTCTATCAGCACAGGTTCATCTTGCAACTGTTACCCACGCTCAACAACAGATTGGTTCGCCCTGTTTAGTTTCATCAAAATTGCTAAAAAAATGCAGGAAAATAAAGAAAAAAAATTGTCAAAATTTTTGCACGCTTTTTAGAGAACGTGCTATATTTCTGTAGACCACATCCCACCTCAGTTGTAGGTGCTAATTTTTGTGGTTGCATCTTTTTTGGTCCTTGTTCAGAGAAAATTATAAAAAAATAGTGAAAAAATAAAAAAGTTTGATTCCCACTAGTGCCTTTTGGAAAAATCAGGGAAAAATTCAGGAAAAAGAAAAAATCCGGATTATTTGCTTGTTCTGTGCGTTCTTGCCATCGTCCTTTGTTTTTACCTTGTTGCGCTACGTTTCGACACGTCTTAGCCAGCAGCTGTGATTTGTACTTTGGATCCGGATTGAACAATCGCTAATCTGCACCGTTAATTACTAATCCTTACTGTGATATTGTGTGCCTACCCATAGCTCCACATATTCTTCTATCAGCACAGGTTCATCTTGCAACTATTACCCACGCTCAACAACAGATTGGTTCGCCCCGTTTAGTTTCATCAAAATTGCCAAAAAAATTCAAGAAAATAAAGAAAAAAATTGTCGAAGTTTTTGCACGCTTTTTAGAGAACGTGCTATATTTCTGTAGACCACATCCCACCTCAGTTGTAGGTGCCAATTTTTGTGGTTGCATCTTTTTTGGTCCTTGTTCAGGGAAAATTATAAAAAATAGTGAAAAAATAAGAAAGTTTGATTCCCACGAGTGCCTTTTGGAAAAATCAGGGAAAAATTCAGGAAAAAGAAAAAATCCGTGTTATTTGCTTGTTCTGTGCGTTCTTTCAATCGTCCTTTGTTTTCACCTTGTTGCGCTACGTCTCGACACGTCTTAGCCAGCAACTGTGATTTATACTTTGGATCCGGATTGAACAATCACTAGTCTACACTCGTTAATTACTAATCCTTGCTGCCATATTGTGTGCCTACCCACAGCTCCACATATTCTTCTATCAGCACAGGTTCATCTTGCAACTGTTACCCACGCTCAACAACAGATTGATTCGTCCTGTTTGGTTTCATCAAAATTGCCAAAAAAATTTAGGAAAATAAAGAAAAAAGATTGTCATAGTTTTTGCACGCTTTTCAGAGAACGTGCTGTATTTCTGTAGACCACATCCCACCTTAGTTGTAGGTGCTAATTTTTGTGGTTGCATCTTTTTTGGTCCTTGTTCAGAGAAAATTATAAAAAAATAGTGAAAAAATAAAAAAGTTTGATTCCCACTAGTGCCTTTTGGAAAAATCAGGGAAAAATTCAGGAAAAAGAAAAAATCTGGATTATTTGCTTTTTCTGTGCGTTCTTGCCATCGTCCTTTGTTTTTACCTTGTTGCGCTACGTTTCGACACGTCTTAGCCAGCAGCTGTGATTTGTACTTTGGATCCGGATTGAACAATCGCTAATCTGCACCGTTAATTACTAATCCTTACTGTGATATTGTGTGCCTACCCATAGCTCCACATATTCTTCTATCAGCACAGGTTCATCTTGCAACTATTACCCACGCTCAACAACAGATTGGTTCGCCCCGTTTAGTTTCATCAAAATTGCCAAAAAAATTCAAGAAAATAAAGAAAAAAATTGTCAAAGTTTTTGCACGCTTTTCAGAGAACGTGCTATATTTCTGTAGACCACATCCCACCTCAGTTGTAGGTGCCAATTTTAGTGGTTGCATCTTTTTTGGTCCTTGTTCAGGGAAAATTATAAAAAATAGTGAAAAAATAAGAAAGTTTGATTCCCATGAGTGCCTTTTGGAAAAATCTGGGAAAATTCAGGAAAAAGAAAAAATTCGTGTTATTTGCTTGTTCTATGCGTTCTTTCCATCGTCCTTTGTTTTCACCTTGTTGCGCTACGTCTCAACACGTCTTAGCCAGCAACTATGATTTGTACTTTGGATCCAGATTGAACAATCTCTAATATGCACTCGTTAATTGCTAATTCTTGCTGTCATATTGTGTGCCTACCCATCGCTCCACATATTCTTCTATCAGCACAGGTTCATCTTGCAACTGTTACCCACGCTCAAAAACACATTGCTTCGCCCTATTTGGTTTTATCAAAATTGCCAAAAAAATTCAGGAATATAAAGAAAAAAAATTGTTAAAGTGTTTGCACGCTTTTTCAAAGAACGTGTTGTATTACTGTAGACCACATCCCACATCAGTTGTTGGTGCAAATTTTTGTGGTTGCATCTTTTTTGGTCTTTGTTTAGGGAAAATTATAAAAAATAGTGAAAAAATAAAAAAGTTTGATTCCCACGAGTGCCTTTTGGAAAAATCAGGGAAAAATTCAGGAAAAAGAAAAAATCCGTGTTATTTGCTTGTTCTGTGCGTTCTTTCAATCGTCCTTTGTTTTCACCTTGTTGCGCTACGTCTCGACACGTCTTAGCCAGCAACTGTGATTTATACTTTGGATCCGGATTGAACAATCACTAGTCTACACTCGTTAATTACTAATCCTTGCTGCCATATTGTGTGCCTACCCACAGCTCCACATATTCTTCTATCAGCACAGGTTCATCTTGCAACTGTTACCCACGCTCAACAACAGATTGATTCGTCCTGTTTGGTTTCATCAAAATTGCCAAAAAAATTTAGGAAAATAAAGAAAAAAGATTGTCATAGTTTTTGCACGCTTTTCAGAGAACGTGCTGTATTTCTGTAGACCACATCCCACCTTAGTTGTAGGTGCTAATTTTTGTGGTTGCATCTTTTTTGGTCCTTGTTCAGAGAAAATTATAAAAAAATAGTGAAAAAATAAAAAAGTTTGATTCCCACTAGTGCCTTTTGGAAAAATCAGGGAAAAATTCAGGAAAAAGAAAAAATCTGGATTATTTGCTTTTTCTGTGCGTTCTTGCCATCGTCCTTTGTTTTTACCTTGTTGCGCTACGTTTCGACACGTCTTAGCCAGCAGCTGTGATTTGTACTTTGGATCCGGATTGAACAATCGCTAATCTGCACCGTTAATTACTAATCCTTACTGTGATATTGTGTGCCTACCCATAGCTCCACATATTCTTCTATCAGCACAGGTTCATCTTGCAACTATTACCCACGCTCAACAACAGATTGGTTCGCCCCGTTTAGTTTCATCAAAATTGCCAAAAAAATTCAAGAAAATAAAGAAAAAAATTGTCAAAGTTTTTGCACGCTTTTCAGAGAACGTGCTATATTTCTGTAGACCACATCCCACCTCAGTTGTAGGTGCCAATTTTAGTGGTTGCATCTTTTTTGGTCCTTGTTCAGGGAAAATTATAAAAAATAGTGAAAAAATAAGAAAGTTTGATTCCCATGAGTGCCTTTTGGAAAAATCTGGGAAAATTCAGGAAAAAGAAAAAATTCGTGTTATTTGCTTGTTCTATGCGTTCTTTCCATCGTCCTTTGTTTTCACCTTGTTGCGCTACGTCTCAACACGTCTTAGCCAGCAACTATGATTTGTACTTTGGATCCAGATTGAACAATCTCTAATATGCACTCGTTAATTGCTAATTCTTGCTGTCATATTGTGTGCCTACCCATCGCTCCACATATTCTTCTATCAGCACAGGTTCATCTTGCAACTGTTACCCACGCTCAAAAACACATTGCTTCGCCCTATTTGGTTTTATCAAAATTGCCAAAAAAATTCAGGAATATAAAGAAAAAAAAATTGTTAAAGTGTTTGCACGCTTTTTCAGAGAACGTGTTGTATTACTGTAGACCACATCCCACATCAGTTGTTGGTGCCAATTTTTGTGGTTGCATCTTTTTTGGTCTTTGTTTAGGGAAAATTATAAAAAATAGTGAAAAAATAAAAAAGTTTGATTCCCACGAGTGCCTTTTGGAAAAATCAGGGAAAAATTCAGGAAAAAGAAAAAATCCGTGTTATTTGCTTGTTCTGTGCGTTCTTTCAATCGTCCTTTGTTTTCACCTTGTTGCGCTACGTCTCGACACGTCTTAGCCAGCAACTATGATTTATACTTTGGATCCGGATTGAACAATCGCTAATCTGCACTCGTTAATTACTAATCCTTACTGTCATATTGTGTGCCTACCCATAGCTCCACATATTCTTCTATCAGCACAGGTTCATCTTGCAACTGTTACCCACGCTCAACAACAGATTGGTTCGCCCTGTTTAGTTTCATCAAAATTACTAAAAAAATTCAGGAAAATAAAGAAAAAAAATTGTCAAAATTTTTGCACGCTTTTTAGAGAACGTGCTATATTTCTGTAGACCACATCCCACCTCAGTTGTAGGTGCCAATTTTTGTGGTTGCATCTTTTTTGATCCTTGTTCAGGGAAAATTATAAAAAATAGTGAAAAAATAAAAAATTTGATTCCCACAAGTGCCTTTTGGAAAAATCAGGGAAAAATTCAGGAAAAAGGAAAAATCCGTGTTATTTACTTGTTCTGTGCGTTCTTTCCATCGTCCTTTGTTTTCACCTTGTTGCGCTACGTCTCGACACGTCTTAGCCAGCAACTGTGATTTGTACTTTGGATCCGGATTGAACAATCGCTAATCTGTACTCGTTAATTGCTAATCCTTGCTGTCATATTGTGTGCCTACCCATAGCTCCACATATTCTTCTATCAGCACAGGTTCATCTTGCAACTGTTACCCACGCTCAACAACAGATTGATTCGCCCTGTTTGGTTTCATCAAAATTGCCAAAAAAATTCAAGAAAATAAAGAAAAAAGATTGTCATAGTTTTTGCATGCTTTTCAGAGAACGTACTGTATTTCTGTAGACCACATCCCACCTTAGTTGTAGGTGCTAATTTTTGTGGTTGCATCTTTTTTGGTCCTTGTTCAGAGAAAATTATAAAAAAATAGTGAAAAAATAAAAAAGTTTGATTCCCACTAGTGCCTTTTGGAAAAATCAGGGAAAAATTCAGGAAAAAGAAAAAATCAGTGTTATTTGCTTGTTCTGTGCGTTCTTGCCATCGTCCTTTGTTTTTACCTTGTTGCCCTACGTTTCGACACGTCTTAGCCAGCAGCTGTGATTTGTACTTTGGATCCGGATTGAACAATCGCTAATCTGCACTCGTTAATTACTAATAGTTACTGTCATATTGTGTGCCTACCCATAGCTCCACATATTCTTCTATCAGCACAGGTTCATCTTGCAACTATTACCCACGCTCAACAACAGATTGGTTCGCCCTATTTGGTTTCGTCAAAATTGCCAAAAAAATTCAGGAAAATAAAGAAAAAAAGTTGTCAAAGTTTTTGCACGCTTTTCAGAGAACGTGCTATATTTCTGTAGACCACATGCCACCTCTGTTGTAGGTGCCAATTTATGTGGTTGCATCTTTTTTGGTCGTTGTTCAGGGAAAATTATAAAAAATAGTGAAAAAATAAAAAAGTTTGATTCCCACGAGTGCCTTTTGGAAAAATCAGGGAAAAATTCAGGAAAAAAAAAATCCGTGTTATTTGCTTGTTCTGGGTGTTCTTTCAATCGTCCTTTGTTTTCACCTTGTTGCGCTACGTCTCAACAGGTCTTAGCCAGCAACTGTGATTTATACTTTGGATCCGGATTGAACAATCGCTAATCTGCACTTTTTAATTGCTAATCCTTGCTGCCATATTGTGTGCCTACCCATAGCTCCACATATCCTTCTATCAGCACAGGTTCATCTTGCAACTGTTACCCACGCTCAACAACAGATTGATTCGTCTTGTTTGGTTTCATCAAAATTGCCAAAAAAATTTAGGAAAATAAAGAAAAAAGATTGTCATAGTTTTTGCACGCTTTTCAGAGAACGTGATGTATTTCTGTAGACCACATCCCACCTTAGTTGTAGGTGCTAATTTTTGTGGTTGCATCTTTTTTGGTCCTTGTTCAGAGAAAATTATAAAAAAATAGTGAAAAAAATAAAAAAGTTTGATTCCCACTATTGCCTTTTGGAAAAATCAGGGAAAAATTCAGGAAAAAGAAAAAATCCGGATTATTTGCTTGTTCTGTGCGTTCTTGCCATCGTCCTTTGTTTTTACCTTGTTGCGCTACGTTTCGACACGTCTTAGCCAGCAGCTGTGATTTGTACTTTGGATCCGGATTGAACAATCGCTAATCTGCACCGTTAATTACTAATCCTTACTGTGATATTGTGTGCCTACCCATAGCTCCACATATTCTTCTATCAGCACAGGTTCATCTTGCAACTATTACCCACGCTCAATAACAGATTGGTTCGCCCCGTTTAGTTTCATCAAAATTGCCAAAAAAATTCAAGAAAATAAATAAAAAAATTGTCAAAGTTTTTGCACGCTTTTCAGAGAACGTGCTATATTTCTGTAGACCACATCCCACCTCAGTTGTAGGTGCCAATTTTTGTGGTTGCATCTTTTTTGGTCCTTGTTCAGGGAAAATTATAAAAAATAGTGAAAAAATAAGAAAGTTTGATTCCCACGAGTGCCTTTTGGAAAAATCAGGGAAAATTCAGGAAAAAGAAAAAATTCGTGTTATTTGCTTGTTCTATGCGTTCTTTCCATCGTCCTTTGTTTTTACCTTGTTGCGCTACGTCTCGACACGTCTTAGCCAGCAACTATGATTTGTACTTTAGATCCAGATTAAACAATCTCTAATCTGCACTCGTTAATTGCTAATTCTTGCTGTCATATTGTGTGCCTACCCATCGCTCCACATATTCTTCTATCAGCAAAGGTTCATCTTGCAACTGTTACCCACGCTCAAAAACAGATTGCTTCGCCCTATTTGGTTTCATCAAAATTGCCAAAAAAATTCAGGAATATAAAGAAAAAAAAATTGTTAAAGTGTTTGCACGCTTTTTCAGAGAACGTGTTGTATTACTGTAGACCACATCCCACATCAGTTGTTGGTGCCAATTTTTGTGGTTGCATCTTTTTTGGTCTTTGTTTAGGGAAAATTATACAAAATAGTGAAAAAATAAAAAAGTTTGATTCCCACGAGTGCCTTTTGGAAAAATCAGGGAAAAATTCAGGAAAAAGAAAAAATCCGTGTTATTTGCTTGTTCTGTGCGTTCTTTCAATCGTCCTTTGTTTTCACCTTGTTGCGCTATGTCTCGACACGTCTTAGCCAGCAACTGTGATTTATACTTTGGATCCGGATTGAACAATCACTAGTCTGCACTCGTTAATTACTAATCGTTGCTGCCATATTGTGTGCCTACCCACAGCTCCACATATTCTTCTATCAGCACAGGTTCATCTTGCAACTGTTACCCACGCTCAACAACAGATTGATTCGTCCTGTTTGGTTTCATCAAAATTGCCAAAAAAATTCAGGAAAATAAAGAAAAAAGATTGTCATAGTTTTTGCACGCTTTTCAGAGAACGTGCTGTATTTCTGTAGACCACATCCCACCTTAGTTGTAGGTGCTAATTTTTGTGGTTGCATCTTTTTTGGTCCTTGTTCAGAGAAAATTATAAAAAAATAGTGAAAAAATAAAAAAGTTTGATTCCCACTAGTGCCTTTTGGAAAAATCAGGGAAAAATTCAGGAAAAAGAAAAAATCTGGATTATTTGCTTGTTCTGTGCGTTCTTGCCATCGTCCTTTGTTTTTACCTTGTTGCGCTACGTTTCGACACGTCTTAGCCAGCAGCTGTGATTTGTACTTTGGATCCGGATTGAACAATCGCTAATCTGCACCGTTAATTACTAATCCTTACTGTGATATTGTGTGCCTACCCATAGCTCCACATATTCTTCTATCAGCACAGGTTCATCTTGCAACTATTACCCACGCTCAATAACAGATTGGTTCGCCCCGTTTAGTTTCATCAAAATTGCCAAAAAAATTCAAGAAAATAAAGAAAAAAATTGTCAAAGTTTTTGCACGCTTTTCAGAGAATGTGCTATATTTCTGTAGACCACATCCCACCTCAGTTGTAGGTGCCAATTTTTGTGGTTGCATCTTTTTTGGTCCTTGTTCAGGGAAAATTATAAAAAATAGTGAAAAAATAAGAAAGTTTGATTCCCACGAGTGCCTTTTGGAAAAATCAGGGAAAATTCAGGAAAAAGAAAAAATTCGTGTTATTTGCTTGTTCTATGCGTTCTTTCCATCGTCCTTTGTTTTCACCTTGTTGCGCTACGTCTCGACACGTCTTAGCCAGCAACTATGATTTGTACTTTAGATCCAGATTAAACAATCTCTAATCTGCACTCGTTAATTGCTAATTCTTGCTGTCATATTGTGTGCCTACCCATCGCTCCACATATTCTTCTATCAGCACAGGTTCATCTTGCAACTGTTACCCACGCTCAAAAACAGATTGCTTCGCCCTATTTGGTTTCATCAAAATTGCCAAAAAAATTCAGGAATATAAAGAAAAAAAAATTGTTAAAGTGTTTGCACGCTTTTTCAGAGAACATGTTGTACTACTGTAGACCACATCCCACATCAGTTGTTGGTGCCAATTTTTGTGGTTGCATCTTTTTTGGTCTTTGTTTAGGGAAAATTATAAAAAATAGTGAAAAAATAAAAAAGTTTGATTCCCACGAGTGCCTTTTGGAAAAATCAGGGAAAAATTCAGGAAAAAGAAAAAATCCGTGTTATTTGCTTGTTCTGTGCGTTCTTTCAATCGTCCTTTGTTTTCACCTTGTTGCGCTACGTCCCGACACGTCTTAGCCAGCAACTGTGATTTATACTTTGGATCCGGATTGAACAATCACTAGTCCGCACTCGTTAATTACTAATCGTTGCTGCCATATTGTGTGCCTACCCACAGCTCCACATATTCTTCTATCAGCACAGGTTCATCTTGCAACTGTTACCCACGCTCAACAACAGATTGATTCGTCCTGTTTGGTTTCATCAAAATTGCCAAAAAAATTCAGGAAAATAAAGAAAAAAGATTGTCATAGTTTTTGCACGCTTTTCAGAGAACGTGCTGTATTTCTGTAGACCACATCCCACCTTAGTTGTAGGTGCTAATTTTTGTGGTTGCATCTTTTTTGGTCCTTGTTCAGAGAAAATTATAAAAAAATAGTGAAAAAATAAAAAAGTTTGATTCCCACTAGTGCCTTTTGGAAAAATCAGGGAAAAATTCAGGAAAAAGAAAAAATCCGGATTATTTGCTTGTTCTGTGCGTTCTTGCCATCGTCCTTTGTTTTTACCTTGTTGCGCTACGTTTCGACACGTCTTAGCCAGCAGCTGTGATTTGTACTTTGGATCCGGATTGAACAATCGCTAATCTGCACCGTTAATTACTAATCCTTACTGTGATATTGTGTGCCTACCCATAGCTCCACATATTCTTCTATCAGCACAGGTTCATCTTGCAACTATTACCCACGCTCAACAACAGATTGGTTCGCCCCGTTTAGTTTCATCAAAATTGCCAAAAAAATTCAAGAAAATAAAGAAAAAAATTGTCAAAGTTTTTGCACGCTTTTCAGAGAACGTGCTATATTTCTGTAGACCACATCCCACCTCAGTTGTAGGTGCCAATTTTTGTGGTTGCATCTTTTTTGGTCCTTGTTCAGGGAAAATTATAAAAAATAGTGAAAAAATAAGAAAGTTTGATTCCCACGAGTGCCTTTTGGAAAAATCAGGGAAAATTCAGGAAAAAGAAAAAATTCGTGTTATTTGCTTGTTCTATGCGTTCTTTCCATCGTCCTTTGTTTTCACCTTGTTGCGCTACGTCTCGACACGTCTTAGCCAGCAACTATGATTTGTACTTTGGATCCAGATTGAACAATCTCTAATCTGCACTCGTTAATTGCTAATTCTTGCTGTCATATTGTGTGCCTACCATCGCTCCACATATTCTTCTATCAGCACAGGTTCATCTTGCAACTGTTACCCACGCTCAAAAACAGATTGCTTCGCCCTATTTGGTTTCATCAAAATTGCCAAAAAAATTCAGGAATATAAAGAAAAAAATTGTTAAAGTGTTTGCACGCTTTTTCAGAGAACGTGTTGTATTACTGTAGACCACATCCCACATCAGTTGTTGGTGCCAATTTTTGTGGTTGCATCTTTTTGGTCTTTGTTTAGGGAAAATTATAAAAAATAGTGAAAAAATAAAAAAGTTTGATTCCCACGAGTGCCTTTTGGAAAAATCAGGGAAAAATTCAGGAAAAAGAAAAAATCCGTGTTATTTGCTTATTATGTGCGTTCTTTCAATCGTCCTTTGTTTTCACCTTGTTGCGCTACGTCTCGACACGTCTTAGCCAGCAACTGTGATTTATACTTTGGATCCGGATTGAACAATCACTAGTCTGCACTCGTTAATTACTAATCCTTGCTGCCATATTGTGTGCCTACCCACAGCTCCACATATTCTTCTATCAGCACAGGTTCATCTTGCAACTGTTACCCACGCTCAACAACAGATTGATTGGTCCTGTTTGGTTTCATCAAAATTGCCAAAAAAATTCAGGAAAATAAAGAAAAAAGATTGTCATAGTTTTTGCACGCTTTTCAGAGAACGTGCTGTATTTCTGTAGACCACATCCCACCTTAGTTGTAGGTGCTAATTTTTGTGGTTGCATCTTTTTTGGTCCTTGTTCAGAGAAAATTATAAAAAAATAGTGAAAAAATAAAAAAGTTTGATTCCCACTAGTGCCTTTTGGAAAAATCAGGGAAAAATTCAGGAAAAAGAAAAAATCCGGATTATTTGCTTGTTCTGTGCGTTCTTGCCATCGTCCTTTGTTTTTACCTTGTTGCGCTACGTTTCGACACGTCTTAGCCAGCAGCTGTGATTTGTACTTTGGATCCGGATTGAACAATCGCTAATCTGCAACGTTAATTACTAATCCTTATTGTGATATTGTGTGCCTACCCATAGCTCCACATATTCTTCTATCAGCACAGGTTCATCTTGCAACTATTACCCACGCTCAACAACAGATTGGTTCGCCCCGTTTAGTTTCATCAAAATTGCCAAAAAAATTCAAGAAAATAAAGAAAAAAATTGTCAAAGTTTTTGCACGCTTTTTAGAGAACGTGCTATATTTCTGTAGACCACATCCCACCTCAGTTGTAGGTGCCAATTTTTGTGGTTGCATCTTTTTTGGTCCTTGTTCAGGGAAAATTATAAAAAATAGTAGAAAAATAAGAAAGTTTGATTCCCACGAGTGCCTTTTGGAAAAATCAGGAAAAATTCAGGAAAAAGAAAAAATTCGTGTTATTTGCTTGTTCTATGCGTTCTTTCCATCGTCCTTTGTTTTCACCTTGTTGCGCTACGTCTCAACACGTCTTAGCCAGCAACTATGATTTGTACTTTGTATCCAGATTGAACAATCTCTAATCTGCACTCGTTAATTGCTAATTCTTGCTGTCATATTGTGTCCCTACCCATCGCTCCACATATTCTTCTATCAGCACAGGTTCATTTTGCAACTGTTACCCACGCTCAAAAACAGATTGCTTCGCCCTATTTGGTTTCATCAAAATTGCCAAAAAAATTCAGGAATATAAAGAAAAAAAATTGTTAAAGTGTTTGCACGCTTTTTCAGAGAACGTGTTGTATTACTGTAGACCACATCCCACATCAGTTGTAGGTGCCAATTTTTGTGGTTGCATCTTTTTTGGTCTTTGTTTAGGGAAAATTATAAAAAATAGTGAAAAATTAAAAAAGTTTGATTCCCACGAGTGCCTTTTGGAAAAATCAGGGAAAAATTCAGGAAAAAGAAAAAATCCGTGTTATTTGCTTGTTCTGTGCGTTCTTTCAATCGTCCTTTGTTTTCACATTGTTGCGCTACGTCTCGACACGTCTTAGCCGGCAACTGTGATTTATACTTTGGATCCGGATTGAACAATCACTAGTCTGCACTCGTTAATTGCTAATCCTTGCTGCCATATTGTGTGCCTACCCACAGCTCCACATATCCTTCTATCAGCACAGGTTCATCTTGCAACTGTTACCCACGCTCAACAACAGATTGATTCGTCCTGTTTGGTTTCATCAAAATTGCTAAAAAATTCAGGAAAATAAAGAAAAAAGATTATCATAGTTTTTGCACGCTTTTCAGAGAACGTGCTGTATTTATGTAGACCACATCCCACCTTAGTTGTAGGTGCTAATTTTTGTGGTTGCATCTTTTTTGGTCCTTGTTCAGAGAAAATTATAAAAAAAATAGTGAAAAAATAAAAAAGTTTGATTCCCACTAGTGCCTTTTGGAAAAATCAGGGAAAAATTCAGGAAAAAGAAAAAATCCGGATTATTTGCTTTTTCTGTGCGTTCTTGCCATCGTCCTTTGTTTTTACCTTGTTGCGCTACGTTTCGACACGTCTTAGCCAGCAGCTGTGATTTGTACTTTGGATCCGGATTGAACAATCGCTAATCTGCACCGTTAATTACTAATCCTTACTGTGATATTGTGTGCCTACCCATAGCTCCACATATTCTTCTATCAGCACAGGTTCATCTTGCAACTATTACCCACGCTCAACAACAGATTGGTTCGCCCCGTTTAGTTTCATCAAAATTGCCAAAAAAATTCAAGAAAATAAAGAAAAAAATTGTCAAAGTTTTTGCATGCTTTTCAGAGAACGTGCTATATTTCTGTAGACCACATCCCAGCTCAGTTGTAGGTGCCAATTTTTGTGGTTGCATCTTTTTTGGTCCTTGTTCAGGGAAAATTATAAAAAGTAGTGAAAAAATAAGAAAGTTTGATTCCCACGAGTGCCTTTTGGAAAAATCAGGGAAAATTCAGGAAAAAGAAAAAATTCGTGTTATTTGCTTGTTCTATGCGTTCTTTCAATCGTCCTTTGTTTTCACCTTGTTGCGCTACGTCTCGACACGTCTTAGCCAGCAACTGTGATTTATAGTTTGGATCCGGATTGAACAATCGCTAATCTGCACTCGTTAATTGCTAATCATTGCTGCCATATTGTGTGTCTACCCACAGCTCCACATATTCTTCAATCAGCACAGGTTCATCTTGCAACTGTTACCCACGCTCAACGACAAATTGATTCGTTCTGTTTGGTTTCATTAAAATTGCCAAAAAAATTCAGGAAAATAAAGAAAAAAGATTGTCATAGTTTTTGCACGCTTTTCAGAGAACGTGCTGTATTTCTATAGACCACATCCCACCTTAGTTCTAGGTGCTAATTTTTGTGGTTGCTTCTTTTTTGGTCCTTGTTCAGAGAAAATTATAAAAAAATAGTGAAAAAATAAAAAAGTTTGATTCCCACTAGTGCCTTTTGGAAAAATCAGGAAAAAATTCAGGAAAAAGAAAAAATCCGTGTTATTTACTTGTTCTGTGCGTTCTTTCAATCGTCCTTTGTTTTCACCTTGTTGCGCTACGTCTCGACACGTCTTAGCCAGCAACTGTGATTTATAGTTTGGATCCGGATTGAATAAACGCTAATCTGCACTCGTTAATTGCTAATCCTTGCTGCCATATTGTGTGCCTACCCATAGCTCCACATATTCTTCTATCAGCACAGGTTCATCTTGCAACTGTTACCCACGCTCAACAACAGATTGCTTCACCCTATTTGGTTTCATCAAAATTGCCAAAAAAATTCAGGAAAATAAAGAAAAAAAAATTATCAAAGTTTTTGCACGCTTTTCAGAGAACGTGTTGTATTACTGTGGACCACATCCCACATCAGTTGTAGGTGCCAATTTTTGTGGTTGCATCTTTTTTGGTCCTTGTTCAGGGAAAATTATAAAAAATAGTGAAAAAATAAAAAAGTTTGATTCCCACGAGTGCCTTTTGGAAAAATCAGGAAAAAATTCAGGAAAAAGAAAAATTCCGTGTTATTTGCTTGTTCTGTGCGTTCTTTCAATCGTCCTTTGTTTTCACCTTGTTGCGCTACGTCTCGACACGTCTTAGCCAGCAACTGTGATTTGTACTTTGGATCCGGATTGAACAATCGCTAATCTGCACTCGTTAATTGCTAATCCTTGCTGTCATATTGTGTGCCTACCCATAGCTCCAGAAATTCTTCTATCAGCACAGGTTCATCTTGCAACTGTTACCCACGCTCAACAACAGATTGATTCGCCCTGTTTGGTTTCATCAAAATTGCCAAAAAAATTCAAGAAAATAAAGAAAAAAATTGTCAAAGTTTTTGCATGCTTTTCTTAGAACGTGCTGTATTTCTGTAGACCACATCCCACCTTAGTTGTAGGTGCTAATTTTTGTGGTTGCATCTTTTTTGGTCCTTGTTCAGAGAAAATTATAAAAAATAGTGAAAAAATAAAAAAGTTTGATTCCCACTAGTGCCTTTTGGAAAAATCAGGGAAAAATTCAGGAAAAAGAAAAAATTCATGTTATTTGCTTGTTCTGTGCGTTCTTGCCATCGTCCTTTGTTTTTACCTTGTTGCGCTACGTTTCGACATGTCTTAGCCAGCAGCTGTGATTTGTACTTTGGATCCGGATTGAACAATCGCTAATCTGCACCGTTAATTACTAATCCTTACTGTGATATTGTGTGCCTACCCATAGCTCCACATATTCTTCTATCAGCACAGGTTCATCTTGCAACTATTACCCACGCTCAATAACAGATTGGTTCGCCCCGTTTAGTTTCATCAAAATTGCCAAAAAAATTCAAGAAAATAAAGAAAAAAATTGTCAAAGTTTTTGCACGCTTTTCAGAGAACGTGCTATATTTCTGTAGACCACATCCCACCTCAGTTGTAGGTGCCAATTTTTGTGGTTGCATCTTTTTTGGTCCTTGTTCAGGGAAAATTATAAAAAATAGTGAAAAAATAAGAAAGTTTGATTCCCACGAGTGCCTTTTGGAAAAATCAGGGAAAATTCAGGAAAAAGAAAAAATTCGTGTTATTTGCTTGTTCTATGCGTTCTTTCCATCGTCCTTTGTTTTCACCTTGTTGCGCTACGTCTCGACACGTCTTAGCCAGCAACTATGATTTGTACTTTGGATCCAGATTGAACAATCTCTAATCTGCACTCGTTAATTGCTAATTCTTGCTGTCATATTGTGTGCCTACCCATCGCTCCACATATTCTTCTATCAGCACAGGTTCATCTTGCAACTGTTACCCACGCTCAAAAACAGATTGCTTCGCCCTATTTGGTTTCATCAAAATTGCCAAAAAAATTCAGGAATATAAAGAAAAAAAAATTGTTAAAGTGTTTGCACGCTTTTTCAGAGAACGTGTTGTATTACTGTAGACCACATCCCACATCAGTTGTTGGTGCCAATTTTTGTGGTTGCATCTTTTTTGGTCTTTGTTTAGGGAAAATTATAAAAAATAGTGAAAAAATAAAAAAGTTTGATTCCCACGAGTGCCTTTTGGAAAAATCAGGGAAAAATTCAGGAAAAAGAAAAAATCCGTGTTATTTGCTTATTATGTGCGTTCTTTCAATCGTCCTTTGTTTTCACCTTGTTGCGCTACGTCTCGACACGTCTTAGCCAGCAACTGTGATTTATACTTTGGATCCGGATTGAACAATCACTAGTCTGCACTCGTTAATTACTAATCCTTGCTGCCATATTGTGTGCCTACCCACAGCTCCACATATTCTTCTATCAGCACAGGTTCATCTTGCAACTGTTACCCACGCTCAACAACAGATTGATTGGTCCTGTTTGGTTTCATCAAAATTGCCAAAAAAATTCAGGAAAATAAAGAAAAAAGATTGTCATAGTTTTTGCACGCTTTTCAGAGAACGTGCTGTATTTCTGTAGACCACATCCCACCTTAGTTGTAGGTGCTAATTTTTGTGGTTGCATCTTTTTTGGTCCTTGTTCAGAGAAAATTATAAAAAAATAGTGAAAAAATAAAAAAGTTTGATTCCCACTAGTGCCTTTTGGAAAAATCAGGGAAAAATTCAGGAAAAAGAAAAAATCCGGATTATTTGCTTGTTCTGTGCGTTCTTGCCATCGTCCTTTGTTTTTACCTTGTTGCGCTACGTTTCGACACGTCTTAGCCAGCAGCTGTGATTTGTACTTTGGATCCGGATTGAACAATCGCTAATCTGCAACGTTAATTACTAATCCTTACTGTGATATTGTGTGCCTACCCATAGCTCCACATATTCTTCTATCAGCACAGGTTCATCTTGCAACTATTACCCACGCTCAACAACAGATTGGTTCGCCCCGTTTAGTTTCATCAAAATTGCCAAAAAAATTCAAGAAAATAAAGAAAAAAATTGTCAAAGTTTTTGCACGCTTTTTAGAGAACGTGCTATATTTCTGTAGACCACATCCCACCTCAGTTGTAGGTGCCAATTTTTGTGGTTGCATCTTTTTTGGTCCTTGTTCAGGGAAAATTATAAAAAATAGTAGAAAAATAAGAAAGTTTGATTCCCACGAGTGCCTTTTGGAAAAATCAGGAAAAATTCAGGAAAAAGAAAAAATTCGTGTTATTTGCTTGTTCTATGCGTTCTTTCCATCGTCCTTTGTTTTCACCTTGTTGCGCTACGTCTCAACACGTCTTAGCCAGCAACTATGATTTGTACTTTGTATCCAGATTGAACAATCTCTAATCTGCACTCGTTAATTGCTAATTCTTGCTGTCATATTGTGTGCCTACCCATCGCTCCACATATTCTTCTATCAGCACAGGTTCATCTTGCAACTGTTACCCACGCTCAAAAACAGATTGCTTCGCCCTATTTGGTTTCATCAAAATTGCCAAAAAAATTCAGGAATATAAGGAAAAAAAATTGTTAAAGTGTTTGCACGCTTTTTCAGAGAACGTGTTGTATTACTGTAGACCACATCCCACATCAGTTGTTGGTGCCAATTTTTGTGGTTGCATCTTTTTTGGTCTTTGTTTAGGGAAAATTATAAAAAATAGTGAAAAATTAAAAAAGTTTGATTCCCACGAGTGCCTTTTGGAAAAATCAGGGAAAAATTCAGGAAAAAGAAAAAATCCGTGTTATTTGCTTGTTCTGTGCGTTCTTTCAATCGTCCTTTGTTTTCACATTGTTGCGCTACGTCTCGACACGTCTTAGCCGGCAACTGTGATTTATACTTTGGATCCGGATTGAACAATCACTAGTCTGCACTCGTTAATTGCTAATCCTTGCTGCCATATTGTGTGCCTACCCACAGCTCCACATATCCTTCTATCAGCACAGGTTCATCTTGCAACTGTTACCCACGCTCAACAACAGATTGATTCGTCCTGTTTGGTTTCATCAAAATTGCTAAAAAAATTCAGGAAAATAAAGAAAAAAGATTGTCATAGTTTTTGCACGCTTTTCAGAGAACGTGCTGTATTTATGTAGACCACATCCCACCTTAGTTGTAGGTGCTAATTTTTGTGGTTGCATCTTTTTTGGTCCTTGTTCAGAGAAAATTATAAAAAAAATAGTGAAAAAATAAAAAAGTTTGATTCCCACTAGTGCCTTTTGGAAAAATCAGGGAAAAATTCAGGAAAAAGAAAAAATCCGGATTATTTGCTTTTTCTGTGCGTTCTTGCCATCGTCCTTTGTTTTTACCTTGTTGCGCTACGTTTCGACACGTCTTAGCCAGCAGCTGTGATTTGTACTTTGGATCCGGATTGAACAATCGCTAATCTGCACCGTTAATTACTAATCCTTACTGTGATATTGTGTGCCTACCCATAGCTCCACATATTCTTCTATCAGCACAGGTTCATCTTGCAACTATTACCCACGCTCAACAACAGATTGGTTCGCCCCGTTTAGTTTCATCAAAATTGCCAAAAAAATTCAAGAAAATAAAGAAAAAAATTGTCAAAGTTTTTGCATGCTTTTCAGAGAACGTGCTATATTTCTGTAGACCACATCCCAGCTCAGTTGTAGGTGCCAATTTTTGTGGTTGCATCTTTTTTGGTCCTTGTTCAGGGAAAATTATAAAAAGTAGTGAAAAAATAAGAAAGTTTGATTCCCACGAGTGCCTTTTGGAAAAATCAGGGAAAATTCAGGAAAAAGAAAAAATTCGTGTTATTTGCTTGTTCTATGCGTTCTTTCAATCGTCCTTTGTTTTCACCTTGTTGCGCTACGTCTCGACACGTCTTAGCCAGCAACTGTGATTTATAGTTTGGATCCGGATTGAACAATCGCTAATCTGCACTCGTTAATTGCTAATCATTGCTGCCATATTGTGTGTCTACCCACAGCTCCACATATTCTTCAATCAGCACAGGTTCATCTTGCAACTGTTACCCACGCTCAACGACAAATTGATTCGTTCTGTTTGGTTTCATCAAAATTGCCAAAAAAATTCAAGAAAATAAAGAAAAAAATTGTCAAAGTTTTTGCATGCTTTTCTGAGAACGTGCTGTATTTCTGTAGACCACATCCCACCTTAGTTGTAGGTGCTAATTTTTGTGGTTGCATCTTTTTTGGTCCTTGTTCAGAGAAAATTATAAAAAATAGTGAAAAAATAAAAAAGTTTGATTCCCACTAGTGCCTTTTGGAAAAATCAGGGAAAAATTCAGGAAAAAGAAAAAATTCATGTTATTTGCTTGTTCTGTGCGTTCTTGCCATCGTCCTTTGTTTTTACCTTGTTGCGCTACGTTTCGACATGTCTTAGCCAGCAGCTGTGATTTGTAATTTGGATCCGGATTGAACAATCGCTAATCTGCACCGTTAATTACTAATCCTTACTGTCATATTGTGTGCCTACCCATAGCTCCACATCTTCTTCTATCAGCACAGGTTCATCTTGCAACTATTACCCACGCCCAAAAATAGATTGGTTTGCCCTGTTTAGTTTCATGAAAATTGCCAAAAAATTTAAAGAAAATAAAGAAAAAAATTGTCAAAGTTTTTACACGCCTTTCAGAGAACGTGCTATATTTTTGTAGACCACATCCCACCTCAGTTGCTGGTGCCAATTTTTGTGGTTGCATCTTTTTTGGTCCTTGTTCAGGGAAAATTATAAAAAATAGTGAAAAAATAAAAAAGTTTGATTCCCACGTGTGCCTTTTGGAAAAATCAGGGAAAAATTCAGGAAAAAGAAAAAATCCATGTTATTTGCTTGTTCTGTGCGTTCTTTCCATCGTCCTTTGTTTTCACCTTGTTGCGCTACGTGTTGACACGTCTTAGCCAGCAACTGTGATTTGTACTTTGGATCCGGATTGAACAATCTCTAATCTGCACTCGTTAATTGCTAATTCTTACTGTCATATTGTGTGCCTACCCATCGCTCCACATATTCTTCTATCAGCACAGGTTCATCTTGCAACTGTTACCCATGCTCAACAACAGATTGCTTCGCCCTATTTGGTTTCATCAAAATTGCCAAAAAAAATTCAGGAAAATAAAGAAAAAAAAATTGTCAAAGTTTTTGCACGATTTTCAAAAGAACGTGTTGTATTACTGTAGACCACATCCCACATCAGTTGTAGGTGCCAATTTTTGTGGTTGCATCTCTTTTGGTCCTTGTGCAGGGAAAATTATAAAAAATAGTGAAAAAATAAAAAAATTTGATTCCCACGAGTGCCTTTTGGAAAAATCAGGGAAAAATTCAGGAAAAAGAAAAAAATCCGTGTTATTTGCTTGTTCTGTGCGTTCTTTCAATCGTCCTTTGTTTTCACCTTGTTGCGCTACGTCTCGACACGTCTTAGCCAGCAACTTGATTTATAGTTTGGATCCGGATTGAACAATCGCTAATCTGCACTTGTTAATTGCTAATCCTTGCTGCCATATTGTGTGCCTACCCATAGCTCCACATAGTATTCATTCAGCACAAGTTCATCTTGCAACTGTTACCCACGCTCAACGACAGATTGATTCGTCCTGTTTGGTTTCATTAAAATTGCCAAAAAAATTCAGGAAAATAAAGAAAAAAGATTGTCATAGTTTTTGCACGCTTTTCAGAGAACGTGCTATATTTCTGTAGACCACATCCCACCATAGTTCTAGGTGCTAATTTTTGTGGTTGCTTCTTTTTTGGTCCTTGTTCAGAGAAAATTATAAAAAAATAGTGAAAAAATAAAAAAGTTTGATTCCCACTAGTGCCTTTTGGAAAAATCAGGGGAAAATTCAGGAAAAAGAAAAAATTTGTGTTATTTACTTGTTCTGTGCGTTCTTTCAATCGTCCTTTGTTTTCACCTTGTTGCGCTACGTCTCGACACGTCTTAGCCAGCAACTGTGATTTATAGTTTGGATCCGGATTGAACAATCGCTAATCTGCACCGTTAATTGCTAATCCTTACTGTCATATTGTGTGCCTACCATAGCTCCACATCTTCTTCTATCAGCACAGGTTCATCTTGCAACTATTACCCATGCTCAAAAATAGATTGGTTTGCCCTGTTTAGTTTCATGAAAATTGCCAAAAAAAACTCAGGAAAATAAAGAAAAAATTTGTCCAAATTTTTACACGCTTTTCAGAGAACGTGCTATATTTCTGTAGACCACATCCCACCTCAGTTGCAGGTGCCAATTTTTGTGGTTGCATCTTTTTTGGTCCTTGTTCAGGGAAAATTGTAAAAAATAGTGAAAAAATAAAAAAGTTTGATTCCCACGAGTGCCTTTTGGAAAAATCAGGGAAATATTCAGGAAAAAGAAAAAATCCGTGTTATTTGCATGTTCTGTGCGTTCTTTCCATCGTCCTTTGTTTTCACCTTGTTGCGCTACGTCTCGACACGTCTTAGCCAGCAACTGTGATTTGTACTTTGGATCCGGATTGAACAATCTCTATTCTGCACTCATTAATTACTAATCCTTGATGTCATATTGTGTGCCTACCCATCGCTCCACGTATTCTTCTATCAGCACAGGTTCATCTTGCAACTGTTACCCACGCTCACCAACAGATTGGTTCGCCTGTTTGGTTTCATCAAAATTGCCAAAAAAATTCAGGAAAATAAAGAAAAATGTTGTCAAAGTTTTTGCACGCTTTTCAGAGAACGTGCTATATTTCTGTAGACCACATCCCACCTCACTTGTAGGTGCCAATTTTTGTGGTTGCATCTTTTTTGGTCCTTGTTCAGAGAAAATTATAAAAAATAGTGAAAAAATAAAAATGTTTAATTCCCTCGAGTGCCTTTTGAAAAAATCAGGGAAAAATTCTGGAAAAAAGAAAAATCCGTGTTATTTGCTTGTTCTGTGCATTCTTTCCATCGTCCTTTGTTTTCACCTTGTTGCGCTACGTCTCGACACGGCTTAGCCAGCAGCTGTGATTTGTACTTTGGATCCGGATTGAACAATCGCTAATCTGCACCGTTAATTGCTAATCCTTGCTGTCATATTGTGTGCCTACCCATAGCTCCACATATTCTTCTATCAGCACAGGTTCATCTTGCAACTGTTACCCACACTCAACAACAGATTGGTTCGCCATGTCTGGTTTCATCAAAATTGCCAAAAAAATTCAGAAAAATAAAGAAAAAAGATTGTCAAAGTTTTTGCACGCTTTTCAAAGAACGTGCTGTATTCTGTAGACCACATCCCACCTCAGTTGTAGGTGCTAATTTTTGTGGTTGCATCTTTTTTGGTCCTTGTTCAGAGAAAATTATAAAAAAATAGTGAAAAAATAAAAAAAGTTTGATTCCCACTGATGTCTTTTGGAAAAATCAGGGAAAAATTCAGGAAAAAGAAAAAATCCGTGTTATTTGCTTATTCTGTGCGTTCTTTCCATCATCCTTTGTTTTTACCTTGTTGCGCTACGTTTCGACACGTCTTAGCCAGTAGCTGTGATTTGTACTTTGGATCTGGATTAAACAATCGCTAATTTGCACTCGTTAATTACTAATCCTTACTGTCATATTGTGTGCCTACCCATAGCTCCACATATTCTTCTATCAGCACAGATTCATCTTGCATCTGTTACCCACGATCAACAACAGATTGGTTCGCCCTGTTTAGTTTCATCAACATTGCCAAAAAAATTCAGGAAAATAAAGAAAAAAATTATCAAAATTTTTGCACGCTTTTCAGAGAACGTGCTATATTTCTGTAGACCACATCCCACCTCAGTTGTAGGTGCCAATTTTTGTGGTTGCATCTTTTTTTATCCTTGTTCAGGGAAAATTATAAAAAAATAGTGAAAAAATAAAAAAAGTTTGATTCCCACGAGTGCCTTTTGGAAAAATCAAGGAAAAATTCAGGAAAAAGGAAAAATCCGTGTTATTTACTTGTTCTGTGCGTTCTTTCCATCGTCCTTTGTTTTCACCTTGTTGCGCTATGTCTCGACACGTCTTAGCCCGCAACTGTGATTTGTATTTTGGATCCGGATTGAACAATCGCTAATCTGCACTCGTTAATTGCTAATCCTTGCTATCATATTGTGTGCCTACCCATAGCTCCACATATTCTTCTATCAGCACAGGTTCATCTTACAACTGTTACCCACGCTCAACAACAAATTGATTCGCCCTGTTTGGTTTCATCAAAATTGAGAAAAGAATTCAGGAAAATAAAGAAAAAAGATTGTCATAGTTTTTGCACGCTTTTCAGAGAACATGCTGTATTTCTGTAGACCACATCCCACCTTAGTTGTAGGTGCTAATTTTTGTGGTTGCATCTTTTTTGGTCCTTGTTCAGAGAAAATTATAGAAAAATAGTGAAAAAATAAAAAAGTTTGATTCCCACTAGTGCCTTTTGGAAAAATCAGGGAAAAATTCAGGAAAAAAGAAAAAATCAGTGTTATTTGCTTGTTCTGTGCGTTCTTTCCATCGTCCTTTGTTTTTACCTTGTTGCGCTACGTTTCGACACGTCTTAGCCAGCAGCTGTGATTTGTACTTTGGATCCGGATTGAACAATCGCTAATCTGCACTTGTTAATCACTAATCCTTACTGTCATATTGTGTGCCTACCCATAGCTCCACATATTCTTCTATCGGCACAGGTTCATCTTGCAACTGTTACCCACGCTCAACAACAGATTGGTTCGCCCTGTTTAGTTTCATCAAAATTGCCAAAAAAATTCAGAAAAATAAAGAAAAAAAATCTTCCAAGTTTTTGCACGCTTTTCAGAGAACGTGCTATATTTCTGTAGACCACATCCCACCTCAGTTGTAGGTGCCAATTTTTGTGGTTGCATCTTTTTTGGTCCTTGTTCAGGAAAAATTATAAAAAATAGTGAAAAAATAAAAAAGTTTGATTCCCACGAGTGCCTTTTGGAAAAATCAGGGAAAAATTCAGGAAAAAGAAAAAATTCGTGTTATTTGCTTGTTCTGTGCGTTCTTTCCATTGTCCTTTGTTTTCACCTTGTTGCGCTACGTCTCGACACGTCTTAGCCAGCAACTGTGATTTGTACTTTGGATCCAGATTGAACAATCTCTAATCTGCACTCGTTAATTGCTAATTCTTGCTATCATATTGTGTGCCTACCCATCGCTCCAAATATTCTTCTATCAGCACAGGTTTATCTTGCAACTGTTACCCACGCTCACCAACAGATTGGTTCGCCCTGTTTGGTTTCATCAAAATTGCCAAAAAAATTCAGGAAAATAAAGAAAAAAAGTTGTCAAAGTTTTTGCACGCTTTTCAGAGAACGTGCTATATTTCTGTAGACCACATCCCACCTCAGTTGTAGGTGCCAATTTTTGTGGTTGCATCTTTTTTGGTCCTTGTTCAGAGAAAATTATAAAAAATAGTGAAAAAATAAAAAAGTTTAATTCCCACGAATGCCTTTTGAAAAAATCAGGGAAAAATTCTGGAAAAAACAAAAATCTGTGTTATTTGCTTGTCCTGTGCATTCTTTCCATCGTCCTTTGTTTTCACCTTGTTGCACTACGTCTCGACACGTCTTAGCCAGCAGCTGTGATTTGTACTTTGGATCCGGATTGAACAATCGCTAATCTGCACTCGTTAATTGCTAATCCTTGCTGTCATATTGTGTGCCTACCCATAGCTCCACATATTCTTCTATCAGCACAGGTTCATCTTGTAACTGTTACCCATGCTCACCAGCAGATTGGTTCGCCCAATTTGGTTTCATCAAAATAGCCAACAAATTTCAGGAAAATAAAGAAAAAAGATTGTCAAAGTTTTTGCACGCTTTTCAGAGAACGTGCTGTATTTCTGTAGACCACATCCCACCTCAGTTGTAGGTGCTAATTTTTGTGGTTGCATCTTTTTTGGTCCTTGTTCAGAGAAAATTATAAAAAAATAGTGAAAAAATAAAAAAGTTTGATTCCCACGAGTGCCTTTTGGAAAAATCAGGGAAAAATTCAGGAAAAAGGAAAAATCCGTGTTATTTACTTGTTCTGTGCGTTCTTTCCATCGTGCTTTGTTTTCACCTTGTTGCGCTACATCTCGACACGTCTTAGCCCGCAACTGTGATATGTACTTTGGATCCGGATTGAACAATCGCTAATCTGCACACGTTAATTGCTAATCCTTGCTATCATATTGTGTGCCTACCCATAGCTTCACATATTCTTCTATCAGCACTGGTTCATCTTGCAACTGTTACCCACGCTCAACAACAGATTGATTCGCCCTGTTTGGTTTCATCAAAATTGAGAAAAAAATTCAGGAAAATAAAGAAAAAAGATTGTCATAGTTTTTGCACGCTTTTCAGAGAATATGCTGTATTTCTGTAGACCACATCCCACCTTAGTTGTAGGTGCTAATTTTTGTGGTTGCATCTTTTTTGGTCCTTGTTCAGAGAAAATTATAAAAAATAGTGAAAAAATAAAAAAGTTTGATTCCCACTAGTGCCTTTTGGAAAAATCAGGAAAAAATTCAGGAATAAGAAAAAATCCGTGTTATTTGCTTGTTCTGTGCATTCTTTCCATCGTCCTTTGTTTTTACCTTGTTGCGCAACGTTTCGACACGTCTTAGCCAGTAGCTGTGATTTGTACTTTGGATCTAGATTGAACAATCGCTAATCTGCACTCGTTAATTACTAATCCTTACTGTCATATTGTGTGCCTACCCTTAGCTCCACATATTCTTCTATCAGCACAGGTTTATCTTGCAACTGTTACCCACGCTCAACAACAGATTGGTTCGCCCTGTTTAGTTTCATCAAAATTGCCAAAAAAATTCAGGAAAATAAAGAAAAAAAATTGTCAAAGTTTTTGAACGCTTTTCAGAGAACGTGCTATATTTCTATAGACCACATCCCACCTCAGTTGTAGGTGCCAATTTTTGTGGTTGCACCTTTTTTGATCCTTGTTCAGGGAAAATTATAAAAAATAGTGAAAAAATAAAAAAGTTTGATTCCCACGAGTGCCTTTTGGAAAAATCAGGGAAAAATTCAGGAAAAAGGTAAAATCCGTGTTATTTATTTGTTCTGTGCGTTCTTTTCATCGTCCTTTGTTTTCACCTTGTTGCGCTACGTCTCGACACGTCTTAGCCAGCAGCTGTGATTTGTACTTTGGATCCGGACTGAACAATCGCTAATCTGCACTCGTTAATTGCTAATCCTTGCTATCATATTGTGTGCCTATCCATAGCTCCACATATTCTTCTATCAGCACAGGTTCATCTTACAACTGTTACCCACGCTCAACAACAGATTGGTTCGCCCTGTTTGGTTTCATCAAAATTGAGAAAAAAATTCAGGAAAATAAAGAAAAAAGATTGTCATAGTTTTTGCACGCTTTTCAGAGAACATGCTGTATTTCTGTAGACCACATCCCACCTTAGTTGTAGGTGCTAATTTTTGTGGTTGCATCTTTTTTGGTCCTTGTTCAGAGAAAATTATAAAAAAATAGTGAAAAAATAAAAAACTTTGATTCCCACTAGTGCCTTTTGGAAAAATCGGGGAAAAATTCAGGAAAAAGAAAAAATCAGTGTTATTTGCTTGTTCTGTGCGTTCTTTCCATCGTCCTTTGTTTTTACCTTGTTGCGCTACGTTTCGACACGTCTTAGCCAGCAGCTGTGATTTGTACTTTGGATCCGGATTGAACAATCGCTAATCTGCACTCGATAATTGCTAATCCCTCCTGTCATATTGTGTGCCTACCCATGGCTCCACATATTCTTCTATCGGCACAGGTTCATCTTGCAACTGTTACCCACGCTCAACAACAGATTGGTTCGCCCTGTTTAGTTTCATCAAAATTGCCAAAAAAATTCAGGAAAATAAAAAAAATTGTCCAAGTTTTTGCACGCTTTTCAGAGAACGTGCTATATTTCTGTAGACCACATCTCACCTCAGTTGTAGGTGCCAATTTTTGTGGTTGCATCTTTTTTGGTCCTTGTTCAGGGAAAATTATAAAAAATAGTGAAAAAATAAAAAAGTTTGATTCCCACGAGTGCCTTTTGGAAAAATCAGGGAAATATTCAGGAAAAAGAAAAAATCCGTGTTATTTGCATGTTCTGTGCGTTCTTTCCATCGTCCTTTGTTTTCACCTTGTTGCGCTACGTCTCGACACGTCTTAGCCAGCAACTGTGATTTGTACTTTGGATCCGGATTGAACAATCTCTATTCTGCACTCATTAATTACTAATCCTTGATGTCATATTGTGTGCCTACCCATCGCTCCACGTATTCTTCTATCAGCACAGGTTCATCTTGCAACTGTTACCCACGCTCACCAACAGATTGGTTCGCCTGTTTGGTTTCATCAAAATTGCCAAAAAAATTCAGGAAAATAAAGAAAAATGTTGTCAAAGTTTTTGCACGCTTTTCAGAGAACGTGCTATATTTCTGTAGACCACATCCCACCTCACTTGTAGGTGCCAATTTTTGTGGTTGCATCTTTTTTGGTCCTTGTTCAGAGAAAATTATAAAAAATAGTGAAAAAATAAAAATGTTTAATTCCCTCGAGTGCCTTTTGAAAAAATCAGGGAAAAATTCTGGAAAAAAGAAAAATCCGTGTTATTTGCTTGTTCTGTGCATTCTTTCCATCGTCCTTTGTTTTCACCTTGTTGCGCTACGTCTCGACACGGCTTAGCCAGCAGCTGTGATTTGTACTTTGGATCCGGATTGAACAATCGCTAATCTGCACCGTTAATTGCTAATCCTTGCTGTCATATTGTGTGCCTACCCATAGCTCCACATATTCTTCTATCAGCACAGGTTCATCTTGCAACTGTTACCCACACTCAACAACAGATTGGTTCGCCATGTCTGGTTTCATCAAAATTGCCAAAAAAATTCAGAAAAATAAAGAAAAAAGATTGTCAAAGTTTTTGCACGCTTTTCAAAGAACGTGCTGTATTCTGTAGACCACATCCCACCTCAGTTGTAGGTGCTAATTTTTGTGGTTGCATCTTTTTTGGTCCTTGTTCAGAGAAAATTATAAAAAAATAGTGAAAAAATAAAAAAAGTTTGATTCCCACTGATGTCTTTTGGAAAAATCAGGGAAAAATTCAGGAAAAAGAAAAAATCCGTGTTATTTGCTTATTCTGTGCGTTCTTTCCATCATCCTTTGTTTTTACCTTGTTGCGCTACGTTTCGACACGTCTTAGCCAGTAGCTGTGATTTGTACTTTGGATCTGGATTAAACAATCGCTAATTTGCACTCGTTAATTACTAATCCTTACTGTCATATTGTGTGCCTACCCATAGCTCCACATATTCTTCTATCAGCACAGATTCATCTTGCATCTGTTACCCACGATCAACAACAGATTGGTTCGCCCTGTTTAGTTTCATCAACATTGCCAAAAAAATTCAGGAAAATAAAGAAAAAAATTATCAAAATTTTTGCACGCTTTTCAGAGAACGTGCTATATTTCTGTAGACCACATCCCACCTCAGTTGTAGGTGCCAATTTTTGTGGTTGCATCTTTTTTTATCCTTGTTCAGGGAAAATTATAAAAAAATAGTGAAAAAATAAAAAAAGTTTGATTCCCACGAGTGCCTTTTGGAAAAATCAAGGAAAAATTCAGGAAAAAGGAAAAATCCGTGTTATTTACTTGTTCTGTGCGTTCTTTCCATCGTCCTTTGTTTTCACCTTGTTGCGCTATGTCTCGACACGTCTTAGCCCGCAACTGTGATTTGTATTTTGGATCCGGATTGAACAATCGCTAATCTGCACTCGTTAATTGCTAATCCTTGCTATCATATTGTGTGCCTACCCATAGCTCCACATATTCTTCTATCAGCACAGGTTCATCTTACAACTGTTACCCACGCTCAACAACAAATTGATTCGCCCTGTTTGGTTTCATCAAAATTGAGAAAAGAATTCAGGAAAATAAAGAAAAAAGATTGTCATAGTTTTTGCACGCTTTTCAGAGAACATGCTGTATTTCTGTAGACCACATCCCACCTTAGTTGTAGGTGCTAATTTTTGTGGTTGCATCTTTTTTGGTCCTTGTTCAGAGAAAATTATAGAAAAATAGTGAAAAAATAAAAAAGTTTGATTCCCACTAGTGCCTTTTGGAAAAATCAGGGAAAAATTCAGGAAAAAAGAAAAAATCAGTGTTATTTGCTTGTTCTGTGCGTTCTTTCCATCGTCCTTTGTTTTTACCTTGTTGCGCTACGTTTCGACACGTCTTAGCCAGCAGCTGTGATTTGTACTTTGGATCCGGATTGAACAATCGCTAATCTGCACTTGTTAATCACTAATCCTTACTGTCATATTGTGTGCCTACCCATAGCTCCACATATTCTTCTATCGGCACAGGTTCATCTTGCAACTGTTACCCACGCTCAACAACAGATTGGTTCGCCCTGTTTAGTTTCATCAAAATTGCCAAAAAAATTCAGAAAAATAAAGAAAAAAAATCTTCCAAGTTTTTGCACGCTTTTCAGAGAACGTGCTATATTTCTGTAGACCACATCCCACCTCAGTTGTAGGTGCCAATTTTTGTGGTTGCATCTTTTTTGGTCCTTGTTCAGGAAAAATTATAAAAAATAGTGAAAAAAATAAAAAAGTTTGATTCCCACGAGTGCCTTTTGGAAAAATCAGGGAAAAATTCAGGAAAAAGAAAAAATTCGTGTTATTTGCTTGTTCTGTGCGTTCTTTCCATTGTCCTTTGTTTTCACCTTGTTGCGCTACGTCTCGACACGTCTTAGCCAGCAACTGTGATTTGTACTTTGGATCCAGATTGAACAATCTCTAATCTGCACTCGTTAATTGCTAATTCTTGCTATCATATTGTGTGCCTACCCATCGCTCCAAATATTCTTCTATCAGCACAGGTTTATCTTGCAACTGTTACCCACGCTCACCAACAGATTGGTTCGCCCTGTTTGGTTTCATCAAAATTGCCAAAAAAATTCAGGAAAATAAAGAAAAAAAGTTGTCAAAGTTTTTGCACGCTTTTCAGAGAACGTGCTATATTTCTGTAGACCACATCCCACCTCAGTTGTAGGTGCCAATTTTTGTGGTTGCATCTTTTTTGGTCCTTGTTCAGAGAAAATTATAAAAAATAGTGAAAAAATAAAAAAGTTTAATTCCCACGAATGCCTTTTGAAAAAATCAGGGAAAAATTCTGGAAAAAACAAAAATCTGTGTTATTTGCTTGTCCTGTGCATTCTTTCCATCGTCCTTTGTTTTCACCTTGTTGCACTACGTCTCGACACGTCTTAGCCAGCAGCTGTGATTTGTACTTTGGATCCGGATTGAACAATCGCTAATCTGCACTCGTTAATTGCTAATCCTTGCTGTCATATTGTGTGCCTACCCATAGCTCCACATATTCTTCTATCAGCACAGGTTCATCTTGTAACTGTTGCCCATGCTCACCAGCAGATTGGTTCGCCCAATTTGGTTTCATCAAAATAGCCAACAAATTTCAGGAAAATAAAGAAAAAAGATTGTCAAAGTTTTTGCACGCTTTTCAGAGAACGTGCTGTATTTCTGTAGACCACATCCCACCTCAGTTGTAGGTGCTAATTTTTGTGGTTGCATCTTTTTTGGTCCTTGTTCAGAGAAAATTATAAAAAAATAGTGAAAAAATAAAAAAGTTTGATTCCCACGAGTGCCTTTTGGAAAAATCAGGGAAAAATTCAGGAAAAAGGAAAAATCCGTGTTATTTACTTGTTCTGTGCGTTCTTTCCATCGTGCTTTGTTTTCACCTTGTTGCGCTACATCTCGACACGTCTTAGCCCGCAACTGTGATTTGTACTTTGGATCCGGATTGAACAATCGCTAATCTGCACACGTTAATTGCTAATCCTTGCTATCATATTGTGTGCCTACCCATAGCTTCACATATTCTTCTATCAGCACTGGTTCATCTTGCAACTGTTACCCACGCTCAACAACAGATTGATTCGCCCTGTTTGGTTTCATCAAAATTGAGAAAAAAATTCAGGAAAATAAAGAAAAAAGATTGTCATAGTTTTTGCACGCTTTTCAGAGAATATGCTGTATTTCTGTAGACCACATCCCACCTTAGTTGTAGGTGCTAATTTTTGTGGTTGCATCTTTTTTGGTCCTTGTTCAGAGAAAATTATAAAAAATAGTGAAAAAATAAAAAAGTTTGATTCCCACTAGTGCCTTTTGGAAAAATCAGGAAAAAATTCAGGAATAAGAAAAAATCCGTGTTATTTGCTTGTTCTGTGCATTCTTTCCATCGTCCTTTGTTTTTACCTTGTTGCGCAACGTTTCGACATGTCTTAGCCAGTAGCTGTGATTTGTACTTTGGATCTAGATTGAACAATCGCTAATCTGCACTCGTTAATTACTAATCCTTACTGTCATATTGTGTGCCTACCCTTAGCTCCACATATTCTTCTATCAGCACAGGTTTATCTTGCAACTGTTACCCACGCTCAACAACAGATTGGTTCGCCCTGTTTAGTTTCATCAAAATTGCCAAAAAAATTCAGGAAAATAAAGAAAAAAAATTGTCAAAGTTTTTGAACGCTTTTCAGAGAACGTGCTATATTTCTATAGACCACATCCCACCTCAGTTGTAGGTGCCAATTTTTGTGGTTGCACCTTTTTTGATCCTTGTTCAGGGAAAATTATAAAAAATAGTGAAAAAATAAAAAAGTTTGATTCCCACGAGTGCCTTTTGGAAAAATCAGGGAAAAATTCAGGAAAAAGGTAAAATCCGTGTTATTTATTTGTTCTGTGCGTTCTTTTCATCGTCCTTTGTTTTCACCTTGTTGCGCTACGTCTCGACACGTCTTAGCCAGCAGCTGTGATTTGTACTTTGGATCCGGACTGAACAATCGCTAATCTGCACTCGTTAATTGCTAATCCTTGCTATCATATTGTGTGCCTATCCATAGCTCCACATATTCTTCTATCAGCACAGGTTCATCTTACAACTGTTACCCACGCTCAACAACAGATTGGTTCGCCCTGTTTGGTTTCATCAAAATTGAGAAAAAAATTCAGGAAAATAAAGAAAAAAGATTGTCATAGTTTTTGCACGCTTTTCAGAGAACATGCTGTATTTCTGTAGACCACATCCCACCTTAGTTGTAGGTGCTAATTTTTGTGGTTGCATCTTTTTTGGTCCTTGTTCAGAGAAAATTATAAAAAAATAGTGAAAAAATAAAAAACTTTGATTCCCACTAGTGCCTTTTGGAAAAATCGGGGAAAAATTCAGGAAAAAGAAAAAATCAGTGTTATTTGCTTGTTCTGTGCGTTCTTTCCATCGTCCTTTGTTTTTACCTTGTTGCGCTACGTTTCGACACGTCTTAGCCAGCAGCTGTGATTTGTACTTTGGATCCGGATTGAACAATCGCTAATCTGCACTCGATAATTGCTAATCCCTCCTGTCATATTGTGTGCCTACCCATGGCTCCACATATTCTTCTATCGGCACAGGTTCATCTTGCAACTGTTACCCACGCTCAACAACAGATTGGTTCGCCCTGTTTAGTTTCATCAAAATTGCCAAAAAAATTCAGGAAAATAAAAAAAATTGTCCAAGTTTTTGCACGCTTTTCAGAGAACGTGCTATATTTCTGTAGACCACATCTCACCTCAGTTGTAGGTGCCAATTTTTGTGGTTGCATCTTTTTTGGTCCTTGTTCAGGGAAAATTATAAAAAATAGTGAAAAAATAAAAAAGTTTGATTCCCACGAGTGCCTTTTGGAAAAATCAGGGAAAAATTCAGGAAAAAGAAAAAATCTGTGTTATTTGCTTGTTCTGTGTGTTCTTTCCATCGTCCTTTGTTTTCACCTTGTTGCGCTACGTCTCGACACGTCTTAGCCAGCAACTGTGATTTGTACTTTGGATCCGGATTGAACAATCTCTAATCTGCACTCGTTAATTGTTAATCCTTGCTATCATATTGTGTGCCTACCCATCGCTCCACATATTCTTCTATCAGCACAGGTTCATCTTGCAACTGTTACCCACGTTCACCAACAGATTGATTCGCCCTGTTTGGTTTCATCAAAATAGCCAAAAAAATTCAGGAAAATAAAGAAAAAAAGTTGTCAAAGTTTTTGCACGCTTTTCAGCGAACGTGCTATATTTCTATAGACCACATCCCACCTCAGTTGTAGGTGCCAATTTTTGTGGTTGCATCTTTTTTGGTCCTTGTTCAGAGAAAATTATAAAAAATAGTGATAAAATAAAAAAGTTTAATTCCCACGAGTGCCTTTTGATAAAATCAGGGAAAAATTCTGGAAAAAACAAAAATCTGTGTTATTTGCTTGTTCTGTGCATTCTTTCCATCGTCCTTTGTTTTCACCTTGTTGCGCTACGTCTCGACACGTCTTAGCCAGTAGCTGTGATTTGTACTTTGGATCTAGAATGAACAATCGCTAATCTGCACTCGTTAATTACTAATCCTTACTGTCATATTGTGTGCCTACCCATAGCTCCACATATTCTTCTATCAGCACAGGTTTATCTTGCAACTGTTACCACGCTCAACAACAGATTGGTTCACCCTGTTTAGTTTCATCAAAATTGCCAAAAAAATTCAGCAAAATAAAGAAAAAAAATTATCAAAGTTTTTGCACGCTTTTCAGAGAACGTGCTATATTTCTGTAGACCACATCCCACCTCAGTTGTGGGTGCCAATTTTTGTGGTTGCATCTTTTTTGATCCTTGTTCAGGGAAAATTAGAAAAAATATTGAAAAAATAAAAAAGTTTGATACCCACGAGTGCCTTTTGGAAAAATCAGGGAAAAATTCAGAAAAAAGGAAAAATCCGTGTTATTTACTTGTTCTGTGCGTTCTTTCCATCGTCCTTTGTTTTCACCTTGTTGCGCTACGTCTCGACACGTCTTAGCCCGCAACTGTGATTTTTACTTTGGATCCGGATTGAACAATCGCTAATCTGCACTCGTTAATTGCTAATCCTTGCTATCATATTCTGTGCCTACCCATAGCTTAACATATTCTTCTATCAGCACAGGTTCATCTTGCAACTGTTACCCACGCTCAACAACAGATTGATTCGCCCTGTTTGGTTTCATCAAAATTGAGAAAAAAATTCAGGAAAATAAAGAAAAAAGATTGTCATAGTTTTTGCACGCTTTTCAGAGAACATGCTGTATTTCTGTAGACCACATCCCACCTTAGTTGTAGGTGCTAATTTTTGTAGTTGCATCTTTTTTGGTCCTTGTTCAGAGAAAATTATAAAAAAATAGTGAAAAAATAAAAAAGTTTGATTCCCACTAGTGCCTTTTGGAAAAATCGGGGAAAAATTCAGGAAAAAGAAAAAATCAGTGTTATTTGCTTGTTCTGTGCGTTCTTTCCATCGTCCTTTGTTTTTACCTTGTTGCGCTACGTTTCGACACGTCTTAGCTAGCAGCTGTGATTTGTACTTTGGATCCGGATTGAACAATCGCTAATCTGCACTCGATAATTGCTAATCCCTCCTGTCATATTGTGTGCCTACCCATGGCTCCACATATTCTTCTATCGGCACAGGTTCATCTTGCAACTGTTACCCACGCTCAACAACAGATTGGTTCGCCCTGTTTAGTTTCATCAAAATTGCCAAAAAAATTCAGGAAAATAAAAAAAATTGTCCAAGTTTTTGCACGCTTTTCGGAGAACGTGCTATATTTCTGTAGACCACATCTCACCTCAGTTTTAGGTGCCAATTTTTGTGGTTGCATCTTTTTTGGTCCTTGTTCAGGGAAAATTATAAAAAATAGTGAAAAAATAAAAAAGTTTGATTCCCACGAGTGCCTTTTGGAAAAATCAGGGAAAAATTCAGGAAAAAGAAAAAATCTGTGTTATTTGCTTGTTCTGTGTGTTCTTTCCATCGTCCTTTGTTTTCACCTTGTTGCGCTACGTCTCGACACGTCTTAGCCAGCAACTGTGATTTGTACTTTGGATCCGGATTGAACAATCTCTAATCTGCACTCGTTAATTGTTAATCCTTGCTATCATATTGTGTGCCTACCCATCGCTCCACATATTCTTCTATCAGCACAGGTTCATCTTGCAACTGTTACCCACGTTCACCAACAGATTGATTCGCCCTGTTTGGTTTCATCAAAATAGCCAAAAAAATTCAGGAAAATAAAGAAAAAAAGTTGTCAAAGTTTTTGCACGCTTTTCAGCGAACGTGCTATATTTCTATAGACCACATCCCACCTCAGTTGTAGGTGCCAATTTTTGTGGTTGCATCTTTTTTGGTCCTTGTTCAGAGAAAATTATAAAAAATAGTGATAAAATAAAAAAGTTTAATTCCCACGAGTGCCTTTTGATAAAATCAGGGAAAAATTCTGGAAAAAACAAAAATCTGTGTTATTTGCTTGTTCTGTGCATTCTTTCCATCGTCCTTTGTTTTCACCTTGTTGCGCTACGTCTCGACACGTCTTAGCCAGTAGCTGTGATTTGTACTTTGGATCTAGAATGAACAATCGCTAATCTGCACTCGTTAATTACTAATCCTTACTGTCATATTGTGTGCCTACCCATAGCTCCACATATTCTTCTATCAGCACAGGTTTATCTTGCAACTGTTACCACGCTCAACAACAGATTGGTTCACCCTGTTTAGTTTCATCAAAATTGCCAAAAAAATTCAGCAAAATAAAGAAAAAAAATTATCAAAGTTTTTGCACGCTTTTCAGAGAACGTGCTATATTTCTGTAGACCACATCCCACCTCAGTTGTGGGTGCCAATTTTTGTGGTTGCATCTTTTTTGATCCTTGTTCAGGGAAAATTAGAAAAAATATTGAAAAAATAAAAAAGTTTGATACCCACGAGTGCCTTTTGGAAAAATCAGGGAAAAATTCAGGAAAAAGGAAAAATCCGTGTTATTTACTTGTTCTGTGCGTTCTTTCCATCGTCCTTTGTTTTCACCTTGTTGCGCTACGTCTCGACACGTCTTAGCCCGCAACTGTGATTTTTACTTTGGATCCGGATTGAACAATCGCTAATCTGCACTCGTTAATTGCTAATCCTTGCTATCATATTGTGTGCCTACCCATAGCTTAACATATTCTTCTATCAGCACAGGTTCATCTTGAAACTGTTACCCACGCTCAACAACAGATTGATTCGCCCTGTTTGGTTTCATCAAAATTGAGAAAAAAATTCAGGAAAATAAAGAAAAAAGATTGTCATAGTTTTTGCACGCTTTTCAGAGAACATGCTGTATTTCTGTAGACCACATCCCACCTTAGTTGTAGGTGCTAATTTTTGTAGTTGCATCTTTTTTGGTCCTTGTTCAGAGAAAATTATAAAAAAATAGTGAAAAAATAAAAAAGTTTGATTCCCACTAGTGCCTTTTTGAAAAATCAGGAAAAAATTCAGGAATAAGAAAAAATCCGTGTTATTTGCTTGTTCTGTGCATTCTTTCCATCGTCCTTTGTTTTTACCTTGTTGCGCTACGTTTCGACACGTCTTAGCCAGTAGCTGTGATTTGTACTTTGGATCTAGATTGAACAATCGCTAATCTGCACTCGTTAATTACTAATCCTTACTGTCATATTGTGTGCCTACCCTTAGCTCCACATATTCTTCTATCAGCACAGGTTTATCTTGCAATTGTTACCCACGCGCAACAACAGATTGGTTCGCCCTGTTTAGTTTCATCAAAATTGCCAAAAAAATTCAGGAAAATAAAGAAAAAAATTGTCAAAGTTTTTGAACGCTTTTCAGAGAACGTGCTATATTTCTGTAGACCACATCCCACCTCAGTTGTAGGTGCCAATTTTTATGGTTGCATCTTTTTTGATCCTTGTTCAGGGAAAATTATAAAAAATAGTGAAAAAATAAAAAAGTTTGATTCCCACGAGTGCCTTTTGGAAAAATCAGGGAAAAATTCAGGTAAAAGGTAAAATCCGTGTTATTTATTTGTTCTGTGCGTTCTTTCCATCGTCCTTTGTTTTCACCTTGTTGCGCTACGTCTCGACACGTCTTAGCCAGCAACTGTGATTTGTACTTTGGATCCGGATTGAACAATCTCTAATCTGCACTCGTTAATTGCTAATCCTTGTTGTCATATTATGTGCCTACCCATAGCTCCACATATTCTTCTATCAGCACAGGTTCATCTTGCAACTGTTACCCACGCTCAACAACAGATTGCTTCGCCTTGTTTGGTTTCATCAAAATTGCCAAAAAAACTCAGGAAAATAAAGAAAAAAAATTGTCAAAGTTTTTGTACGCTTTTCAGAGAACGTGCTGTATTACTGTAGACCACATCCCACCAAAGTTGTAGCTGCCAATTTTTGTGGTTGCATCTTTTTTGATGCTTGTTCAGAGAAAATTATAAAAAAATAGTGAAAAAATAAAAAAGTTATTTGCTTGTTCTGTGCATTCTTTCCATGTTATTTGCTTGTTCAGAAAAAAAATCCATGTTATTTGCTTGTTCTGTGCATTCTTTCCATCGTCCTTTGTTTTCACCTTGTTGTGCTACGTCTCGACACGTCTTAGCCAGCGGCTGTGATTTGTACTTTGGATCCAGATTGAACAATCGCTAATCTGCACTCGTTAATTACTAATCCTTACTGTCATATTGTGTGCCTACCCATAGTTCCACATATTCTTCTATCAGCACAGGTTCATCTTGCAACTGTTACCCACGGTCACCAACAGATTGGTTCGCCCTGTTTGGTTTCATCAAAATTGCCAAAGAAATTGAGGAAAATAAAGAAAAAAAGTTGTCAAAGTTTTTGCACGCTTTTCAGAGAACGTGCTATATTTCTGTAGACCACATCCCACCTCAGTTGTAGGTGCCAATTTTTGTGGTTGCATCTTTTTTGGTCCTTGTTCAGAGAAAATTATAAAAAATAGTGAAAAAATAAAAAAGTTTAATTCCCACGAGTGCTTTTTGAAAAAATCAGGGAAAAATTCCGAAAAAAGGAAAAATCCGTGTTATTTGCTTGTTCTGTGTGTTCTTTCCATCGTCCTTTGTTTTCACCTTGTTGCGCTACGTCTCGACAAGTCTTAGCCAGCAGCTGTGATTTGTACTTTGGATTCGGATTGAACAATCGCTAATCTGCACTCGTTAATTGCTAATCCTTGCTGTCATATTGTGTGCCGACCCATAGCTCCACATATTCTTCTATTAGCACAGGTTCATCTTGCAACAGTTACCCACGCTAAACAATAGATTGCTTCGCCCTGTTTGGTTTCATCAAAATTGCTAAAAAAATTCAGGAAAATAAAGAAAAAGATTGTCAAAGTTTTTGCAAGCTTTTCAGAGAACGTGCTGTATTTCTGTAGACCACATCCCACCTTAGTTGTAGGTGCCAATTTTTGTGGTTACATCTTTTTTAATCCTTGTTCAGAGAAAATTATAAAAAAATAGTGAAAAAATAAAAAAGTTTGATTCCCACCAGTGCCTTTTGGAAAAATCAGGGAAAAATTCTGGAAAATGGAAAAATCCGTGTTATTTGCTTGTTCTGTGCGTTCTTTCCATCATCCTTTGTTTTCACCTTGTTGCGCTACGTCTCGACACGTCTTAGCTAGCAGCTGTGATTTGTACTTTGGATCCGGATTGAACAATCGCTAATCTGCACTCATTAATTGCTAATCCTTGCTGTCATATTGTGTGTCTACCCATAGCTCCATATATTCTTCTATCAGCACAGGTTCATCTTGCAACTATTACCCACGCTCAACAACAGATTGCTTCTCCTTGTTTGGTTTCATCAAAATTGCTAAAAAAATTCAGGAAAATAAACAAAAAAAATTGTCAAAGTTTTTACACGCTTTTCAGAGAATGTGCTGTATTACTGTAGACCACATCCTACCAAAGTTGTAGCTGCCAATTTTTGTGGTTGCATCTTTTTTGATGCTTGTTCAGAGAAAATTATAAAAAAATAGTGAAAAAATAAAAAAGTTTGATTCCCACTAGTGCCTTTTGAAAAATCAGAGAAAAATTTAGAAAAAAAAATCCGTGTTATTTGCTTGTTCTGTGCATTCTTTCCATCGTCCATTGTTTTCACCATGTTGTGCTACATCTCGACACGTCTTAGCCAGCGGCTGTGATTTGTACTTTGGATCCGGATTGAACAATCGCTAATCTACACTCGTTAATTACTAATCCTTACTGTCATATTGTGTGCCTACCCATAGCTCCACATATTCTTCTATCAGCACAGGTTCATCTTGCAACTGTTACCCACGCTCACCAACAGATTGGTTCGCCCTGTTTGGTTTCATCAAAATTGCCAAAAAAATTGAGGAAAATAAAGAAAAAAAGTTGTCAAAGTTTTTGCACGCTTTTCAAAGAACGTGCTATATTTCTGTAGACCACATCCCACCTCAGTTGTAGGTGCCAATTTTTGTGGTTGCATCTTTTTTGGTCCTTGTTCAGAGAAAATTATAAAAAATAGTGAAAAAATAAAAAAGTTTGATTCCCACCAGTGCCTTTTGGAAAAATCAGGGAAAAATTCAGGAAAAAGGTAAAATCCGTGTTATTTGCTTGTTCTGTGCGTTCTTTCCATCATCCTTTGTTTTCACCTTGTTGCGCTACGTCTCGACACGTCTTAGCTAGCAGCTGTGATTTGTACTTTGGATCCGGATTGAACAATCGCTAATCTGCACTCATTAATTGCTAATCCTTGCTGTCATATTGTGTGTCTACCCATAGCTCCATATATTCTTCTATCAGCACAGGTTCATCTTGCAACTATTACCCACGCTCAACAACAGATTGCTTCTCCTTGTTTGGTTTCATCAAAATTGCCAAAAAAATTCAGGAAAATAAACAAAAAAAATTGTCATAGTTTTTACATGCTTTTCAGAGAACGTGCTGTATTTCTGTAGACCGCATCCCACCTCAGTTGTAGGTGCCAATTTTTGTGGTTGCATCTTTTTTGGTCCTTGTTCAGAGAAAATTATAAAAAATAGTAAAAAAATAAAAAAGTTTAATTCCCACGAGTGCTTTTTGAAAAAATCAGGGAAAAATTCCGGAGAAAGGAAAAATCCGTGTTATTTGCTTGTTTTGTGCGTTCTTTCCATCGTCCTTTGTTTTCACCTTGTTGCGCTACGTCTCGACACATCATAGCTAGCAGCTGTGATTTGTACTTTGGATTCGGATTGAACAATCGCTAATCTGCACTCGTTAATTGCTAATCCTTGCTGTCATATTGTGTACCTACCCATAGCTCCACATATTCTTCTATCAGCACAGGTTCATCTTACAACTGTTACCCACGCTCAACAACAGATTGCTTCGCCCTGTTTGGTTTCATCAAAATTGCCAAAAAAATTCAGGAAAATAAAGAAAAAGATTGTCAAAGTTTTTGTACACTTTTCAGAGAACGTGCTATATTACTGTAGACCACATCCCACCAAAGTTGTAGGTGCCAATTTTTGTGGTTGCATCTTTTTTGATGCTTATTCAGAGAAAATTATAAAAAAAATAGTGAAAAAATAAAAAAGTTTGATTCCCACTAGTGCCTTTTGAAAAATCGGAGAAAAATTCAGAAAAAAGAAAAATCCGTGTTATTTGCTTGTTTTGTGCATTGTTTCCATCGTCCTTTGTTTTCACCTTGTTGTGCTACGTCTCGACACGTCTTAGCCAGCGGCTGTGATTTGTACTTTGGATCCGGATTGAACAATCGCTAATTTGCACTCGTTAATTACTAATCCTTACTGTCATATAGTGTGCCTACCCATAGCTCCACATATTCTTCTATCAGCACAGGTTCATCATGCAACTGTTACCCACGCTCACCAACAGATTGGTTCGCCCTGTTTGGTTTCATCAAAATTGCCAAAAAAATTCAGGAAAATAAAGAAAAAAAGTTGTCAAAGTTTTTGCACGCTTTTCAGAGAACGTGCTATATTTCTGTAGACCACATCCCACCTCAGTTGTAGGTGCCAATTTTTGTGGTTGCATCTTTTTTGGACCTTGTTCAGAGAAAATTATAAAAAATAGTGACAAAATAAAAAAGTTTAATTCCCACGAGTGCTTTTTGAAAAAATCAGGGAAAAATTCCCGAAAAAGGAAAAATCCGTGTTATTTGCTTGTTCTATGTGTTCTTTCCATCGTCCTTTGTTTTCACCTTGTTGCACTACGTCTCGACACGTCTTAGCCAGCAGCTGTGATTTGTACTTTGGATTCAGATTGAACAATCGCTAATCTGCACTCGTTAATTGCTAATCCTTGCTATCATATTGTGTGCCGACCCATAGCTCCACATATTCTTCTATTAGCACAGGTTCATCTTGCAACAGTCACCCACACTAAACAACAGATTGCTTCGCCCTGTTTGGTTTCATCAAAATTGCCAAAAAAATTCCGGAAAATAAAGAAAAAGATTGTCAAAGTTTTTGCAAGCTTTTCAGAGAATGTGCTGTATTTCTGTAGACCACATCCCACCTCAGTTGTAGGTGCCAATTTTTGTGGTTACATCTTTTTTAATCCTTGTTCAGAGAAAATTATAAAAAAATAGTGAAAAAATAAAAAAGTTTGATTCCCACCAGTGCCTTTTAGAAAAATCAGGGAAAAATTCTAGAAAAAGGAAAAATCCGTGATATTTGCTTGTTCTGTGCGTTCTTTCCATCATCCTTTGTTTTCACCTTGTTGCGCTATGTCTCGACACGTCTTAGCTAGCAGCTGTGATTTGTACTTTGGATCCGGATTGAACAATCGCTAATCTGCACTCGTTAATTGCTAATCCTTGCTGTCATATTGTGTGTCTACCCATAGCTCCATATATTCTTCTATCAGCACAGGTTCATCTTGCAACTATTACCCACTCTCAACAACAGATTGCTTCTCCTTGTTTGGTTTCATCAAAATTGCCAAAAAAATTCAGGAAAATAAACAAAAAAAATTGTCATAGTTTTTACACGCTTTTCAGAGAACGTGCTGTATTTCTCTAGACCACATCCCACCTCAGTTGTAGGTGCCAATTTTTGTGGTTGCATCTTTTTTGGCCCTTGTTCAGAGAAATTATAAAAAATAGTGGAAAAATAAAAAAGTTTGATTCCCACCAGTGCCTTTTAGAAAAATCAGGGAAAAATTCAGGAAAAAGGAAAAATCCGTGTTATTTGCTTGTTCTGTGCGTTCTTTCCATCGTCCTTTGTTTTCACCTTGTTGCGCTACATCTCGACACGTCTTAGCCAGCAACTGTGAGTTGTACTTTGGATCCGGATTGAACAATCGCTAATGTGCACTGGTTAATTGCTAATCCTTGCTATCATATTGTGTGCCTACCCATCGCTCCACATATTCTTCTATCAGCACAGGTTCATCTTGCAACTGTTACCCACGCTCACCAACAGATTGGTTCGCCCTGTTTGGTTTCATCAAAATTGCCAAAAAAATTCAGGAAAATAAAGAAAAAAAGTTGTCAGAGTTTTTGCACGCTTTTCAGAGAACGTGCTATATTTCTATAGACCACATCCCACCTCAGTTGTAGGTGCCAATTTTTGTGGTTGCATCTTTTTTGGTCCTTGTTCAGAGAAAATTATAAAAAAAAATAGTGAAAAAATAAAAAAGTTTGATTCCCACTAGTGCCTTTTGGAAAAATCAGGGAAAAATTCAGGATTAAGAAAAAATCCGTGTTATTTGCTTGTTCTATGCATTCTTTCCATCGTCCTTTGTTTTTATCTTGTTGCGCTATGTTTCGACACGTCTTAGCCAGTAGCTGTGATTTGTACTTTGGATCTAGATTGAACAATCGCTAATCTGCACTCGTTAATTACTAATCCTTACTGTCATATTGTGTGCCTACCCTTAGCTCCACATATTCTTCTATCAGCACAGGTTTATCTTGCAACTGTTACCCACGCTCAACAACAGATTGGTTCGCCCTGTTTAGTTTCATCAAAATTACCAAAAAAATTTAGGAAAATAAGGAAAAAAATTGTCAAAGTTTTTGCACGCTTTTTAGAGAATGTGCTATATTTCTGTAGACCACATCCCACCTCGGTTGTAGGTGCCAATTTTTGTGGTTGCATCTTTTTTGATCCTTGTTCAGAGAAAATTATAAAAAATAGTGAAAAAATAAAAAAGTTTGATTCCCACGAGTGCCTTTTGGAAAAATCAGGGAAAAATTCAGGAAAAAGGTAAAATCCGTGTTATTTACTTGTTCTGTGCGTTCTTTCCATCGTCCTTTGTTTTCACGTCTTAGCCAGCAACTGTGATTTGTACTTTGGATCCGGATTGAACAATCTCTAATCTGCACTCGTTAATTGCTAATCGTTGTTGTCATATTATGTGCCTACCCATAGCTCCACATATTCTTCTATCAGCACAGGTTCATCTTGCAACTGTTACCCACGCTCAACAACAGATTGCTTCGCCCTGTTTGGTTTCATCAAAATTGCCAAAATAATTCAGGAAAATAAAGAAAAAGATTGTCAAAGTTTTTGCAAGCCTTTCAGAGAACGTGCTGTGTTTCTGTAGACCACATCCCACCTCAGTTGTAGGTGCCAATTTTTGTGGTTACTTCTTTTTTGATCCTTGTTCAGAGAAAATTATAAAAAATAGTGAAAAAATAAAAAAGTTTGATTCCCACCAGTGCCTTTTGGAAAAATCAGGGAAAAATTCTGGAAAAAGGAAAAATCCGTGTTATTTGCTTGTTTTGTGCGTTCTTTCCATCATCCTTTGTTTTCACCTTGTTGCGCTACGTCTCGACACGTCTTAGCTAGCAGTTGTGATTTGTACTTTGGATCCCGAATGAACAATCACTAATCTGCACTCGTTAAATGCTAATCCTTGCTGTCATATTGTGTGCCTACCCATAGCTCCATATATTCTTCTATCAGCATAGGTTCATCTTGCAACTGTTACCCACACTCAACAACAAATTGCTTCGCCTTGTTTGGTTTCATCAAAATTGCAAAAAAAATTCAGGAAAATAAAGAAAAAAACTGTCATAGTTTTTACACGCTTTTCAGAGAACACGTTGTATTTCTCTAGACCACATCCCACCTCAGTTGTAGGTGCCAATTTTTGTGGTTGCATTTTTTTATCCTTGTTCAGAGAAAATTATAAAAAAATAGTGAATAAATAAAAAAGTCTGATTCCCACCAGTGCCTTTTAGAAAAATCAGGGAAAAATTCAGGAAAAAGGAAAAATCCGTGTTATTTGCTTGTTCTGTGCATTCTTTCCATCGTCCTTTGTTTTCACCTTGTTGCGCTACGTCTCGACACGTCTTAGCCAGCAACTGTGATTGGTACTTTGGATCCGGATTGAACAATCTCTAATCTGCACTCGTTAATTGCTAATCATTGTTGTCATATTATGTGCCTACCCATAGCTCCACATATTCTTCTATCAGCAAAGGTTCATCTTGCAACTGTTACCCACGCTCAACAACAGATTGCTTCGCCCTGTTTGGTTTCATCAAAATTGCCAAAAAAATTTAGGAAAATAAAGAAAAAAAATTATCAAACTTTTTGCACGCTTTTCAGAGAACGTGCTGTATTACTGTAGACCACATCCCACCAAAGTTGTAGGTGCCAATTTTTGTGGTTGCATCTTTTTTTATGCTTGTTCAGAGAAAATTATAAAAAAATAGTCAAAAAATAAAAAAAGTTTGATTCCCACTAGGGCCTTTTGAAAAATCAGAGAAAAATTCAGGAAAAAAGAAAAATCCGTGTTATTTGCTTGTTCTGTGCGTTCTTTCCATCGTCTTTTGTATTCACCTTGTTGTGCTACGTCTCGACACGTCTTAGCCAGCGGCTGTGATTTGTACTTTGGATCCGGATTGAACAATCGCTAATTTGCACTCGTTAATTACTAATCCTTACTGTCATATTGTGTGCCTACCCATAGCTCCACCTATTCTTCTATCAGCACAGGTTCATCTTGCAACTGTTACCCACGCTCACCAACAGATTGGTTCGCCCTATTTGGTTTCATCAAAACTGCAAAAAAAATCAGAAAAATAAAGAAAAAAATTGTCAAAGTTTTTGCAAGCTTTTCAGAGAACGTGCTATATTTCTGTAGACCACATCCTACCTCAGTTGTAGGTGCCAATTTTTGTGGTTGCATCTTTTTTGGTCCTTGTTCAGAGAAAATTATAAAAAATTGTGAAAAAATAAAAAAGTTTAATTCCCACGAGTGCTTTTTGAAAAAATCAGGGAAAAATTCTGGAAAAAGGAAAAATCCGTGTTATTTGCTTGTTCTGTGCGTTCTTTCCATCGTCCTTTGTTTTCACCTTGTTGCGCTACGTCTCGACACGTCTTAGCCAGCAGCTGTGATTTGTACTTTGGATTCGGATTGAATAATCGCTAATTTGCACTCGTTAATTGCTAATCCTTGCTGTCATATTGTGTGCTGACCCATAGCTCCATATATTCTTCTATCAGCATAGGTTCATCTTGCAACTGTTACCCACACTCAACAACAAACTGCTTCGCCTTGTTTGGTTTCATCAAAATTGCAAAAAAAATTCAGGAAAATAAAGAAAAAAAACTGTCTTAGATTTTACACGCTTTTCAGAGAACATGCTGTATTTCTCTAGACCACATCCCACCTCAGTTGTAGGTGCCAATTTTTGTGGTTGCATTTTTTTATCCTTGTTCAGAGAAAATTATAAAAAAATAGTGAATAAATAAAAAAGTTTGATTCCCACCAGTGCCTTTTAGAAAAATCAGGGAAAAATTCAGGAAAAAGGAAAAATCCGTGTTATTTGCTTGTTCTGTGCATTCTTTCCATCGTCCTTTGTTTTTACCTTGTTGCGCTACGTCTCGACACGTCTTAGCCAGCAACTGTGATTTGTACTTTGGATCCGGATTGAACAATCTCTAATCTGCACTCGTTAATTGCTAATCATTGTTGTCATATTATGTGCCTACCCATAGCTCCACATATTCTTCTATCAGCACAGGTTCATCTTGCAACTGTTACCCACGCTCAACAACAGATTGCTTCGCCCTGTTTGGTTTCATCAAAATTGCCAAAAAAATTCAGGAAAATAAAGAAAAAAAATTATCAAACTTTTTGCACGCTTTTCAGAGAACGTGTTGTATTACTGTAGACCACATCCCACCAAAGTTGTAGGTGCCAATTTTTGTGGTTGCATCTTTTTTGATGCTTGTTCAGAGAAAATTATAAAAAAAATAGTGAAAAAATAAAAAAAGTTTGATTCCCACTAGGGCCTTTTGAAAAATCAGAGAAAAATTCAGGAAAAAAGAAAAATCCATGTTATTTGCTTGTTCTGTGCGTTCTTTCCATCGTCTTTTGTATTCACCTTGTTGTGCTACGTCTCGACACGTCTTAGCCAGCGGCTGTGATTTGTACTTTGGATCCGGATTGAACAATCGCTAATTTGCACTCGTTAATTACTAATCCTTACTGTCATATCGTGTGCCTACCCATAGCTCCACCTATTCTTCTATCAGCACAGGTTCATCTTGCAACTGTTACCCACGCTCACCAACAGATTGGTTCGCCCTATTTGGTTTCATCAAAATTGCAAAAAAATTCAGAAAAATAAAGAAAAAATTGTCAAAGTTTTTGCAAGCTTTTCAGAGAACGTGCTATATTTCTGTAGACCACATCCCACCTTAGTTGTAGGTGCCAATTTTTGTGGTTGCATATTTTTTGGTCCTTGTTTAGAGAAAATTATAAAAAATAGTGAAAAAATAAAAAAGTTTAATTCCCACGAGTGCTTTTTGAAAAGATCAGGGAAAAATTCTGGAAAAAGGAAAAATCCGTGTTATTTGCTTGTTCTGTGCGTTCTTTCCATCATCCTTTGTTTTCACCTTGTTGCGCTACGTCTCGACACGTCTTAGCTAGCAGCTGTGATTTGTACTTTGGATCCGGATTGAACAATCGCTAATCTGCACTCGTTAATTGCTAATCCTTGCTATCATATTGTGTGTCTACCCATAGCTCCGTATATTCTTCTATCAGCACAGGTTCATCTTGCAACTGTTACCCACGCTCAACAACAGATTGCTTCGCCTTGTTTGGTTTCATCAAAATTGCCAAAAAAATTCAGGAAAATAAAGAAAAAAAATTATCATAGTTTTTACACGCTTTTCAGAGAACGTGCTGTATTTCTCTAGACCAACCCACCTCAGTTGTAGGTGCCAATTTTTGTGGTTGCATCTTTTTTGGTCCTTGTTCAGAGAAAATTATAAAAAATAGTGAAAAAATAAAAAAGTTTACTTCCCACGAGTGCTTTTTGAAAAAATCAGGGAAAAATTCCGGAGAAAGGAAAAATCCATGTTATTTGCTTGTTCTGTGCGTTCTTTCCATCGTCCTTTGTTTTCACCTTGTTGCGCTACGTTTCGACACGTCTTAGCCAGCAGCTGTGATTTGTTCTTTGGATTCGGATTGAACAATCGCTAATCTGCACTCGTTAATTGCTAATCCTTGCTGTCATATTGTGTGCCTACCCATAGCTCCACATATTCTTCTATCAGCACAGGTTCATCTTGCAACTGTTATCCACGCTCAACAACAGATTGCTTCGCCCTGTTTGGTTTCATCAAATTGCCAAAAAAATTCACGAAAATAAAGAAAAAGATTGTCAAAGTTTTTGCAAGCTTTTCAGAGAACATGCTGTGTTTCTGTAGACCACATCCCACCTCAGTTTTAGGTACCAATTTTTGTGGTTACATCTTTTTTGATCCTTGTTCAGAGAAAATTATAAAAAAATAGTGAAAAAATAAAAAAGTTTGATTCCCACCAGTGTCTTTTGGAAAAATCAGGGAAAAATTCTGGAAAAAGGAAAAATCCGTGTTATTTGCGTGTTCTGTGCGTTCTTTCCATCGTCCTTTGTTTTCACCTTGTTGCGCTACGTCTCGACATGTCTTAGCTAGCAGCTGTGATTTGCACTTTGGATCTGGAATGAACAATCACTAATCTGCACTCGTTAATTGATAATCCTTGTTGTCATATTGTGTGCCTACCCATAGCTCCATATATTCTTCTATCAGCATAGGTTCATCTTGCAACTGTTACCCACACTCAACAACAAACTGCTTCGCCTTGTTTGGTTTCATCAAAATTGCAAAAAAAAATTCAGGAAAATAAAGAAAAAAAACTGTCTTAGTTTTTACACGCTTTTCAGAGAACATGATGTATTTCTCTAGACCACATCCCACCTCAGTTGTAGGTGCCAATTTTTGTGGTTGCATTTTTTATCCTTGTTCAGAGAAAATTATAAAAAAATAGTGAATAAATAAAAAAGTTTGATTCCCACCAGTGCCTTTTAGAAAAATCAGGGAAAAATTCAGGAAAAAGGAAAAATCCGTGTTATTTGCTTGTTCTGTGCATTCTTTCCATCGTCCTTTGTTTTTACCTTGTTGCGCTACGTCTCGACACGTCTTAGCCAGCAACTGTGATTGGTACTTTGGATCCGGATTGAACAATCTCTAATCTGCACTCGTTAATTGCTAATCATTGTTGTCATATTATGTGCCTACCCATAGCTCCACATATTCTTCTATCAGCACAGGTTCATCTTGCAACTGTTACCCACGCTCAACAACAGATTGCTTCGCCCTGTTTGGTTTCATCAAAATTGCCAAAAAAATTCAGGAAAATAAAGAAAAAAAATTATCAAACTTTTTGCACGCTTTTCAGAGAACGTGTTGTATTACTGTAGACCACATCCCACCAAAGTTGTAGGTGCCAATTTTTGTGGTTGCATCTTTTTTGATGCTTGTTCAGAGAAAATTATAAAAAAAATAGTGAAAAAATAAAAAAAGTTTGATTCCCACTAGGGCCTTTTGAAAAATCAGAGAAAAATTCAGGAAAAAAGAAAAATCCGTGTTATTTGCTTGTTCTGTGCGTTCTTTCCATCGTCTTTTGTATTCACCTTGTTGTGCTACGTCTCGACATGTGTTAGCCAGCGGCTGTGATTTGTACTTTGGATCCGGATTGAACAATCGCTAATTTACACTCGTTAATTACTAATCCTTACTGTCATATTGTGTGCCTACCCATAGCTCCACCTATTCTTCTATCAGCACAGGTTCATCTTGCAACTGTTACCCACGCTCACCAACAGATTGGTTCGCCCTATTTGGTTTCATCAAAATTGCAAAAAAATTCAGAAAAATAAAGAAAAAAATTGTCAAAGTTTTTGCAAGCTTTTCAGAGAACGTGCATCTTTTTTGGTCCTTGTTTAGAGAAAATTATAAAAAATAGTGAAAAAATAAAAAAGTTTAATTCCCACGAGTGCTTTTTGAAAAAATCAGGGAAAAATTCTGGAAAAAGGAAAAATCCGTGTTATTTGCTTGTTCTGTGCGTTCTTTCCATCATCCTTTGTTTTCACCTTGTTGCGCTACGTCTCGACACGTCTTAGCTAGCAGCTGTGATTTGTACTTTGAATCCGGATTGAACAATCGCTAATCTGCACTCGTTAATTGCTAATCCTTGCTATCATATTGTGTGTCTACCCATAGCTCCATATATTCTTCTATCAGCACAGGTTCATCTTGCAACTGTTACCCACGCTCAACAACAGATTGCTTCGCCTTGTTTGGTTTCATCAAAATTGCCAAAAAAATTCAGGAAAATAAAGAAAAAAAATTATCATAGTTTTTACCCGCTTTTCAGAGAACGTGCTGTATTTCTCTAGACCACCCCACCTCAGTTGTAGGTGCCAATTTTTGTGGTTGCATCTTTTTTGGTCCTTGTTCAGAGAAAATTATAAAAAATAGTGAAAAAATAAAAAAGTTTACTTCCCACGAGTGCTTTTTGAAAAAATCAGGGAAAAATTCTGGAGAAAGGAAAAATCCATGTTATTTGCTTGTTCTGTGCGTTCTTTCCATCGTCTTTTGTTTTCACCTTGTTGCGCTACGTTTCGACACGTCTTAGCCAGCAGCTGTGATTTGTACTTTGGATTCGGATTGAACAATCGCTAATCTGCACTCGTTAATTGCTAATCCTTGCTGTCATATTGTGTGCCTACCCATAGCTCCACATATTCTTCTATCAGCACAGGTTCATCTTGCAACTGTTATCCACGCTCAACAACAGATTACTTCGCCCTGTTTGGTTTCATCAAATTGCCAAAAAAATTCACGAAAATAAAGAAAAAGATTGTCAAAGTTTTTGCAAGCTTTTCAGAGAACATGCTGTGTTTCTGTAGACCACATCCCACCTCAGTTTTAGGTACCAATTTTTGCAAGTTTGATTCCCACCAGTGTCTTTTGGAAAAATCAGGGAAAAATTCTGGAAAAAGGAAAAATCCGTGTTATTTGCGTGTTCTGTGCGTTCTTTCCATCGTCCTTTGTTTTCACCTTGTTGCGCTACGTCTCGACATGTCTTAGCTAGCAGCTGTGATTTGCACTTTGTATCTGGAATCAACAATCACTAATCTGCACTCGTTAATTGATAATCCTTGTTGTCATATTGTGTGCCTACCCATAGCTCCATATATTCTTCTATCAGTATAGGTTCATGTTGCAACTGTTACCCACGCTCAACAACAGATTGCTTCGCCTTGTTTGGTTTCATCAAAATTGCCAAAAAAATTCAGGAAAATAAAGAAAAAAATTGTCATAGTTTTTACACGCTTTTCTGAGAACGTGCTGTATTTCTCTAGACCGCATCCCACCTCAGTTGTAGGTGCCAATTTTTGTGGTTGCATCTTTTTTGGTCCTTGTTCAGAGAAAATTATAAAAAAAATAGTGAATAAATAAAAAAGTTTGATTCCCACCAGTGCCTTTTAGAAAAATCAGGGAAAAATTTAGGAAAAAGGAAAAATCCGTGTTATTTGCTTGTTCTGTGCGTTCTTTCCATCGTCCTTTGTTTTCACCTTGTTGCGCTACGTCTCGACACGTCTTAGCCAGCAGCTGTGATTTGTACTTTGGATCCGGATTGAACAATCGCTAATCTGCACTCGTTAATTGCAAATCCTTGCTATCATATTGTGTGCCTACCCATAGCTCCACATATTCTTCATCAGCACAGGTTCATCTTGCAACTGTTACCCACGTTCAACAACAGATTGTGTCGCCCTGTTTGGTTTCATCAAAATTGCCAAAAAAATTCAGGAAAATAAAGAAAAAAATTGTCAAAGTTTTTGCACGCTTTTCAGAGAATGTTCTGTATTTCTGTAGACCACATCCCACCTCAGTTGTAGGTGCCAATTTTTGTGGTTGCATCTTTTTTGATCCTTGTTCAGAGAAAATTATTAAAAAAATAGTGAAAAAATAAAAAAGTTTGATTCCTACTAGTGCGTTTTGGAAAAATCAGGGAAAAATTCTGGAAAAAGGAAAAATCCGTGTTATTTGCTTGTTCTGTGCGTTCTTTCCATCGTTCTTTGTTTTCACCTTGTTGCGCTACGTCTCGACACGTCTTAGCTTGCGGCTGTGATTTGTACTTTGGATCCGGATTGAACAATCGCTAATCTGCACTCGTTAATTGCTAATCCTTGCTGTCATATTGTGTGCCAACCCATAGCTCCACATATTATTCTATCAGCACGGTTCATCTTGCAACTGTTGCCCATGCTCAACAACAGATTGGTTCGCCCTGTTTGGTTTTATCAAAATTGCCAAAAAAATTCAGGAAAATAAAGAAAAAAAATTGTCATAGTTTTTGCACGCTTTTCAAAGAACTTGTTGTATTTCTCTAGACCACATCCCACCTCAGTTGTAGGTGCCAATTTTTGTGGTTGCATCTTTTTTTATCCTTGTTCAGAGAAAATTATTAAAAAAATAGTGAAAAAATAAAAAAGTCCATGATATTTGCTTGTTCTGTGCGTTCTTTCCATCGTCCTTTATTTTCACCTTGTTGCGCTACGTCTTGACACGTCTTAGCCTGCAGCTATGATTTGTACTTTGGATCCGGATTGAACAGTCGCTAATCTACGCTTGTTAATTGCTAATCCTTGCTGTCATATTTTGTGCCTGCCCATAGCTCCACAAATTCTTCTATCAACACAGGTTCATCTTGCAAATGTTACCCACGCTCAACAACAGATTGCTTCGCCCTGTTTGGTTTCATCGAAATTGCCAAAAAAATCAGGAAAATAAAGAAAAAAAATTGTCATAGTTTTTGCACGCTTTTCGGAGAACTTGTTGTATTTCTGTACACCTCATCCCACCTCAGTTGTAGGTGCCAATTTTTGTGGTTGCATCTTTTTTATCCTTGTTCAGAGAAAATTATTAGAAAAATAGTGAAAAAATAAAAAAGTTTGATTCCTACTAGTGCCTTTTGGGAAAATCAGGGAAAAATTCAGGAAAAAGGAAAAATCCGTGTTATTTGCTTGTTCTGGGTGTTCTTTCCATCGTCCTTTGTTTTCACCTTGTTGCGCTACGTCTCGACACGTCTTAGCCAGCAGCTGTGATTTGTACTTTAGATCCGGATTGAATAGTCGCTAATCTACGCTCGTTAATTGTTAATCCTTGCTGTCATATTGTGTGCCTACCCATAGCTCTACATATTTTTTCACCAACACAGGTTCATCTTGCAACTGTTACCCACGCTCAACAACAGATTGGTTCGCCCTGTTTGGTTTTATCAAAATTGCCAAAAAAATTCAGGAAAATAGAGAAAAAAAATTGTCATAGTTTTTGCACGCTTTTCAGAGAACTTGTTGTATTTCTGTAGACCACATCCCACCTCAGTTGTAGGTGCCAATTTTTGTGGTTGCATATTTTTTTATCCTTGTTCAGAGAAAATTATTAAAAAAATAGTGAAAAAATAAAAAAGTTTGATTCCTACTAGTGCCTTTTGGAAAAATCAGGGAAAAATTCAGGAAAAAGGAAAAATCCGTGTTATTTGCTTGTTCTATGCGTTCTTTCCATCGTCCTTTGTTTTCAACTTGTTGCACTGCGCCTTGACACGTCTTAGCCAGCAGCTGTGATTTGTACTTTGGATCCGGATTGAACAGTCGCTAATCTGCGCTCGTTAATTGCTAATCCTTGCTGTCATATTGTGTGCCTACCCATAGCTCCACAAATTCTTCTATCAGCACAGGTTCATCTTGCAACTGTTACCCACGCTCAACAACAGATTGCTTCGCCCTGTTTGGTTTCATCAAAATTGCCAAAAAAAATCAGGAAAATAAAGAAAAAAACTGTCATAGTTTTTGCACGCTTTTCAGAGAACGTGCTGTATTTCTGTAGACCACATCCCACCTCAGTTGTAGGTGCCAATTTTTGTGGTTGCATCTTTTTTGGTCCTTATTCAGAGAAAATTATAAAAAAATAGTGAAAAAATAAAAAAGTTTGATTCCTACTAGTGCGTTTTGGAAAAATCAGGGAAAAATTCAGGAAAAAGTTAAAATCCGTGTTATTTGCTTGTTCTGGGCGTTCTTTCCATCGTCCTTTGTTTTCACCTTGTTACGCTACGTCTCGACACGTCTTAGCCAGCAGCTGTGATTTGTACTTTAGATCCGGATTGAATAGTCGCTAATCTGCGCTTGTTAATTGTTAATCCTTGCTGTCATATTGTGTGCCTACCCATAGCTCCACATATTCTTCTATCAGCACAGGTTCATCTTGCAACTGTTACCCACGCTCAACAACAGATTGGTTTGCCCTGTTTGGTTTTATCAAAATTGCCAAAAAAATTCAGGAAAATAAAGAAAAAAAATTGTCATAGTTTTTGCACGCTTTTCAGAGAACTTGTTGTATTTCTATAGACCACATCCCACCTCAGTTGTAGGTGCCAATTTTTGTGGTTGCATATTTTTTTATCTTTGTTCAGAGAAAATTCTTAAAAAAATAGTGAAAAAATAAAAAAGTTTGATTCCTACTAGTGCCTTTTGGAAAAATCAAGGAAAAATTCAGGAAAAAGGAAAAATCCGTGTTATTTGCTTGTTCTGTGCGTTCTTTCCATCGTCCTTTGTTTTCACCTTGTTGCGCTACGTCTTGACACGTCTTAGCCTGCAGTTGTGATTTGTACTTTGGATCCGGATTGAACAGTCGCTAATCTACGCTCGTTAATTACTAATCCATGCTGTCAGATTTTGTGCCTACCCATGGCTCCACAAATTCTTCTATCAGCACAGGTTCATCTTGCAAATGTTACCCACGCTCAACAACAGATTGCTTCGCCTGGTTTGGTTTCATCAAAATTGCCAAAAAAATCAGGAAAATAAAGAAAAAAATTATCATAGTTTTTACACGCTTTTCAAAGAACTTGTTGTATTTCTGTAGACCTCATCCCACCTCAGTTGTAGGTGCCAATTTTTGTGGTTGCATCTTTTTTTATCCTTGTTCAGAGAAAATTATTAGAAAAATAGTGAAAAAATAAAAAAGTTTGATTCCTACTAGTGCCTTTTGGAAAAATCAGGGAAAAATTCAGGAAAAAGGAAAAATCCGTGTTATTTGCTTGTTCTGGGCGTTCTTTCCATCGTCCTTTGTTTTCACCTTGTTGCGCTACGTCTCGACACGTCTTAGCCAGCAGCTGTGATTTGTACTTTAGATCCGGATTGAATAGTCGCTAATCTGCGCTCGTTAATTGTTAATCCTTGCTGTCATATTGTGTGCCTACCCATAGCTCCACATATTTTTCCATCAGCACAGGTTCATCTTGCAACTGTTACCCACGCTCAAAAACAGATTGGTTCGCCCTGTTTGGTTTTATCAAAATTACCAAAAAAATTCAGAAAAATAAAGAAAAAAAAATTGTCATAGTTTTTGCACGCTTTTCAGAGAACTTGTATTTCTGTAGACCACATCCCACCTCAGTTGTGGGTGCCAATTTTTGTGGTTGCATATTTTTTTTATCTTTGTTCAGAGAAAATTATTAAAAAAAATAGTGAAAAAATAAAAAAGTTTGATTCCTACTAGTACCTTCTGGAAAAATCAAGGAAAAATTCAGGAAAAAGGAAAAATCCGTGTTATTTGCTTGTTCTGTGCGTTCTTTCCATCGTCCTTTGTTTTCACCTTGTTGCGCTACGTCTTGACACGTCTTAGCCTGCAGCTGTGATTTGTACTTTGGATCCGGATTGAACAGTCGCTAATCTACGCTCGTTAATTGCTAATCCGTGCTGTCATATTGTGTGCCTACCCATAGCTCCACATATTTTTCCATCAGCACAGGTTCATCTTGCAACTGTTACCCACGCTCAACAACAGATTGGTTCGCCCTGTTTGGTTTTATCAAAATTGCCAAAAAAATTCAGGAAAATAGAGAAAAAAATTGTCATAGTTTTTGCACGCTTTTCAGAGAACTTGTTGTATTTCTGTAGACCACATCCCACCTCAGTTGTAGGTGCCAATTTTTGTGGTTGCATATTTTTTTATCTTTGTTCAGAGAAAATTATTAAAAAAATAGTGAAAAAATAAAAAAGTTTGATTCCTGCTAGTGCCTTTTGGAAAAATCAGGGAAAAATTCAGGAAAAAGGAAAAATCTGTGTTATTTGCTTATTCTGTGCGTTCTTTCCATCGTCCTTTGTTTTCACCTTATTGCGCTACGTCTCGACACGTCTTAGCCAGCAGCTGTGATTTGTACTTTAGATCCGGATTGAATAGTCGCTAATCTGCGCCCGTTAATTGTTAATCCTTGCTGTCATATTGTGTGCCTACCCATAGCTCCACATATTTTTCTATCAGCACAGGTTCATCTTGCAACTGTTACCCACGCTCAACAACAGATTGCTTCGGCCTGTTTGGTTTCATCAAAATTGCCAAAAAAATCAGGGAAATAAAGAAAAAAAACTGTCATAGTTTTTGCACGCTTTTCAGAGAACTTGTTGTATTTCTGTAGACCACATCCCACCTCAGTTGTAGCTGCCAATTTTTGTGGTTGCATCTTTTTTGGTCCTTATTCAGAGAAAATTATAAAAAAATAGTGAAAAAATAAAAAAGTTTGATTCCTACTAGTGCGTTTTGGAAAAATCAAGGAAAAATTCAGGAAAAAGGAAAAATCCGTGTTATTTGCTTGTTCTGTGCGTTCTTTCCATCGTCCTTTGTTTTCACCTTGTTGCGCTACGTCTCGACACGTCTTAGCCAGCAGCTGTGATTTGTACTTTAGATCCGGATTGAATAGTCGCTAATCTGCGCTTGTTAATTGTTAATCCTTGCTGTCATATTGTGTGCCTACCCACAGCTCCACATATTCTTCTATCAGCACAGGTTCATCTTGCAACTGTTACCCACGCTCAACAACAGATTGGTTCGCCCGGTTTGGTTTTATCAAAATTGCCAAAAAAATTCAGAAAAATAAAGAAAAAAGTTGTCATAGTTTTTGCACGCTTTTCAGAGAACTTGTATTTCTGTAGACCACATCCCACCTCAGTTGTAGGTGCCAATTTTTGTGGTTGCATATTTTTTTATCTTTGTTTAGAGAAAATTATTAAAAAAATAGTGAAAAAATAAAAAAGTTTGATTCCTACTAGTGCCTTTTGGAAAAATCAAGGAAAAATTCAGGAAAAAAGAAAAATCCGTGTTATTTGCTTGTTCTGTGCGTTCTTTCCATCGTCCTTTGTTTTCACCTTGTTGCGCTACGTCTTGACACGTCTTAGCCTGCAGCTGTGATTTGTACTTTGGATCCGGATTGAACAGTCACTAATCTACACTCGTTAATTGCTAATCCTTGCTGTCAGATTTTGTGCCTACCCATAGCTCCACAAATTCTTCTATCAGCATAGGTTTATCTTGCAAATGTTATCCACGCTCAACAACAGATTGCTTCGCCCGGTTTGGTTTCATCAAAATTGCCAAAAAAATCAGGAAAATAAAGAAAAAAAATTATCATAGTTTTTGCACGCTTTTCAAAGAACTTGTTGTATTTCTATAGACCTCATCCCACCTCAGTTGTAGGTGCCAATTTTTGTGGTTGCATCTTTTTTTATCCTTGTTCAGAGAAAATTATTAGAAAAATAGTGAAAAAATAAAAAAGTTTGATTCCTACTAGTGCCTTTTGGAAAAATCAGGGAAAAATTCAGGAAAAAGGAAAAATCCGTGTTATTTGCTTGTTCTGGGCGTTCTTTCCATCGTCCTTTGTTTTCACCTTGTTGCGCTACGTCTCGACACGTCTTAGCCAGCAGCTGTGATTTGTACTTTAGATCCGGATTGAATAGCCGCTAATCTGCGCCCGTTAATTGTTAATCCTTGCTGTCATATTGTGTGCCTACCCATAGCTCCACATATTTTTCTATCAGCACAGGTTCATCTTGCAACTGTTACCCACGCTCAACAACAGATTGGTTCGCCCTGTTTGGTTTCATCAAAATTGCCAAAAAAAATCAGAAAAATAAAGAAAAAAACTGTCATAGTTTTTGCACGCTTTTCAGAGAACGTGCTGTATTTCTGTAGACCACATCCCACCTCAGTTGTAGCTACCAATTTTTGTGGTCGCATCTTTTTTGGTCCTTATTCAGAGAAAATTATAAAAAAATAGTGAAAAAATAAAAAAGTTTGATTCCTACTAGTGCGTTTTGGAAAAATCAAGGAAAAATTCAGGAAAAAGGAAAAATCCGTGTTATTTGCTTGTTCTGTGCGTTCTTTCCATCGTCCTTTGTTTTCACCTTGTTGCGCTACGTTTCGACACGTCTTAGCCAGCAGCTGTGATTTGTACTTTAGATCCGGATTGAATAGTCGCTAATCTGCGCTTGTTAATTGTTAATCCTTGCTGTCATATTGTGTGCCTACCCACAGCTCCACATATTCTTTTATCAGCACAGGTTCATCTTGCAACTGTTACCCACGCTCAACAACAGATTGGTTCGCCCGGTTTGGTTTTATCAAAATTGCCAAAAAAATTCAGGAAAATAAAGAAAAAAAGTTGTCATAGTTTTTGCACGCTTTTCAGAGAACTTGTATTTCTGTAGACCACATCCCACCTCAGTTGTATGTGCCAATTTTTGTGGTTGCATATTTTTTTATCTTTGTTCAGAGAAAATTATTAAAAAAATAGTGAAAAAATAAAAAAGTTTGATTCCTACTAGTGCCTTTTGGAAAAATCAAGGAAAAATTCAGGAAAAAAGAAAAATCCGTGTTATTTGCTTGTTCTGTGCGTTCTTTCCATCGTCCTTTGTTTTCACCTTGTTGCGCTACGTCTTGACACGTCTTAGCCTGCAGCTGTGATTTGTACTTTGGATCCGGATTGAACAGTCACTAATCTACACTCGTTAATTGCTAATCCTTGCTGTCAGATTTTGTGCCTACCCATAGCTCCACAAATTCTTCTATCAGCATAGGTTTATCTTGCAAATGTTATCCACGCTCAACAACAGATTGCTTCGCCCGGTTTGGTTTCATCAAAATTGCCAAAAAAATCAGGAAAATAAAGAAGAAAAATTATCATAGTTTTTGCACGCTTTTCAAAGAACTTGTTGTATTTCTATAGACCTCATCCCACCTCAGTTGTAGGTGCCAATTTTTGTGGTTGCATCTTTTTTTATCCTTGTTCAGAGAAAATTATTAGAAAAATAGTGAAAAAATAAAAAAGTTTGATTCCTACTAGTGCCTTTTGGAAAAATCAGGGAAAAATTCAGGAAAAAGGAAAAATCCGTGTTATTTGCTTGTTCTGGGCGTTCTTTCCATCGTCCTTTGTTTTCACCTTGTTGCGCTACGTCTCGACACGTCTTAGCCAGCAGCTGTGATTTGTACTTTAGATCCGGATTGAATAGCCGCTAATCTGCGCCCGTTAATTGTTAATCCTTGCTGTCATATTGTGTGCCTACCCATAGCTCCACATATTTTTCTATCAGCACAGGTTCATCTTGCAACTGTTACCCACGCTCAACAATAGATTGGTTCGCCCTGTTTGGTTTCATCAAAATTGCCAAAAAAAATCAGAAAAATAAAGAAAAAAAACTGTCATAGTTTTTGCACGCTTTTCAGAGAACGTGTTGTATTTCTGTAGACCACATCCCACCTCAGTTGTATGTGCCAATTTTTGTGGTTGCATATTTTTTTATCTTTGTTCAGAGAAAATTATTAAAAAAATAGTGAAAAAATAAAAAAGTTTGATTCCTACTAGTGCCTTTTGGAAAAATCAAGGAAAAATTCAGGAAAAAAGAAAAATCCGTGTTATTTGCTTGTTCTGTGCGTTCTTTCCATCGTCCTTTGTTTTCACCTTGTTGCGCTACGTCTTGACACGTCTTAGCCTGCAGCTGTGATTTGTACTTTGGATCCGGATTGAACAGTCACTAATCTACACTCGTTAATTGCTAATCCTTGCTGTCAGATTTTGTGCCTACCCATAGCTCCACAAATTCTTCTATCAGCATAGGTTTATCTTGCAAATGTTATCCACGCTCAACAACAGATTGCTTCGCCCGGTTTGGTTTCATCAAAATTGCCAAAAAAATCAGGAAAATAAAGAAGAAAAATTATCATAGTTTTTGCACGCTTTTCAAAGAACTTGTTGTATTTCTATAGACCTCATCCCACCTCAGTTGTAGGTGCCAATTTTTGTGGTTGCATCTTTTTTTATCCTTGTTCAGAGAAAATTATTAGAAAAATAGTGAAAAAATAAAAAAGTTTGATTCCTACTAGTGCCTTTTGGAAAAATCAGGGAAAAATTCAGGAAAAAGGAAAAATCCGTGTTATTTGCTTGTTCTGGGCGTTCTTTCCATCGTCCTTTGTTTTCACCTTGTTGCGCTACGTCTCGACACGTCTTAGCCAGCAGCTGTGATTTGTACTTTAGATCCGGATTGAATAGCCGCTAATCTGCGCCCGTTAATTGTTAATCCTTGCTGTCATATTGTGTGCCTACCCATAGCTCCACATATTTTTCTATCAGCACAGGTTCATCTTGCAACTGTTACCCACGCTCAACAACAGATTGGTTCGCCCTGTTTGGTTTCATCAAAATTGCCAAAAAAAATCAGAAAAATAAAGAAAAAAAACTGTCATAGTTTTTGCACGCTTTTCAGAGAACGTGCTGTATTTCTGTAGACCACATCCCACCTCAGTTGTAGCTACCAATTTTTGTGGTCGCATCTTTTTTGGTCCTTATTCAGAGAAAATTATAAAAAAATAGTGAAAAAATAAAAAAGTTTGATTCCTACTAGTGCGTTTTGGAAAAATCAAGGAAAAATTCAGGAAAAAGGAAAAATCCGTGTTATTTGCTTGTTCTGTGCGTTCTTTCCATCGTCCTTTGTTTTCACCTTGTTGCGCTACGTTTCGACACGTCTTAGCCAGCAGCTGTGATTTGTACTTTAGATCCGGATTGAATAGTCGCTAATCTGCGCTTGTTAATTGTTAATCCTTGCTGTCATATTGTGTGCCTACCCACAGCTCCACATATTCTTCTATCAGCACAGGTTCATCTTGCAACTGTTACCCACGCTCAACAACAGATTGGTTCGCCCGGTTTGGTTTTATCAAAATTGCCAAAAAAATTCAGGAAAATAAAGAAAAAAAGTTGTCATAGTTTTTGCACGCTTTTCAGAGAACTTGTATTTCTGTAGACCACATCCCACCTCAGTTGTATGTGCCAATTTTTGTGGTTGCATATTTTTTTATCTTTGTTCAGAGAAAATTATTAAAAAAATAGTGAAAAAATAAAAAAGTTTGATTCCTACTAGTGCCTTTTGGAAAAATCAAGGAAAAATTCAGGAAAAAAGAAAAATCCGTGTTATTTGCTTGTTCTGTGCGTTCTTTCCATCGTCCTTTGTTTTCACCTTGTTGCGCTACGTCTTGACACGTCTTAGCCTGCAGCTGTGATTTGTACTTTGGATCCGGATTGAACAGTCGCTAATCTACGCTCGTTAATTGCTAATCCGTGCTGTCAGATTTTGTGCCTACCCATAGCTCCACAAATTCTTCTATCAGCACAGGTTCATCTTGCAAATGTTACCCACGCTCAACAACAAATTGCTTCGCCCGGTTTGATTTCATCAAAATTGCCAAAAAAATCAGGAAAATAAAGAAGAAAAATTATCATAGTTTTTGCACGCTTTCCAAAGAACTTGTTGTATTTCTGTAGACCTCATCCCACCTCAGTTGTAGATGCCAATTTTTGTGGTTGCATCTTTTTTATCCTTGTTCAGAGAAAATTATTAGAAAAATAGTGAAAAAATAAAAAAGTTTGATTCCTACTAGTGCCTTTTGGAAAAATCAGGGAAAAATTCAGGAAAAAGGAAAAATCCGTGTATTTGCTTTTTCTGGGCGTTCTTTCCATCGTCCTTTGTTTTCACCTTGTTGCGCTACGTCTCGACACGTCTTAGCCAGCAGCTGTGATTTGTACTTTAGATCCAGATTGAATAGTCGCTAATCTGCGCCCGTTAATTGTTAATCCTTGCTGTCATATTGTGTGCCTACCCATAGCTCCACATATTTTTCTATCAGCACAGGTTCATCTTGCAACTGTTACCCACGCTCAACAACAGATTGGTTCGCCCTGTTTGGTTTCATCAAAATTGCCAAAAAAAATCAGAAAAATAAAGAAAAAAAACTGTCATAGTTTTTGCACGCTTTTCAGAGAACGTGCTGTATTTCTGTAGACCACATCCCACCTCAGTTGTAGCTGCCAATTTTTGTGGTTGCATCTTTTTTGGTCCTTATTCAGAGAAAATTATAAAAAAATAGTGAAAAAATAAAAAAGTTTGATTCCTACTAGTGCGTTTTGGAAAAATCAAGGAAAAATTCAGGAAAAAGGAAAAATCCGTGTTATTTGCTTGTTCTGTGCGTTCTTTCCATCGTCCTTTGTTTTCACCTTGTTGCGCTACGTCTCGACACGTCTTAGCCAGCAGCTGTGATTTGTACTTTAGATCCGGATTGAATAGTCGCTAATCTGCGCTTGTTAATTGTTAATCCTTGCTGTCATATTGTGTGCCTACCCACAGCTCCACATATTCTTCTATCAGCATAGGTTCATCTTGCAACTGTTACCCACGCTCAACAACTGATTGGTTCGCCCGGTTTGGTTTTATCAAAATTGCCAAAAAAATTCAGGAAAATAAAGAAAAAAAGTTGTCATAGTTTTTGCACGCTTTTCAGAGAACTTGTATTTCTGTAGACCACATCCCACCTCAGTTGTAGGTGCCAATTTTTGTGGTTGCATATTTTTTTATCTTTGTTCAGAGAAAATTATTAAAAAAATAGTGAAAAAAGAAAAAAGTTTGATTCCTACTAGTGCCTTTTGGAAAAATCAAGGAAAAATTCAGGAAAAAAGAAAAATCCGTGTTATTTGCTTGTTCTGTGCGTTCTTTCCATCGTCCTTTGTTTTCACCTTGTTGCGCTACGTCTTGACACGTCTTAGCCTGCATCTATGATTTGTACTTTGGATCCGGATTGAACAGTCGCTAATCTACACTCGTTAATTGCTAATCCTTGCTGTCAGATTTTGTGCCTACCCATAGCTCCACAAATTCTTCTATCAGCACAGGTTCATCTTGCAAATGTTACCCACGCTCAACAACAGATTGCTTCGCCCGGTTTGGTTTCATCAAAATTGCAAAAAAAATCAGGAAAATAAAGAAAAAAAAATTATCATAGTTTTTGCACGCTTTTCAAAGAACTTGTTGTATTTCTATAGACCTCATCCCACCTCAGTTGTAGGTGCCAATTTTTGTGGTTGCATCTTTTTTTATCCTTGTTCAGAGAAAATTATTAGAAAAATAGTGAAAAAATAAAAAAGTTTGATTCCTACTAGTGCCTTTTGGAAAAATCAGGAAAAAATTCAGGAAAAAGGAAAATCCGTGTTATTTGCTTGTTCTGGGCGTTCTTTCCATCGTCCTTTGTTTTCACCTTGTTGCGCTACGTCTCGACACGTCTTAGCCAGCAGCTGTGATTTGTACTTTAGATCCGGATTGAATAGTCGCTAATCTGTGCCCGTTAATTGTTAATCCTTGCTGTCATATTGTGTGCCTACCCATAGCTCCACATATTTTTCTATCAGCACAGGTTCATCTTGCAACTGTTACCCACGCTCAACAACAGATTGGTTCGCCCTGTTTGGTTTTATCAAAATTGCTAAAAAAATTCAGGAAAATAAAGAAAAAAATTGTCATAGTTTTTGCACGCTTTTCAGAGAACTTGTTGTATTTCTGTAGACCACATCCCACCTCAGTTGTAGGTGCCAATTTTTGTGGTTGCATATTTTTTATCCTTGTTCAGAGAAAATTATTAAAAAAATAGTGAAAAAATAAAAAAGTTTGATTCCTACTAGTGCCTTTTGAAAAAATCAGGGAAAAATTCAGGAAAAGGAAAAATCCGTTTTATTTGCTTGTTCTGTGCGTTCTTTCCATCGTCCTTTGTTTTCACCTTGTTGCGCTACTTTTTGACACGTCTTAGCCAGCAGCTGTGATTTGTACTTTGGATCCGGATTGAACAGTCGCTAATCTGCGCTTGTTAATTGCTAATCCTTGCTGTCATATTGTGTGCCTACCCATAGCTCCACAAATTCTTCTATCAGCACAGGTTCATCTTGCAACTGTTACCCACGCTCAACAACAGATTGCTTCGCCCTGTTTGGTTTCATCAAAATTGCCAAAAAAAATCAGAAAAATAAAGAAAAAAAACTGTCATAGTTTTTGCACGCTTTTCAGAGAACGTGTTGTATTTCTGTAGACCACATCCCACCTCAGTTGTAGCTGCCAATTTTTGTGGTTGCATCTTTTTTGGTCCTTATTCAGAGAAAATTATAAAAAAATAGTGAAAAAATAAAAAAGTTTGATTCCTACTAGTGCGTTTTGGAAAAATCAGGGAAAAATTCAGGAAAAAGTTAAAATCCGTGTTATTTGCTTGTTCTATGCGTTCTTTCCATCGTCCTTTGTTTTCACCTTGTTGCGCTACGTCTCGACACATCTTAGCCAATAGCTGTGATTTGTACTTTAGATCCGGATTGAATAGTCGCTAATCTGCGCTCGTTAATTGTTAATCCTTGCTGTCATATTGTGTGCCTACCCATAGCTCCACATATTCTTCTATCCGCACAGGTTCATCTTGCAACTGTTACCCACGCTCAACAACAGATTGGTTCGCCCTGTTTGGTTTTATCAAAATTGCCAAAAAAATTCAGGAAAATAATGAAAAAAAATTGTCATAGTTTTTGCACGCTTTTCAGAGAACTTGTATTTCTGTAGACCACATCCCACCTCAGTTGTGGGTGCCAATTTTTGTGGTTGCATATTTTTTTATCTTTGTTCAGAGAAAATTATTAAAAAAATAGTGAAAAAATAAAAAAGTTTAATTCCTACTAGTGCCTTTTGGAAAAATCAAGGAAAAATTTAGGAAAAAAGGAAAAATCCGTGTTACTTGCTTGTTCTGTGCGTTCTTTCCATCGTCCTTTGTTTTCACCTTGTTGCGCTACGTCTTGACACGTCTTAGCCTGCAGCTGTGATTTGTACTTTGGATCCGGACTGAACAGTCGCTAATCTACACTCGTTAATTGCTAATCCTTGCTATCATATTTTGTGCCTACCCATAGCTCCACAAATTCTTCTATCAGCACAGGTTCATCTTGCAAATGTTACCCACGCTCAACAACAGATTGCTTCGCCCTGTTTGGTTTCATCAAAATTGCCAAAAAAATCAGGAAAATAAAGAAAAAAAATTGTCATAGTTTTTGCATGCTTTTCAAAGAACTTGTTGTATTTCTGTAGACCTCATCCCACCTCAGTTGTAGGTGCCAATTTTTGTGGTCGCATCTTTTTTTATCCTTGTTCAGAGAAAATTATTAGAAAAATAGTGAAAAAATAAAAAAGTTTGATTCCTACTAGTGCCTTTTGGAAAAATCAGGGAAAAATTCAGGAAAAAGGAAAAATCCGTGTTATTTGCTTGTTCTGGGCGTTCTTTCTATCGTCCTTTGTTTTCACCTTGTTGCGCTACGTCTCGACACGTCTTAGCCAGCAGCTGTGATTTGTACTTTGGATCCGGATTGAACAATCGCTAATCTGCACTCGTTAATTGCAAATCCTTGCTGTCATATTGTGTGCCTACCCATAGCTCCACATATTTTTCTATCAGCACAGGTTCATCTTGCAACTGTTACCCACGTTCAACAACAGATTGGTTCACCCTGTTTGGTTTTATCAAAATTGCCAAAAAAATTTTGGAAAATAGAGAAAAAAATTGTCATAGTTTTTGCACGCTTTTTAGAGAACTTGTTATATTTCTGTAGACCACATCCCACCTCAGTTGTAGGTGCCAATTTTTGTGGTTGCATATTTTTTTATCCTTGTTCAGAGAAAATTATTAAAAAAATAGTGAAAAAATAAAAAAGTTTGATTCCTACTAGTGCCGTTTGGAAAAATCAGGGAAAAATTCAGGAAAAAGAAAAACTCCGTGTTATTTGTTTGTTCTGTGCGTTCTTTCCATCGTCCTTTGTTTTCACCTTGTTGCGCTACGTCTTGACACGTCTTAGCCAGCAGCTGTGATTTGTACTTTGGATCCGGATTGAACAGTCGCTAATCTGCGCTCGTTAATTGCTAATCCTTGCTGTCATATTGTGTGCCTACCCATAGCTCCACAAATTCTTCTATCAGCATAGGTTCATCTTGCAACTGTTACCCACGCTCAACAACAGATTGCTTCGCCCTGTTTGGTTTCATCAAAATTGCTAAAAAATTGAGAAAAATAAAGAAAAAAATTGTCAAAGTTTTGCAGGCATTTCAGAGAATGTGCTGTATTTCTGTAGACCACATCCCACCTCAGTTGTAGGTGCCAATTTTTGTGGTTGCATCTTTTTTTATCCTTGTTCAAAGAAAATTATAAAAAATAGTGAAAAAATAAAAAAGTTTGAATCCTACTATTGCCTTTTCGAAAAATCAGGGAAAAATTCAGGACAAAGGAAAAATCCGTGTTATTTGCTTGTTCTATGCGTTCTTTCCATCGTCCATTGTTTTCACCTTGTTGCGCTACGTCTTGACACGTCTTAGCCTGCAGCTGTGATTTGTACTTTGGATCCGGACTGAACAGTCGCTAATCTATACTCGTTAATTCCTAATCCTTGCTATCATATTTTGTGCCTACCCATAGCTCCACAAATTCTTCTATCAGCACAGGTTCATCTTGCAAATGTTACCCACGCTCAACAACAGATTGCTTCGCCCTGTTTGGTTTCATCAAAATTGCCAAAAAAATCAGGAAAATAAAGAAAAAAAAAATTGTCATAGTTTTTGCATGCTTTTCAAAGAACTTGTTGTATTTCTGTAGACCTCATCCCACCTCAGTTGTAGGTGCCAATTTTTGTGGTTGCATCTTTTTTTATCCTTGTTCAGAGAAAATTATTAGAAAAATAGTGAAAAAATAAAAAAGTTTGATTCCTACTAGTGCCTTTTGGAAAAATCAGGGAAAAATTCAGGAAAAAGGAAAAATCCGTGTTATTTGCTTGTTCTGGGCGTTCTTTCTATCGTCCTTTGTTTTCACCTTGTTGCGCTACGTCTCGACACGTCTTAGCCAGCAGCTGTGATTTGTACTTTGGATCCGGATTGAACAATCGCTAATCTGCACTCGTTAATTGCAAATCCTTGCTGTCATATTGTGTGCCTACCCATAGCTCCACATATTTTTCTATCAGCACAGGTTCATCTTGCAACTGTTACCCACGTTCAACAACAGATTGGTTCACCCTGTTTGGTTTTATCAAAATTGCCAAAAAAATTTTGGAAAATAGAGAAAAAAATTGTCATAGTTTTTGCACGCTTTTTAGAGAACTTGTTATATTTCTGTAGACCACATCCCACCTCAGTTGTAGGTGCCAATTTTTGTGGTTGCATATTTTTTTATCCTTGTTCAGAGAAAATTATTAAAAAAATAGTGAAAAAATAAAAAAGTTTGATTCCTACTAGTGCCGTTTGGAAAAATCAGGGAAAAATTCAGGAAAAAGGAAAACTCCGTGTTATTTGTTTGTTCTGTGCGTTCTTTCCATCGTCCTTTGTTTTCACCTTGTTGCGCTACGTCTTGACACGTCTTAGCCAGCAGCTGTGATTTGTACTTTGGATCCGGATTGAACAGTCGCTAATCTGCGCTCGTTAATTGCTAATCCTTGCTGTCATATTGTGTGCCTACCCATAGCTCCACAAATTCTTCTATCAGCATAGGTTCATCTTGCAACTGTTACCTACGCTCAACAACAGATTGCTTCGCCCTGTTTGGTTTCGTCAAAATTGCTAAAAAATTGAGAAAAATAAAGAAAAAAATTGTCAAAGTTTTGCAGGCATTTCAGAGAATGTGCTGTATTTCTGTAGACCACATCCCACCTCAGTTGTAGGTGCCAATTTTTGTGGTTGCATCTTTTTTTATCCTTGTTCAAAGAAAATTATAAAAAATAGTAAAAAAATAAAAAAGTTTGATTCCTACTATTGCCTTTTCGAAAAATCAGGGAAAAATTCAGGACAAAGGAAAAATCCGTGTTATTTGCTTGTTCTGTGCGTTCTTTCCATCGTCCATTGTTTTCACCTTGTTGCGCTACGTCTCGACACGTCTTAGCCAGCAGCTGTGATTTGTACTTTGGATCCGGATTGAACAGTCGCTAATCTACGCTCGTTAATTGTTAATCCTTGCTGTCATATTATGTGCCTACCCATAGCTCCACATATTCTTCTATCAGCACAGGTTCATCTTGCAACTGTTACCCACGCTCAACAATAGATTGCTTCGCCCTGTTTGGTTTTATCAAAATTGCAAAAAAAATTCAGGAAAATAAAGAAAAAAAATTGTCATAGTTTTTGCACGCTTTTTAGAGAACTTGTTGTATTTCTGTAGACCACATCCCACCTCAGCTGTAGGTGCCAATTTTTGTGATTGCATCTTTTTTGGTCCTTGTTCAGAGAAAATTATAAAAAAATAGTGAAAAAATAAAAAAGTTTGATTCCTACTAGTGCGTTTTGAAAAAATCAGGGAAAAATTCCGGAAAAAGGAAAAATCCGTGTTATTTGCTTGTTCTATTCGTTCTTTCCATCGTCCTTTGTTTTCACCTTGTTGCGCTACGTCTTGACACGTCTTAGCTAGCAACTGTGATTTGTACTTTGGATTCGGATTGAACAATCGCTAATCTGCGCTCGTTAATTATTAATCCTTGCTGTCATATTGTGTGCCTACCCATAGCTCCACATATTCTTCTATCAGCACAGGTTCATCTTGCAACTGTTACCCACGCTCAACAACAGATTGCTTCGCCCTGTTTGGTTTCATCAAAATTGCCAAAAAAAATCAGGAAAATAAAGAAAAAAAATTGTCATAGTTTTTGCACACTTTTTAGAGAACGTGTTGTATTTCTGTAGACCACATCCCACCTCAGTTGTAGGTGCCAATTTTTGTGGTTGCATCTTTTTTGGTCCTTGTTCAGAGAAAATTATAAAAAAATAGTGAAAAAATAAAAAAGTTTGATTCCTACTAGTGCGTTTTGGAAAAATCAGGGAAAAATTCAGGAAAAAGGAAAAATCCGTGTTATTTGCTTGTTCTGTGCGTTTTTTCCGTCATCCTTTGTTTTCACCTTGTTGCGCTACGTCTCGACACGTCTTAGCCAGCAGCTGTGATTTGTACTTTGGATCCGGATTGAACAATCTCTAATCTGCACTAGTTAATTACTAATCCTTGCTGTCATATTGTGTGCCTACCCATAGCTCCACATATTCTTCTATCAGCATAGGTTCATCTTGCAACTGTTACACACGCTCAACAACAGATTGCTTCGCCCTGTTTGGTTTTATCAAAATTGGCAAAAAAATTTAGAAAAATAAAAAAAATTGTCATAGTTTTTGCACGCTTTTCAGAGAACGTTTTGTATTTCTATAGACCACATCCCACCTTAGTTGTAGGTGCCAATTTTTGTGGTTGCATATTTTTTGATCTTTGTTCAGAGAAAATTATAAAAAAAATAGTGAAAAAATAAAAAAGTTTGATTCCTAATAGTGCCTTTTGGAAAAATCAGGGAAAAATTCAGGAAAAAGGAAAAATCCGTGTTATTTGCTTGTTCTGTGTGTTCTTTCCATCGTCCTTTGTTTTTACCTTGTTGCGCTATGTCTCAACACGTCTTAGCCAGTAGCTGTGATTTGTACTTTGGATCCGGATTGAACAATCGCTAATCTGCGCTCGTTAATTGCTAATCCTTGTTGTCATATTCTGTGCCTACCCATATCTCCACATATTCTTCTATCAGCACAGGTTCATCTTGCAACTATTATCCACGCTCAACAACAGATTGCTTCACCCTGTTTGGTTTCATCAAAATTGCCAAAAAAATTCAGAAAAATAAAGATAAAAATTTATCAAAGTTTTTGCACGCTTTTCAGAGAACGTGCTGTATTTCTGTAGACCACATCCCACCTCAGTTGTAGGTGACAATTTTTGTGGTTGCATCTTTTTTTTATCCTTGTTCAAAGAAAATTATAAAAAAAAAGTAAAAAAATATAAAGTTTGATTCCTACGAGTGTCTTTTGGAAAAATCACGGAAAAATTTAGGACAAAGGAAAAATCCGTGTTATTTCCTTGTTCTGTGTGTTCTTTTCATCGTCCTTTGTTTTCACCTTGTTGCGCTACGTCTCGACACGTCTTAGCCAGCAGCTGTGATTTGTACTTTGGATCCGGATTGAACAGTCGCTAATCTGCGCTCGTTAATTGTTAATCCTTGCTGTCATATTATGTGCCTACCCATAGCTCCACATATTCTTCTATCAGCACAGGTTCATCTTGCAACTGTTACCCACGCTCAACAACAGATTGCTTCGCCCTGTTTGGTTTTATCAAAATTGCCAAAAAAATTAAGGAAAATGAAGAAAAAAAATTATCGTAGTTTTTGCACGCTTTTTAGAGAACTTGTTGTATTTCTGTAGACCACATCCCACCTCAGTTGTAGGTGCCAATTTTTGTGGTTGCATCTTTTTTATCCTTGTTCAGAGAAAATTATAAAAAAAATAGTGAAAAAATAAAAAAAGTTTGATTCCTACTAGTGCCTTTTGGAAAAATCAGGGAAAAATTCAGGAAAAAGGAAAAATCCGTGTTATTTGCTTGTACTGTGCGTTCTTTCCATCGTCCTTTGTTTTCACCTTGTTGCGCTACGTCTCGACACGTCTTAGCCAGCAGCTGTAATTTGTACTTTGGATCCAGATTGAAGAGTCGCTAATCTGCGCTCGTTAATTGCTAATCCTTGCTGTCATATTGTGTGTCTACTCATAGCTCCACATATTCTTCTATCAGCATAGGTTCATCTTGCAACTGTTACACACGCTCAACAACAGATTGCTTCGCCCTGTTTGGTTTTATCAAAATTGGCAAAAAAATTCAGAAAAATAAAAAAAATTGTCATAGTTTTTGCACGCTTTTCAGAGAACGTTTTGTATTTCTATAGACCACATCCCACCACAGTTGTAGGTGCCAATTTTTGTGGTTGCATATTTTTTGATCCTTGTTCAGAGAAAATTATAAAAAAAATAGTGAAAAAATGAAAAAGTTTGATTCCTAATAGTGCCTTTTGGAAAAATCAGGGAAAAATTCAGGAAAAACGAAAAATCCATGTCATTTGCTTGTTCTGTGCGTTCTTTCCATCGTCCTTTGTTTTTACCTTGTTGCGCTATGTCTCAACATGCCTTAGCCAGCAGCTGTGATTTGTACTTTGGATCCAGATTGAACAATCGCTAATCTGCGCTCGTTAATTGCTAATCCTTGTTGTCATATTCTGTGCCTACCCATATCTCCACATATTCTTCTATCAGCACAGGTTCATCTTGCAACTATTATCCACGCTCCACAATAGATTGCTTCACCCTGTTTGGTTTCATCAAAATTGCCAAAAAAATTTAGAAAAATAAAGAAAAAAATTTGTCAAAGTTTTTGCACGCTTTTCAGAGAACGTGCTGTATTTCTGTAGACCACATCCCACCTCAGTTGTAGGTGCCAATTTTTGTGGTTGCATCTTTTTTTATCCTTGTTCAAAGAAAATTATAAAAAAATAGTGAAAAAATAAAAAGTTTGATTCCTACGAGTGTCTTTTGGAAAAATCAGGGAAAAATTCAGGACAAAGGAAAAATCTGTGTTATTTCCTTGTTCTGTGTGTTCTTTCCATCGTCCTTTGTTTTCACCTTGTTGCGCTACGTCTCGACACGTCTTAGCCAGCAGCTGTGATTTGTACTTTGGATCCGGATTGAACAGTCGCTAATCTACGCTCGTTAATTGTTAATCCTTGCTGTCATATTATGTGCCTACCCATAGCTCCACATATTCTTCTATCAGCACAGGTTCATCTTGCAACTGTTACCCACGCTCAACAACAGATTGCTTCGCCCTGTTTGGTTTTATCAAAATTACCAAAAAAATTAAGGAAAATAAAGAAAAAAATTATCGCAGTTTTTGCACGCTTTTTAGAGAACTTGTTGTATTTCTGTAGACCACATCCCACCTCAGTTGTAGGTGCCAATTTTTGTGGTTGCATCTTTTTTATCCTTGTTCAGAGAAAATTATAAAAAAATAGTGAAAAAATAAAAAAAGTTTGATTCCTACTAGTGCCTTTTGGAAAAATCAGGGAAAAATTCAGGAAAAAGGAAAAATCCGTGTTATTTGCTTGTTCTGTGCGTTCTTTCTATCGTCCTTTGTTTTCACCTTGTTGCGCTACGTCTCGACGCGTCTTAGCCAGCAGCTGTGATTTGTACTTTGGATCCAGATTGAAGAGTCGCTAATCTGCGCTCGTTAATTGCTAATCCTTGCTGTCATATTGTGTGCCTACCCATAGCTCCACATATTCTTCTATCAGCATAGGTTCATCTTGCAACTGTTACCCACGCTCAACAACAGATTGCTTCGCCCTGTTTGGTTATATTAAAATTGCCAAAAAAATCAGGAAAATAAAGAAAAAAATTGTCATAGTTTTCGCACGCTTTTCAGAGAACGTGCTGTATTTCTGTAGACCACATCCCACCTCAGTTGTAGGTGCCAATTTTTGTGGTTGCATCTTTTTTGGTCCTTGTTCAGAGAAAATTATAAAAAATAGTGAAAAAATAAAAAAATTTGATTCCTACTAGTGCGTTTTGGAAAAATCAGGGAAAAATTCAGGAAAAAGAAAAAATCCGTGTTATTTGCTTGTTCTGTGCGTTTTTTCCATCGTCCTTTGTTTTCACCTTGTTGCGCTACGTCTCGACACGTCTTAGCCAGAAGCTGTGATTTGTACTTTGGATCCGGATTGAACAATCGCTAATCTGCACTCGTTAATTACTAATCCTTGCTGTCATATTGTGTGCCTAGCCATAGCTCTACATATTCTTCTATCAGCATAGGTTCATCTTGCAACTGTTACCCACGCTCAACAACAGATTGCTTCGCCCTGTTTGGTTTCATCAAAATTGGCAAAAAAATTTAGAAAAATAAAAAAAATTGTCATAGTTTTTGCACGCTTTTCAGAGAACATTTTGTATTTCTGTAGACCACATCCCACCTCAGTTGTAGGTGCCAATTTTTGTGGTTGCATATTTTTCGGTCCTTGTTCATAGAAAATTATAAAAAATAGTGAAAAAATAAAAAAGTTTGATTCCGAATAGTGCCTTTTGGAAAAATCAGGGAAAAATTTAGGAAAAAGGAAAAATCCGTGTTATTTGCTTGTTCTGTGCGTTCTTTCCATCGTCCTTTGTTTTCACCTTGTTGCGCTACGTCTCGACACGTCTTAGCCAGCAGCTGTGATTTGTACTTTGGATCCGGATTGAACAATCGCTAATCTGCACTCGTTAATTGCTAATCCTTGCTGTCATATTGTGTGCCTACCCATAGCTCCACATATTCTTCCATCAGCACAGGTTCATCTTGCAACTATTACCCACGCTCAACAACAGATTGCTTCGCCCTGTTTGGTTTCATCAAAATTACTAAAAAAATTCAGAAAAATAAAGAAAAAAAATGTCAAAGTTTTTGCACGCTTTTCAGAGAATGTGCTGTATTTCTGTAGACCACATCCCACCTCAGTTGTAGGTGCCAATTTTTGTGGTTGCAACTTTTTTTATCCTTGTTCAGAGAAAATAATAAAAAAATGGTGAAAAAATAAAAAAGTTTGATTCCCACTAGTGCCTTTGGGAAAAATCAGGGAAAAATTCAGGAAAAAGGAAAAATCCGTGTTATTTGCTTGTTCTGTGCGTTCTTTCCATCGTCCTTTGTTTTAACTTTTTTGCACTACGTCTCGACACGTCTTAGCCAGCAGCTGTGATTTGTACTTTGGATCCGGATTGAACAATCGCTAATCTGCACTCGTTAATTGCTAATTCTTGGTGTCATATTGTGTGCCTACCCATAGCTCCACATATTCTTCTACCAGCACAGGTTCATCTTGCAACTATTACCCACGCTCGACAACAAATTGGTTCGCCCTGTTTGGTTTCATCAAAATTGCCAAAAAAATTCAGGAAAATAAGGAAAAAATTGTCAAAGTTTTTGCACGCTTTTCAGAGAATGTGTTGTATTTCTGTAGACCACATCCCACCTCAGTTTTAGGTGCCAATTTTTGTGGTTGCATCTTTTTTGATCCTTGTTCAGAGAAAATAATAAAAAATAGTGAAAAAATAAAAAAGTTTGATTCCCACCTGTGCCTTTTGGAAAAATCAGCCAAAAATTCAGGAAAAAGGAAAAATCCGTGTTATTTGCTTGTTCTATGCATTCTTTCCATCGTCCTTTGTTTTCACCTTGTTGCGCTACGTCTCGACACGTCTTAGCCAGCAGCTGTGATTTGTACTTTGGATCCGGATTGAACAGTCGCTAATCTGCGCTCGTGAGTTGCTAATCCTTGCTGTCATATTATGTGCCTACCCATAGCTCCACATATTCTTCTATCAGCATAGGTTCATCTTGCAACTCTTACCCACGCTCAACAACATATTGCTTCGCCCTGTTTGGTTTCATTGAAATTGCTAAAAAAATTCAGAAAAATAAAGAAAAAAATTGTCAAAGTTTTTGCAGGCATTTCAGAGAATGTGCTGTATTTCTGTAGACCACATCCCACCTCAGTTGTAGGTGCCAATTTTTGTGGTTGCATCTTTTTTTATCCTTGTTCAAAGAAAATTATAAAAAAATAGTGAAAAAATAAAAAAGTTTGATTCCTACAAGCACCCTTTGGAAAAATCAGGGAAAAATTCAGGACACAGGAAAAATCCGTGTTATTTGCTTGTTCAGTGCGTTATTTCCATCGTCCTTTGTTTTCACCTTGTTGCGCTACGTCTCGACACGTCTTAGCCAGCAGCTGTGATTTGTACTTTGGATCCGGATTGAACAGTCGCTAATCTGCGCTCGTGAATTGCTAATCCTTGCTGTCATATTGTGTGCCTACCCATAGCTCCACATATTCTTCTATCAGCATAGGTTCATCTTGCAACTGTTACCCATGCTCAATAACAGATTGCTTCGCCCTGTTTGGTTTCATCAAAATTGCTAAAAAAATTCAGGAAAATAAAGAAAAAAATTGTCAAAGTTTTTTGCACACTTTTCAGAGAATGTGCTGTATTTCTGTAGACCACATCCCACCTCAGTTGTAGGTGCCAATTTTTGTGGTTGCATCTTTTTTTATCCTTGTTCAGAGAAAATAATAAAAAAATGGTGAAAACATAAAAAAGTTTGATTCCCACTAGTGCCTTTGGGAAAATCAGGGAAAAATTCAGGAAAAAGGAAAAATCCGTGTTATTTGCTTGTTCTGTGCGTTCTTTCCATCGTCCTTTGTTTTAACTTTTTTGTGCTACGTCTCCATACGTCTTAGCCAGCAGCTGTTATTTGTACTTTGGATCCGGATTGAACAATCGCTAATCTACTCTCGTTAATTGCTAATCCTTGTTGTCATATTGTGTGCCTACCCATAGCACCACATATTCTTCTACCAGCACAGGTTCATCTTGCAACTATTACCCACGCTCGACAATAGATTGGTTCGCCCTGTTTGCTTTCATCAAAATTGCCAAAAAATTCAGGAAAATAAAGAAAAAAAATTGTCAAAGTTTTTGCACGCTTTTCAGAGAATGTGCTGTATTTATGTAGACCACATCCCACCTCATTTGTAGGTGTCAATTTTTATGGTTGCATCTTTTTTGATCCTTGTTCAGAGAAAATAATAAAAAAATAGTGAAAAAATAAAAAAGTTTGATTCCCACCTGTGCCTTTTGGAAAAATCGGGAAAAATTCAGGAAAAAGGAAAAATCCGTGTTATTTGCTTGTTCTGTGCGTTCTTTCCATCGTCCTTTGTTTTCACCTTGTTGCGCTACGTCTCGACACGTCTTAGCCAGCAGCTGTGATTTGTACTTTGGATCCGGATTGAACAGTCGCTAATCTGCACTCGTGAGTTGCTAATCCTTGCTGTCATATTGTGTGCCTACCCATAGCTCCATATATTCTTCTATCAGCATAGGTTCATCTTACAACTGTTACCCACGCTCAACAACAGATTGCTTCGCCCTGTTTGGTTTCATCCAAATTGCTAAAAAAATTCAGAAAAATAAAGAAAAAAATTGTCAAAGTTTTTGCAGGCATTTCAGAGAATGTGCTGTATTTCTGTAGACCACATCCCACCTCAGTTGTAGGTGCCAATTTTTGTGGTTGCATCTTTTTTATCCTTGTTCAAAGAAAATTATAAAAAAATACTGAAAAAATAAAAAAGTTTGATTGCTACAAGCACCTTTTGGAAAAATCACGGAAAAATTCAGGACACAGGAAAAATCCGTGTTATTTGCTTGTTCAGTGCGTTATTTCCATCGTCCTTTGTTTTCACCTTGTTGCGCTACGTCTCGACACGTCTTAGCCAGCAGCTGTGATTTGTACTTTGGATCTGGATTGAACAGTCGCTAATCTGCGCTCGTGAATTGCTAATCCTTGCTGTCATATTGTGTGCCTACCCATAGCTCCACATATTCTTCTATCAGCATAGGTTCAACTTGCAACTGTTACCCACGCTCAACAACAGATTGCTTCGCCCTGTTTGGTTTCATCAAAATTGCTAAAAAAATTCAGGAAAATAAAGAAAAAAATTGTCAAAGTTTTTGCACGCTTTTCAGAGAATGTGCTGTATTTCTGTAGACCACATCCCACCTCAGTTGTAGGTGCCAATTTTTGTGGTTGCATCTTTTTTTATCCTTGTTCAGAGAAAATAATAAAAAAATGGTGAAAACATAAAAAAGTTTGATTCCCACTAGTGCCTTTGGGAAAAAACAGGGAAAAATTCAGGAAAAAGGAAAAATCCGTGTTATTTGCTTGTTCCGTGCGTTCTTTCCATCGTCCTTTGTTTTAACTTTTTTGTGCTACGTCTCCATACGTCTTAGCCAGCAGCTGTTATTTGTACTTTGGATCTGGATTGAACAATCGCTAATCTACACTCGTTAATTGCTAATCCTTGTTGTCATATTGTGTGCCTACCCATAGCACCACATATTCTTCTACCAGCACAGGTTCATCTTGCAACTATTACCCACGCTCGACAATAGATTGGTTCGCTTTGTTTGCTTTCATCAAAATTGCCAAAAAAATTCAGGAAAATAAAGAAAAAAAATTGTCAAAGTTTTTGCACGCTTTTCAGAGAATGTGCTGTATTTATGTAGACCACATCCCACCTCATTTGTAGGTGCCAATTTTTATGGTTGCATCTTTTTTGATCCTTGTTCAGAGAAAATAATAAAAAAATAGTGAAAAAATAAAAAAGTTTGATTCCCACCTGTGCCTTTTGGAAAAATTGGGAAAAATTCAGAAAAAAGGAAAAATCCGTGTTATTTGCTTGTTCTGTGCGTTCTTTCCATCGTCCTTTGTTTTCACCTTATTGCGCTACGTCTCGACACGTCTTAGCCAGCAGCTGTGATTTGTACTTTGGATCCGGATTGAACAGTCGCTAATCTGCACTCGTGAGTTGCTAATCCTTGCTGTCATATTGTGTGCCTACCCATAGCTCCACATATTCTTCTATCAGCATAGGTTCATCTCGCAACTGTTACCCACGATCAACAACAGATTGCTTCGCCCTGTTTGGTTTCATCCAAATTGCTAAAAAAATTCAGAAAAATAAAGAAAAAAATTGTCAAAGTTTTTGCAGGCATTTCAGAGAATGTGCTGTATTTCTGTAGACCACATCCCACCTCAGTTGTAGGTGCCAATTTTTGTGGTTGCATCTTTTTTATCCTTGTTCAAAGAAAATTATAAAAAAATACTGAAAAAATAAAAAAGTTTGATTCCTACAATCACCTTTTGGAAAAATCAGGGAAAAATTCAGGACACAGGAAAAATCCGTGTTATTTGCTTGTTCAGTGCGTTATTTCCATCGTCCTTTGTTTTCACCTTGTTGCGCTACGTCTCGACATGTCTTAGCCAGCAGCTGTGATTTGTACTTTGGATCCGGATTGAACAGTCGCTAATCTGCGCTCGTGAATTGCTAATCCTTGCTGTCATATTGTGTGCCTACCCATAGCTCCACATATTCTCCTATCAGCATAGGTTCATCTTGCAACTGTTACCCACGCTCAACAACAGATTGCTTCGCCCTGTTTGGTTTCATCAAAATTGCTAAAAAAATTCAGGAAAATAAAGAAAAAAATTGTCAAAGTTTTTGCACGCTTTTCAGAGAATGTGCTGTATTTCTGTAGACCACATCCCACCTCAGTTGTAGGTGCCAATTTTTGTGGTTGCATCTTTTTTTATCCTTGTTCAGAGAAAATAATAAAAAAATAGTGAAAAAATAAAAAAGTTTGATTCCCACCTGTGCCTTTTGGAAAAATCGGGAAAAATTCAGGAAAAAGGAAAAATCCGTGTTATTTGCTTGTTCTGTGCGTTCTTTCCATCGTCCTTTGTTTTCACCTTGTTGCGCTACGTCTCGACACGTCTTAGCCAGCAGCTGTGATTTGTACTTTGGATCCGGATTGAACAGTCGCTAATCTGCACTCGTGAGTTGCTAATCCTTGCTGTCATATTGTGTGCCTACCCATAGCTCCATATATTCTTCTATCAGCATAGGTTCATCTTACAACTGTTACCCACGCTCAACAACAGATTGCTTCGCCCTGTTTGGTTTCATCCAAATTGCTAAAAAAATTCAGAAAAATAAAGAAAAAAATTGTCAAAGTTTTTGCAGGCATTTCAGAGAATGTGCTGTATTTCTGTAGACCACATCCCACCTCAGTTGTAGGTGCCAATTTTTGTGGTTGCATCTTTTTTATCCTTGTTCAAAGAAAATTATAAAAAAATACTGAAAAAATAAAAAAGTTTGATTCCTACAAGCACCTTTTGGAAAAATCACGGAAAAATTAAGGACACAGGAAAAATCCGTGTTATTTGCTTGTTCAGTGCGTTATTTCCATCGTCCTTTGTTTTCACCTTGTTGCGCTACGTCTCGACACGTCTTAGCCAGCAGCTGTGATTTGTACTTTGGATCTGGATTGAACAGTCGCTAATCTGCGCTCGTGAATTGCTAATCCTTGCTGTCATATTGTGTGCCTACCCATAGCTCCACATATTCTTCTATCAGCATAGGTTCATCTTGCAACTGTTACCCACGCTCAACAACAGATTGCTTCGCCCTGTTTGGTTTCATCAAAATTGCTAAAAAAATTCAGGAAAATAAAGAAAAAAATTGTCAAAGTTTTTGCACGCTTTTCAGAGAATGTGCTGTATTTCTGTAGACCACATCCCACCTCAGTTGTAGGTGCCAATTTTTGTGGTTGCATCTTTTTTTATCCTTGTTCAGAGAAAATAATAAAAAAATGGTGAAAACATAAAAAAGTTTGATTCCCACTAGTGCCTTTGGGAAAAAACAGGGAAAAATTCAGGAAAAAGGAAAAATCCGTGTTATTTGCTTGTTCCGTGCGTTCTTTCCATCGTCCTTTGTTTTAACTTTTTTGTGCTACGTCTCCATACGTCTTAGCCAGCAGCTGTTATTTGTACTTTGGATCTGGATTGAACAATCGCTAATCTACACTCGTTAATTGCTAATCCTTGTTGTCATATTGTGTGCCTACCCATAGCACCACATATTCTTCTACCAGCACAGGTTCATCTTGCAACTATTACCCACGCTCGACAATAGATTGGTTCGCTTTGTTTGCTTTCATCAAAATTGCCAAAAAAATTCAGGAAAATAAAGAAAAAAAATTGTCAAAGTTTTTGCACGCTTTTCAGAGAATGTGCTGTATTTATGTAGACCACATCCCACCTCATTTGTAGGTGCCAATTTTTATGGTTGCATCTTTTTTGATCCTTGTTCAGAGAAAATAATAAAAAAATAGTGAAAAAATAAAAAAGTTTGATTCCCACCTGTGCCTTTTGGAAAAATCGAGAAAAATTCAGAAAAAAGGAAAAATCCGTGTTATTTGCTTGTTCTGTGCGTTCTTTCCATCGTCCTTTGTTTTCACCTTATTGCGCTACGTCTCGACACGTCTTAGCCAGCAGCTGTGATTTGTACTTTGGATCCGGATTGAACAGTCGCTAATCTGCACTCGTGAGTTGCTAATCCTTGCTGTCATATTGTGTGCCTACCCATAGCTCCACATATTCTTCTATCAGCATAGGTTCATCTCGCAACTGTTACCCACGATCAACAACAGATTGCTTCTCCCTGTTTGGTTTCATCCAAATTGCTAAAAAAAATTCAGAAAAATAAAGAAAAAAATTGTCAAAGTTTTTGCAGGCATTTCAGAGAATGTGCTGTATTTCTGTAGACCACATCCCACCTCAGTTGTAGGTGCCAATTTTTGTGGTTGCATCTTTTTTATCCTTGTTCAAAGAAAATTATAAAAAAATACTGAAAAAATAAAAAAGTTTGATTCCTACAATCACCTTTTGGAAAAATCAGGGAAAAATTCAGGACACAGGAAAAATCCGTGTTATTTGCTTGTTCAGTGCGTTATTTCCATCGTCCTTTGTTTTCACCTTGTTGCGCTACGTCTCGACACGTCTTAGCCAGCAGCTGTGATTTGTACTTTGGATCCGGATTGAACAGTCGCTAATCTGCGCTCGTGAATTGCTAATCCTTGCTGTCATATTGTGTGCCTACCCATAGCTCCACATATTCTCCTATCAGCATAGGTTCATCTTGCAACTGTTACCCACGCTCAACAACAGATTGCTTCGCCCTGTTTGGTTTCATCAAAATTGCTAAAAAAATTCAGGAAAATAAAGAAAAAAATTGTCAAAGTTTTTGCACGCTTTTCAGAGAATGTGCTGTATTTCTGTAGACCACATCCCACCTCAGTTGTAGGTGCCAATTTTTGTGGTTGCATCTTTTTTTATCCTTGTTCAGAGAAAATAATAAAAAAATGGTGAAAAAATAAAAAAGTTTGATTCCCACTAGTGCCTTTGGGAAAAATCAGGGAAAAATTTAGGAAAAAGGAAAAATCCGTGTTATTTACTTGTTCTGTGCGTTCTTTCCATCGTCCTTTGTTTTAACTTTTTTGTGCTACGTCTCCATACGTCTTAGCCAGCAGCTATGATTTGTACTTTGGATCCGGATTGAACAATCGCTAATCTACACTCGTTAAATGCTAATCCTTGTTGTCATATTGTGTGCCTACCCATAGCACCACATATTCTTCTACCAGCACAGGTTCATCTTGCAACTATTACCCACGCTCGACAACAGATTGGTTCCCCCTGTTTGCTTTCATCAAAATTGCCAAAAAAATTCAGAAAAATAAAGAAAAAAATTGTCAAAGTTTTTGCACGCTTTTCAGAGAATGTGCTGTATTTATGTAGACCACATCCCACCTCATTTGTAGGTGCCAATTTTTATGGTTGCATCTTTTTTGATCCTTGTTCAGAGAAAATAATAAAAAAATAGTGAAAAAATAAAAAAGTTTGATTCCCACCTGTGCCTTTTGGAAAAATCGGGAAAAATTCAGGAAAAAGGAAAAATCCGTGTTATTTGCTTGTTCTGTGCGTTCTTTCCATCGTCCTTTGTTTTCACCTTGTTGCGCTACGTCTCGACACGTCTTAGCCAGCAGCTGTGATTTGTACTTTGGATCCGGATTGAACAGTCGCTAATCTGCACTCGTGAGTTGCTAACCCTTGCTGTCATATTGTGTGCCTACCCATAGCTCCACATATTCTTCTATCAGCATAGGTTCATCTTGCAACTGTTACCCACGCTCAACAACAGATTGCTTCGCCCTGTTTGGTTTCATCCAAATTGCTAAAAACATTCAGAAAAATAAAGAAAAAAATTGTCAAAGTTTTTGCAGGCATTTCAGAGAATGTGCTGTATTTCTGTAGACCACATCCCACCTCAGTTGTAGGTGCCAATTTTTGTGGTTGCATCTTTTTTATCCTTGTTCAAAGAAAATTATAAAAAAATACTGAAAAAATAAAAAAGTTTGATTCCTACAAGCACCTTTTGGAAAAATCAGGGAAAAATTCAGGACAAAGGAAAAATACGTGTTATTTGCTTGTTCAGTGCGTTATTTCGATCGTCCTTTGTTTTCACCTTGTTGCGCTACGTCTCGACACGTCTTAGCCAGCAGCTGTGATTTGTACTTTGGATCCGGATTGAATAGTCGCTAATCTGCGCTCATGAATTGCTAATCCTTGCTGTCATATTGTGTGCCTACCCATAGCTCCACATATTCTTCTATCAGCATAGGTTCATCCTGCAACTGTTACCCATGCTCAACAACAGATTGCTTCGCCCTGTTTGGTTTCATCAAAATTGCTAAAAAAATTTAGGAAAATAAAGAAAAAAATTGTCAAAGTTTTTGCACGCTTTTCAGAGAATGTGCTGTATTTCTGTAGACCACATCCCACCTCAGTTGTAGGTGCCAATTTTTGTGGTTGCATCTTTTTTTATCCTTGTTCAGAGAAAATAATAAAAAAATGGTGAAAAAATAAAAAAGTTTGATTCCCACTAGTGCCTTTGGGAAAAATCAGGGAAAAATTCAGGAAAAAAGAAAAATCCATGTTATTTGCTTGTTCTGTGCGTTCTTTCCATCGTCCTTTGTTTTAACTTTTTTGTGCTACGTCTCCATACGTCTTAGCCAGCAGCTGTGATTTGTACTTTGGATCCGGATTGAACAATCGCTAATCTGCGCTTGTTAATTGCTAATCCTTCCTGTCATATTGTGTGCCTACACATAGCTCCACATATTCTTCTATCAGCACAGGTTCATCTTGCAACTGTTACCCACGCTCAACAATAGATTGCTTCGCCCTGTTTGGTTTTATCAAAATTGCCAAAACAATTCAGAAAAATAAAGAAAAAAATTGTCAATGTTTTTGCACGTTTTCAGAGAACATGCTTTATTTCTGTAGACCACATCCCACCTCAGTTGTAGGCGCAAATTTTTGTGGTTGCATCTTTTTTGGTCCTTGTTCAGAGAAAATTATAAAGATATGGTGAAAAAATAAAAAAGTTTGATTCCCACTAGCGCCTTTGGGAAAAATCAGGGAAAAATTCAAGAAAAAGGAAAAATTCGTGTTATTTGCTTGTTCTGTGCGTTCTTTCCATCGTCCTTTGTTTTCACCTTGTTGCGCTACGTCTCGACACGTCTTAGCCAGCAGCTGTGATTTGTACTTTGGATCCGGATTGAAGAATCGCTAATCTGCGCTCGTTAATTGCTAATCCTTGCTGTCATATTGTGTGCCTAACCATAGCTCCAAATATTCTTCTACCAGCACATGTTCATCTTGCAACTATTACCCACGCTCAACAACAGATTGCTTCGCCCTGTTTGGTTTCATCAAAATTACCAAAAAAATTCAGGAAAATAAAGAAAAAAATTGTCAAAGTTTTTGCACGCTTTTCAGAGAACGTGCTGTATTTCTGTAGACCACATCCCACCTCAGTTGTAGGTGCCAATTTTTGTGGTTGCATCTTTTTTGATCCTTGTTCAGAGAAAATTATAGAAAAATGGTGAAAAAATAAAAAAGTTTGATTCCCACTAGTGCCTTTGGAAAAAATCAGAGAAACATTCAGGAAAAAGGAAAAATCCGTGTTATTTGCTTGTTCTGTGCGTTCTTTCCATCGTCCTTTGTTTTCACCTTGTTGCGCTACGTCTCAACACGTCTTAGCCAGCAGCTGTGATTTGTACTTTGGATCCGGATTGAACAATCGCTAATGTGCGCTTGTTAATTGCTAATCCTTCCTGTCATATTGTGTGCCTACCCATAGCTTCACATATTCTTCTATCAGCACAGGTTCATCTTGCAACTGTTACCCACGCTCAACAATAGATTGCTTCGCCCTGTTTGGTTTTATCAAAATTGACAAAAGAATTCAGAAAAATAAAGAAAAAAATTGTCAAAGTTTTTGCACGCTTTTCAGAGAATGTGCTGTATTTCTGTAGACCACATCCCACCTCATTTGTAATTGCCAATTTTTTTGGTTGCATCTTTTTTGATCCTTGTTCAGAGAAAATAATAAAAAAATAGTGAAAAAATAAAAAAGTTTGATTCCCACCTGTGCCTTTTGGGAAAATCAGGGAAAAATTCAGGAAAAAGGAAAAATCCGTGTTATTTGCTTGTTCTGTGCTTTCTTTCCATCGTCCTTTGTTTTCACCTTGTTGCGCATCGTCTCGACACGTCTTAGCCAGCAGCTGTGATTTGTACTTTGGATCCAGAGTGAACAGTCGTCAATCTGCGCTTGTTAATTGCTAATCATTGCTGTCATATTGTGTGCCTACCCATAGCTCCAAATATTCTTCTACCAGCACAGGTTCATCTTGCAACTATTACCCACGCTCAACAACAGATTGCTTCGCCGTGTTTGGTTTCATCAAAATTACCAAAAAAATTCTGGAAAATAAAGAAAAAAATTCTCAAAGTTTTTGCACGCTTTTTCAGAGAACGTGCTGTATTTCTGTAGACCACATCCCACCTCAGTTGTAGGTGCCAATTTTTGTGGTTGCATCTTTTTTGATCCTTGTTCAGAGAAAATTATAGAAAAATGGTGAAAAAATAAAAAAGTTTGATTCCCACTAGTGCCTTTGGGAAAAATCAGGGAAACATTCAGGAAAAAGGAAAAATCCGTGTTATTTGCTTGTTCTGTGCGTTCTTTCCATCGTCCTTTGTTTTCACCTTGTTGCGCTACGTCTCAACACGTCTTAGCCAACAGCTGTGATTTGTACTTTGGATCCGGATTGAACAATCGCTAATCTGCGCTTGTTAATTGCTAATCCTTCCTGTCATATTGTGTGCCTACCCATAGCTCCACATATTCTTCTATCAGCACAGGTTCATCTTGCAACTGTTACCCACGCTCAACAATAGATTGCTTCGCCCTGTTTGGTTTTATCAAAATTGCCAAAAGAATTCAGAAAAATAAAGAAAAAAATTGTCAAAGTTTTTGCACGCTTTTCAGAGAACATGCTTTATTTCTGTAGACCACATCCCACCTCAGTTGTAGGCGCAAATTGTTGTGGTTGCATCTTTTTTGGTCCTTGTTCAGAGAAAATTATAGAAAAATGGTGAAAACATAAAAAAGTTTGATTCCCACTAGTGCCTTTGGGAAAAATCAGGGAAAAATTCAAGAAAAAGGAAAAATCCGTGTTATTTGCTTGTTCTGTGCGTTCTTTCCATCGTCCTTTGTTTTCACCTTGTTGCCCTACGTCTCGACACGTCTTAGCCAGCAGCTGTGATTTGTAATTTGGATCCGGATTGAACAATCGCTAATCTGCGCTTGTTAATTGCTAATCCTTCCTGTCATATTGTGTGCCTACCCATAGCTCCACATATTCTTCTATCAGCACAGATTCATCTTACAACTGTTACCCACGCTCAACAATAGATTGCTTCGCCCTGTTTGGTTTTATCAAAATTGCCAAAAGAATTCAGAAAAATAAAGAAAAAAATTGTCAAAGTTTTTGAACGCTTTTCAGAGAACATGTTGTATTTCTGTAGACCACATCCCGCATCAGTTGTAGGTGCCAATTTTTGTGGTTGCATCTTTTTTGGTCCTTGTTCAGAAAAAATTATAGAAAAATGGTGAAAAAATAAAAAAGTTTGATTCCCACTAGTGCCTTTGGGAAAAATCAGGGAAAAATTCAGAAAAAAGGAAAAATCCGTGTTATTTGCTTGTTCTGTGCGTTCTTTCCATCATCCTTTGTTTTCACCTTGTTGCGCTACGTCTCAACACGTCTTAGCCAGCAGCTGTGATTTGTACCTTGGATCCGGATTGAACAATCGCTAATCTGCGCTCGTTAATTGCTAATCCTTGCTGTCATATTGTGTGCCTAACCATAGCTCCAAATATTCTTCTACCAGCACAGGTTCATCTTGCAACTATTACCCACGCTCAACAACAGATTGCTTCGCCCTGTTTGGTTTCATCAAAATTACCAAAAAATTCAGGAAAATAAAGAAAAAAATTCTCAAAGTTTTTGCACGCTTTTTCAGAGAACGTGCTGTATTTCTGTAGACCACATCCCACCTTAGTTGAAGGTGCCAATTTTTGTGGTTGCATCTTTTTTGATCCTTGTTCAGAGAAAATTATAGAGAAATGGTGAAAAAATAAAAAAAGTTTGATTCCCACTAGTGCCTTTGGGAAAAATCAGGGAAAAATTCAAGAAAAAGGAAAAATCCGTGTTATTTGCTTGTTCTGTGCGTTCTTTCCATCGTCCTTTGTTTTCACCTTGTTGCGCTACGTCTCGACACGTCTTAGCCAGCAGCTGTGATTTGTAATTTGGATCCGGATTGAACAATCGCTAATCTGCGCTTGTTAATTGCTAATCCTTCCTGTCATATTGTGTGCCTACCCATAGCTCCACATATTCTTCTATCAGCACAGGTTCATCTTGCAACTGTTACCCACGCTCAACAATAGATTGCTTCACCCTGTTTGGTTTTATCAAAATTGCCAAAAGAATTCAGAAAAATAAAGAAAAAAATTGTCAAAGTTTTTGCACGCTTTTCAGAGAACATGCTTTATTTCTGTAGACCACATCCCACCTCAGTTGTAGGCGCAAATTGTTGTGGTTGCATCTTTTTTGGTCCTTGTTCAGAGAAAATTATAGAAAAATGGTGAAAACATAAAAAAGTTTGATTCCCACTAGTGCCTTTGGGAAAAATCAGGGAAAAATTCAAGAAAAAGGAAAAATCCGTGTTATTTGCTTGTTCTGTGCGTTCTTTCCATCGTCCTTTGTTTTCACCTTGTTGCGCTACGTCTCGACACGTCTTAGCCAGCAGCTGTGATTTGTAATTTGGATCCGGATTGAACAATCGCTAATCTGCGCTTGTTAATTGCTAATCCTTCCTGTCATATTGTGTGCCTACCCATAGCTCCACATATTCTTCTATCAGCACAGATTCATCTTACAACTGTTACCCACGCTCAACAATAGATTGCTTCGCCCTGTTTGGTTTTATCAAAATTGCCAAAAGAATTCAGAAAAATAAAGAAAAAAATTGTCAAAGTTTTTGAACGCTTTTCAAAGAACATGTTGTATTTCTGTAGACCACATCCCGCATCAGTTGTAGGTGCCAATTTTTGTGGTTGCATCTTTTTTGGTCCTTGTTCAGAAAAAATTATAGAAAAATGGTGAAAAAATAAAAAAGTTTGATTCCCACTAGTGCCTTTGGGAAAAATCAGGGAAAAATTCAGAAAAAAGGAAAAATTCGTGTTATTTGCTTGTTCTGTGCGTTCTTTCCATCGTCCTTTGTTTTCACCTTGTTGCGCTACGTCTCAACACGTCTTAGCCAGCAGCTGTGATTTGTACCTTGGATCCGGATTGAACAATCGCTAATCTGCGCTCGTTAATTGCTAATCCTTGCTGTCATATTGTGTGCCTAACCATAGCTCCAAATATTCTTCTACCAGCACAGGTTCATCTTGCAACTATTACCCACGCTCAACAACAGATTGCTTCGCCCTGTTTGGTTTCATCAAAATTACCAAAAAATTCAGGAAAATAAAGAAAAAAATTCTCAAAGTTTTTGCACGCTTTTTCAGAGAACGTGCTGTATTTCTGTAGACCACATCCCACCTTAGTTGAAGGTGCCAATTTTTGTGGTTGCATCTTTTTTGATCCTTGTTCAGAGAAAATTATAGAGAAATGGTGAAAAAATAAAAAAAGTTTGATTCCCACTAGTGCCTTTGGGAAAAATCAGGGAAAAATTCAAGAAAAAGGAAAAATCCGTGTTATTTGCTTGTTCTGTGCGTTCTTTCCATCGTCCTTTGTTTTCACCTTGTTGCGCTACGTCTCGACACGTCTTAGCCAGCAGCTGTGATTTGTAATTTGGATCCGGATTGAACAATCGCTAATCTGCGCTTGTTAATTGCTAATCCTTCCTGTCATATTGTGTGCCTACCCATAGCTCCACATATTCTTCTATCAGCACAGGTTCATCTTGCAACTGTTACCCACGCTCAACAATAGATTGCTTCACCCTGTTTGGTTTTATCAAAATTGCCAAAAGAATTCAGAAAAATAAAGAAAAAAATTGTCAAAGTTTTTGCACGCTTTTCAGAGAACATGCTTTATTTCTGTAGACCACATCCCACCTCAGTTGTAGGCGCAAATTGTTGTGGTTGCATCTTTTTTGGTCCTTGTTCAGAGAAAATTATAGAAAAATGGTGAAAACATAAAAAAGTTTGATTCCCACTAGTGCCTTTGGGAAAAATCAGGGAAAAATTCAAGAAAAAGGAAAAATCCGTGTTATTTGCTTGTTCTGTGCGTTCTTTCCATCGTCCTTTGTTTTCACCTTGTTGCGCTACGTCTCGACACGTCTTAGCCAGCAGCTGTGATTTGTAATTTGGATCCGGATTGAACAATCGCTAATCTGCGCTTGTTAATTGCTAATCCTTCCTGTCATATTGTGTGCCTACCCATAGCTCCACATATTCTTCTATCAGCACAGATTCATCTTACAACTGTTACCCACGCTCAACAATAGATTGCTTCGCCCTGTTTGGTTTTATCAAAATTGCCAAAAGAATTCAGAAAAATAAAGAAAAAAATTGTCAAAGTTTTTGAACGCTTTTCAAAGAACATGCTGTATTTCTGTAGACCACATCCCGCATCAGTTGTAGGTGCCAATTTTTGTGGTTGCATCTTTTTTGGTCCTTGTTCAGAAAAAATTATAGAAAAATGGTGAAAAAATAAAAAAGTTTGATTCCCACTAGTGCCTTTGGGAAAAATCAGGGAAAAATTCAGAAAAAAGGAAAAATCCGTGTTATTTGCTTGTTCTGTGCGTTCTTTCCATCGTCCTTTGTTTTCACCTTGTTGCGCTACGTCTCAACACGTCTTAGCCAGCAGCTGTGATTTGTACCTTGGATCCGGATTGAACAATCGCTAATCTGCGCTCGTTAATTGCTAATCCTTCCTGTCATATTGTGTGCCTACCCATAGCTCCAAATATTCTTCTACCAGCACAGGTTCATCTTGCAACTATTACCCACGCTCAACAACAGATTGCTTCGCCCTGTTTGGTTTTATCAAAATTGCCAAAAGAATTTAGAAAAATAAAGAAAAAAATTGTCAAAGTTTTTGAACGCTTTTCAGAGAACATGCTGTATTTCTGTAGACCACATCCCACATCAGTTGTAGGTGCCAATTTTTGTGGTTGCATCTTTTTTGGTCCTTGTTCAGAAAAAATTATAGAAAAATGGTGAAAAAATAAAAAAGTTTGATTCCCACTAGTGCCTTTGGGAAAAATCAGGGAAAAATTCAGAAAAAAGGAAAAATCCGTGTTATTTGCTTGTTCTGTGCGTTCTTTCCATCGTCCTTTGTTTTCACCTTGTTGCGCTACGTCTCGACACGTCTTAGCCAGCAGCTGTGATTTGTACCTTGGATCCGGATTGAACAATCGCTAATCTGCGCTCGTTAATTGCTAATCCTTGCTGTCATATTATGTGCCTAACCATAGCTCCAAATATTCTTCTACCAGCACAGGTTCATCTTGCAACTATTACCCACGCTCAACAACAGATTGCTTCGCCCTGTTTGGTTTCATCAAAATTACCAAAAAAATTCAGGAAAATAAAGAAAAAAATTCTCAAAGTTTTTGCACGCTTTTTCAGAGAACGTGCTGTATTTCTGTAGACCACATCCCACCTCAGTTGAAGGTGTCAATTTTTGTGGTTGCATCTTTTTTGATCCTTGTTCAGAGAAAATTATAGAAAAAAGGTGAAAAAATAAAAAAGTTTGATTCCCACTAGTGCCTTTGGGAAAAATCAGGGAAACATTCAGGAAAAAGGAAAAATCCGTGTTATTTGCTTGTTCTGTGCGTTCTTTCCATCGTCCTTTGTTTTCACCTTGTTGCGCTACGTCTCGACACGTCTTAGCCAGCAGCTGTGATTTGTAATTTGGATCCGGATTGAACAATCGCTAATCTGCGCTTGTTAATTGCTAATCCTTCCTGTCATATTGTGTGCCTACCCATAGCTCCACATATTCTTCTATCAGCACAGATTCATCTTACAACTGTTACCCACGCTCAACAATAGATTGCTTCGCCCTGTTTGGTTTTATCAAAATTGCCAAAAGAATTCAGAAAAATAAAGAAAAAAATTGTCAAAGTTTTTGAACGCTTTTCAAAGAACATGTTGTATTTCTGTAGACCACATCCCGCATCAGTTGTAGGTGCCAATTTTTGTGGTTGCATCTTTTTTGGTCCTTGTTCAGAAAAAATTATAGAAAAATGGTGAAAAAATAAAAAAGTTTGATTCCCACTAGTGCCTTTGGGAAAAATCAGGGAAAAATTCAGAAAAAAGGAAAAATTCGTGTTATTTGCTTGTTCTGTGCGTTCTTTCCATCGTCCTTTGTTTTCACCTTGTTGCGCTACGTCTCAACACGTCTTAGCCAGCAGCTGTGATTTGTACCTTGGATCCGGATTGAACAATCGCTAATCTGCGCTCGTTAATTGCTAATCCTTGCTGTCATATTGTGTGCCTAACCATAGCTCCAAATATTCTTCTACCAGCACAGGTTCATCTTGCAACTATTACCCACGCTCAACAACAGATTGCTTCGCCCTGTTTGGTTTCATCAAAATTACCAAAAAATTCAGGAAAATAAAGAAAAAAATTCTCAAAGTTTTTGCACGCTTTTTCAGAGAACGTGCTGTATTTCTGTAGACCACATCCCACCTTAGTTGAAGGTGCCAATTTTTGTGGTTGCATCTTTTTTGATCCTTGTTCAGAGAAAATTATAGAGAAATGGTGAAAAAATAAAAAAAGTTTGATTCCCACTAGTGCCTTTGGGAAAAATCAGGGAAAAATTCAAGAAAAAGGAAAAATCCGTGTTATTTGCTTGTTCTGTGCGTTCTTTCCATCGTCCTTTGTTTTCACCTTGTTGCGCTACGTCTCGACACGTCTTAGCCAGCAGCTGTGATTTGTAATTTGGATCCGGATTGAACAATCGCTAATCTGCGCTTGTTAATTGCTAATCCTTCCTGTCATATTGTGTGCCTACCCATAGCTCCACATATTCTTCTATCAGCACAGGTTCATCTTGCAACTGTTACCCACGCTCAACAATAGATTGCTTCACCCTGTTTGGTTTTATCAAAATTGCCAAAAGAATTCAGAAAAATAAAGAAAAAAATTGTCAAAGTTTTTGCACGCTTTTCAGAGAACATGCTTTATTTCTGTAGACCACATCCCACCTCAGTTGTAGGCGCAAATTGTTGTGGTTGCATCTTTTTTGGTCCTTGTTCAGAGAAAATTATAGAAAAATGGTGAAAACATAAAAAAGTTTGATTCCCACTAGTGCCTTTGGGAAAAATCAGGGAAAAATTCAAGAAAAAGGAAAAATCCGTGTTATTTGCTTGTTCTGTGCGTTCTTTCCATCGTCCTTTGTTTTCACCTTGTTGCGCTACGTCTCGACACGTCTTAGCCAGCAGCTGTGATTTGTAATTTGGATCCGGATTGAACAATCGCTAATCTGCGCTTGTTAATTGCTAATCCTTCCTGTCATATTGTGTGCCTACCCATAGCTCCACATATTCTTCTATCAGCACAGATTCATCTTACAACTGTTACCCACGCTCAACAATAGATTGCTTCGCCCTGTTTGGTTTTATCAAAATTGCCAAAAGAATTCAGAAAAATAAAGAAAAAAATTGTCAAAGTTTTTGAACGCTTTTCAAAGAACATGCTGTATTTCTGTAGACCACATCCCGCATCAGTTGTAGGTGCCAATTTTTGTGGTTGCATCTTTTTTGGTCCTTGTTCAGAAAAAATTATAGAAAAATGGTGAAAAAATAAAAAAGTTTGATTCCCACTAGTGCCTTTGGGAAAAATCAGGGAAAAATTCAGAAAAAAGGAAAAATCCGTGTTATTTGCTTGTTCTGTGCGTTCTTTCCATCGTCCTTTGTTTTCACCTTGTTGCGCTACGTCTCAACACGTCTTAGCCAGCAGCTGTGATTTGTACCTTGGATCCGGATTGAACAATCGCTAATCTGCGCTCGTTAATTGCTAATCCTTCCTGTCATATTGTGTGCCTACCCATAGCTCCAAATATTCTTCTACCAGCACAGGTTCATCTTGCAACTATTACCCACGCTCAACAACAGATTGCTTCGCCCTGTTTGGTTTTATCAAAATTGCCAAAAGAATTTAGAAAAATAAAGAAAAAAATTGTCAAAGTTTTTGAACGCTTTTCAGAGAACATGCTGTATTTCTGTAGACCACATCCCACATCAGTTGTAGGTGCCAATTTTTGTGGTTGCATCTTTTTTGGTCCTTGTTCAGAAAAAATTATAGAAAAATGGTGAAAAAATAAAAAAGTTTGATTCCCACTAGTGCCTTTGGGAAAAATCAGGGAAAAATTCAGAAAAAAGGAAAAATCCGTGTTATTTGCTTGTTCTGTGCGTTCTTTCCATCGTCCTTTGTTTTCACCTTGTTGCGCTACGTCTCGACACGTCTTAGCCAGCAGCTGTGATTTGTACCTTGGATCCGGATTGAACAATCGCTAATCTGCGCTCGTTAATTGCTAATCCTTGCTGTCATATTATGTGCCTAACCATAGCTCCAAATATTCTTCTACCAGCACAGGTTCATCTTGCAACTATTACCCACGCTCAACAACAGATTGCTTCGCCCTGTTTGGTTTCATCAAAATTACCAAAAAAATTCAGGAAAATAAAGAAAAAAATTGTCAAAGTTTTTGCACGCTTTTTCAGAGAACGTGCTGTATTTCTGTAGACCACATCCCACCTCAGTTGAAGGTGTCAATTTTTGTGGTTGCATCTTTTTTGATCCTTGTTCAGAGAAAATTATAGAAAAAAGGTGAAAAAATAAAAAAGTTTGATTCCCACTAGTGCCTTTGGGAAAAATCAGGGAAACATTCAGGAAAAAGGAAAAATCCGTGTTATTTGCTTGTTCTGTGCGTTCTTTCCATCGTCCTTTGTTTTCACCTTGTTGCGCTACGTCTCGACACGTCTTAGCCAGCAACTGTGATTTGTAATTTGGATCCGGATTGAACAATCGCTAATCTGCGCTTGTTAATTGCTAATCCTTCCTGTCATATTGTGTGCCTACCCATAGCTCCACATATTCTTCTATCAGCACAGATTCATCTTACAACTGTTACCCACACTCAACAATAGATTGCTTCGCCCTGTTTGGTTTTATCAAAATTGCCAAAAGAATTCAGAAAAATAAAGAAAAAAATTGTCAAAGTTTTTGAACGCTTTTCAGAGAACATGTTGTATTTCTGTAGACCACATCCCACATCAGTTGTAGGTGCCAATTTTTGTGGTTGCATCTTTTTTGGTCCTTGTTCAGAAAAAATTATAGAAAAATGGTGAAAAAATAAAAAAGTTTGATTCCCACTAGTGCCTTTGGGAAAAATCAGGGAAAAATTCAGAAAAAAGGAAAAATCCGTGTTATTTGCTTGTTCTGTGCGTTCTTTCCATCGTCCTTTGTTTTCACCTTGTTGCGCTACGTCTCAACACGTCTTAGCCAGCAGCTGTGATTTGTACCTTGGATCCGGATTGAACAATCGCTAATCTGCGCTCGTTAATTGCTAATCCTTGTTGTCATATTGTGTGCCTAACCATAGCTCCAAATATTCTTCTACCAGCACAGGTTCATCTTGCAACTATTACCCACGCTCAACAACAGATTGCTTCGCCCTGTTTGGTTTCATCAAAATTACCAAAAAAATTCAGGAAAATAAAGAAAAAAATTCTCAAAGTTTTTGCACGCTTTTTCAGAGAACGTGCTGTATTTCTGTAGACCACATCCCACCTTAGTTGAAGGTGCCAATTTTTGTGGTTGCATCTTTTTTGATCCTTGTTCAGAGAAAATTATAGAAAAATGGTGAAAAAATAAAAAAGTTTGATTCCCACTAGTGCCTTTGGGAAAAATCAGGGAAAAATTCAGAAAAAAGGAAAAATCCATGTTATTTGCTTGTTCTGTGCGTTCTTTCCATCGTCCTTTGTTTTCACCTTGTTGCGCTACGTCTCGACACGTCTTAGCCAGCAGCTGTGATTTGTACCTTGGATCCGGATTGAACAATCGCTAATCTGCGCTCGTTAATTGCTAATCCTTGCTGTCATATTATGTGCCTAACCATAGCTCCAAATATCCTTCTACCAGCACAGGTTCATCTTGCAACTATTACCCACGCTCAACAACAGATTGCTTCGCCCTGTTTGGTTTCATCAAAATTACCAAAAAAATTCAGGAAAATAAAGAAAAAAATTCTCAAAGTTTTTGCACGCTTTTTCAGAGAACGTGCTGTATTTCTGTAGACCACATCCCACCTTAGTTGAAGGTGCCAATTTTTGTGGTTGCATCTTTTTTGATCCTTGTTCAGAGAAAATTATAGAAAAATGGTGAAAAAATAAAAAAGTTTGATTCCCACTAGTGCCTTTGGGAAAAATCAGGGAAACATTCAGGAAAAAGGAAAAATCCGTGTTATTTGCTTGTTCTATGCGTTCTTTCCATCGTCCTTTGTTTTCACCTTGTTGCGCTACGTCTCAACACGTCTTAGCCAACAGCTGTGATTTGTACTTTGGATCCGGATTGAACAATCGCTAATCTGCGCTTGTTAATTGCTAATCCTTCCTGTCATATTGTGTGCCTACCCATAGCTCCACATATTCTTCTATCAGCACAGGTTCATCTTGCAACTGTTACCCACGCTCAACAATAGATTGCTTCGCCCTGTTTGGTTTTATCAAAATTGCCAAAAGAATTCAGAAAAATAAAGAAAAAAATTGTCAAAGTTTTTGCACGCTTTTCAGAGAACATGCTTTATTTCTGTAGACCACATCCCACCTCAGTTGTAGGCGCAAATTTTTGTGGATGCATCTTTTTTGGTCCTTGTTCAGAGAAAATTATAGAAAAATGGTGAAAAAATAAAAAAGTTTGATTCCCACTAGTGCCTTTGGGAAAAATCAGGGAAAAATTCAAGAAAAAGGAAAAATCCGTGTTATTTGCTTGTTCTGTGCGTTCTTTCCATCGTCCTTTGTTTTCACCTTGTTGCGCTACGTCTCGACACGTCTTAGCCAGCAGCTGTGATTTGTAATTTGGATCCGGATTGAACAATCGCTAATCTGCGCTTGTTAATTGCTAATCCTTCCTGTCATATTGTGTGCCGACCCATAGCTCCACATATTCTTCTATCAGCACAGATTCATCTTACAACTGTTACCCACGCTCAACAATAGATTGCTTCGCCCTGTTTGGTTTTATCAAAATTGCCAAAAGAATTTAGAAAAATAAAGAAAAAAATTGTCAAAGTTTTTGAACGCTTTTCAGAGAACATGCTGTATTTCTGTAGACCACATCCCACATCAGTTGTAGGTGCCAATTTTTGTGGTTGCATCTTTTTTGGTCCTTGTTCAGAAAAAAATATAGAAAAATGGTGAAAAAATAAAAAAGTTTGATTCCCACTAGTGCCTTTGGGAAAAATCAGGGAAAAATTCAGAAAAAAGGAAAAATCCATGTTATTTGCTTGTTCTGTGCGTTCTTTCCATCGTCCTTTGTTTTCACCTTGTTGCGCTACGTCTCGACACGTCTTAGCCAGCAGCTGTGATTTGTACCTTGGATCCGGATTGAACAATCGCTAATCTGCGCTCGTTAATTGCTAATCCTTGCTGTCATATTATGTGCCTAACCATAGCTCCAAATATCCTTCTACCAGCACAGGTTCATCTTGCAACTGTTACCCACGCTCAACAACAGATTGCTTCGCCCTGTTTGGTTTTATCAAAATTACCAAAAGAATTCAGGAAAATAAAGAAAAAAATGGCAAAGTTTTTGCACGCTTTTCAGAGAACATGCTTTATTTCTGTAGACCACATCCCACCTCAGTTGTAGGCGCAAATTTTTGTGGTTGCATCTTTTTTGGTCCTTGTTTAGAGAAAATTATAGAAAAATGGTGAAAAAATAAAAAAGTTTGATTCCCACTAGTGCCTTTGGGAAAAATCAGGGAAAAATTCAAGAAAAAGGAAAAATCGGTGTTATTTGCTTGTTCTGTGTGTTCTTTTCATCGTCCTTTGTTTTCACCTTGTTGCGCTACGTCTCGACACGTCTTAGCCAGCAGCTGTGATTTGTAATTTGGATCCGGATTGAACAATCGCTAATCTGCGCTTGTTAATTGCTAATCCTTCCTGTCATATTGTGTGCCTACCCATAGCTCCACATATTCTTCTATCAGCACAGGTTCATCTTGCAACTGTTACCCACGCTCAACAATAGATTGCTTCGCCCTGTTTGGTTTTATCAAAATTGCCAAAAGAATTCAGAAAAATAAAGAAAAAAATTGTCAAAGTTTTTGCACGCTTTTCAGAGAAAATGCTTTATTTCTGTAGACCACATCCCACCTCAGTTGTAGGCGCAAATTTTTGTGGTTGCATCTTTTTTGGTCCTTGTTCAGAGAAAATTATAGAAAAATGGTGAAAAAATAAAAAAGTTTGATTCCCACTAGTGCCTTTGGGAAAAATTCAAGAAAAAGGAAAAATCCGTGTTATTTGCTTGTTCTGTGCGTTCTTTCCATCGTCCTTTGTTTTCACCTTGTTGCGCTACGTCTCGACACGTCTTAGCCAGCAGCTGTGATTTGTAATTTGGATCCGGATTGAACAATCGCTAATCTGCGCTTGTTAATTGCTAATCCTTCCTGTCATATTGTGTGCCTACCCATAGCTCCACATATTCTTCTATCAGCACAGATTCATCTTACAATTGTTACCCACGCTCAACAATAGATTGCTTCGCCCTGTTTGGTTTTATCAAAATTGCCAAAAGAATTCAGAAAAATAAAGAAAAAAATTGTCAAAGTTTTTGAACTCTTTTCAGAGAACATGCTGTATTTCTGTAGACCACATCCCACATCAGTTGTAGGTGCCAATTTTTGTGGTTGCATCTTTTTTGGTCCTTGTTCAGAAAAAATTATAGAAAAATGGTGAAAAAATAAAAAAGTTTGATTCCCACTAGTGCCTTTGGGAAAAATCAGGGAAAAATTCAGAAAAAAGGAAAAATCCGTGTTGTTTGCTTGTTCTGTGCGTTCTTTCCATCGTCCTTTGTTTTCACCTTGTTGCGCTACGTCTCGACACGTCTTAGCCAGCAGCTGTGATTTGTACCTTGGATCCGGATTGAACAATCGCTAATCTGCGCTCGTTAATTGCTAATCCTTGCTGTCATATTGTGTGCCTAACCATAGCTCCAAATATTCTTCTACCAGCACAGGTTCATCTTGCTACTATTACCCACGCTCAACAACAGATTGCTTCACCCTGTTTGGTTTCATCAAAATTACCAAAAAAATTCTAGAAAATAAAGAAAAAAAATTGTCAAAGTTTTTGCACGCTTTTTCAGAGAACGTGCTGTATTTCTGTAGACCACATCCCACCTCAGTTGAAGGTGCCAATTTTTGTGGTTGCATCTTTTTTGATCCTTGTTCAGAGAAAATTATAGAAAAATGGTGAAAAAATAAAAAAGTTTGATTCCCACTAGTGCCTTTGGGAAAAATCAGGGAAACATTCAGGAAAAAGGAAAAATCCGTGTTATTTGCTTGTTCTGTGCGTTCTTTCCATCGTCCTTTGTTTTCACCTTGTTGCGCTACGTCTCAACACGTCTTAGCCAACAGCTGTGATTTGTACTTTGGATCCGGATTGAACAATCGCTAATCTGCGCTTGTTAATTGGTAATCCTTCCTGTCATATTGAGTGCCTACCCATAGCTCCACATATTCTTCTATCAGCACAGGTTCATCTTGCAACTGTTACCCACGCTCAACAATAGATTGCTTCGCCCTATTTGGTTTTATCAAAATTGCCAAAAGAATTCAGAAAAATAAAGAAAAAAATTGTCAAAGTTTTTGCACGCTTTTCAGAGAACATGCTTTATTTCTGTAGACCACATCCCACCTCAGTTGTAGGCGCAAATTTTTGTGGTTGCATCTTTTTTGGTCCTTGTTCAGAGAAAATTATAGAAAAATGGTGAAAAAATAAAAAAGTTTGATTCCCACTAGTGCCTTTGGGAAAAATCAGGGAAAAATTCAAGAAAAAAGAAAAATCCGTGTTATTTGCTTGTTCTGTGCGTTCTTTCCATCGTCCTTTATTTTCACTTTGTTGCGCTACGTCTCGACACGTCTTAGCCAGCAGCTATGATTTGTAATTTGGATCCGGATTGAACAATCGCTAATCTGCGCTTGTTAATTGCTAATCCTTCCTGTCATATTGTGTGCCTACCCATAGCTCCACATATTCTTCTATCAGCACAGGTTCATCTTGCAACTGTTACCCACGCTCAACAATAGATTGCTTCGCCCTGTTTGGTTTTATCAAAATTGCCAAAAGAATTCAGAAAAATAAAGAAAAAAATTGTCAAAGTTTTTGCACGCTTTTCAGAGAACATGCTTTATTTCTGTAGACCACATCCCACCTCATTTGTAGGTGCCAATTTTTGTGGTTGCATCTTTTTTGGTCCTTGTTCAAAGAAAATAATAAAAAAATAGTGAAAAAATAAAAAAGTTTGATTCCCACTAGTGCCTTTGGGAAAAATCAAGAAAAATTTCAGGAAAAAGGAAAAATCCGTGTTATTTGCTTGTTCTGTGCGTTCTTTCCGTCGTTCTTTGTTTTCACCTTATTGCGCTACGTCTCGACACGTCTTAGCCAGCAGCTGTGATTTGTACTTTGGATCCGGATTGAACAATCGCTAATCTGCGCTCGTTAATTGCTAATCCTTGCTGTCATATTGTGTGCCTACCCATAGCTCCACATATTCTTCTACCAGCACAGGTTCATCTTGCAACTATTACCCACGCTCAACAACAGATTGCTTCGCCCTGTTTGGTTTCATCAAAATTTCCAAAAAAATTCAGGAAAATAAAGAAAAAAATTATCAAAGTTTTTGCACGCTTTTCAGAGAACGTGCTGTATTTCTGTAGACCACATTCCACCTCAGTTGTAGGTGCCAATTTTTGTGGTTGCATCTTTTTTCATCCTTGTTCAGAGAAAATAATAAAAAAATAGTGAAAAAATAAAAAAGTTTGATTCCCACCTGTGCCTTTTAGAAAAATCAGGGAAAAATTCAGAAAAAAGGAAAAATTCGTGTTATTTGCTTGTTCTGTGCGTTCTTTCCATCGTCCTTTGTTTTCACCTTGTTGCGCTACGTCTCGACACGTCTTAGCCAGCAGCTGTGATTTGTGCTTTGGATCCGGATTGAACAGTCGCTAATCTGCGCTCGTTAATTGTTAATCCTTGCTGTCATATTGTGTCCCTACCCATAGCTCCACATATTCTTCTATCAGCACAGGTTCATCTTGCAACTGTTACCCATGCTCAACAACAGATTGCTTCGCCCTGTTTGGTTTTATCAAAATTGCCAAAAAAATTCAGGAAAACAAAGAAAAAAAATTGTCATAGTTTTTACACGCTTTTCAGAGAACTTGTTGTATTTCTGTAGGCCATATCCCATCTCTGTTGTAGGTGCCAATTTTTGTGGTTGCATCTTTTTGATCCTTGTTCAGAGAAATTTATAAAAAAATAGTGAAAAAATAAAAAAGTTTGATTCCTACTAGTGCCTTTTGGAAAAAATCAGGGAAAAATTCAGGAAAAAGGAAAAATCCGTGTTATTTGCTTGTTGTGTGCGTTCTTTCCATCGTCATTTGTTTTCACCTTGTTGCGCTACGTCTCGACACGTCTTAGCCAGCAGCTGTGATTTGTACTTTGGATCCGGATTGAACAATCGCTAATCTGCGCTTGTTAATTGCTAATCCTTCCTGTCATATTGTGTGCCTACCCATAGCTCCACATATTCTTCTATCAGCACAGGTTCATCTTGCAACTGTTACCCACGCTCAGCAATAGATTGCTTCGCCCTGTTTGGTTTTATCAAAATTGCCAAAAGAATTCAGAAAAATAAAGAAAAAAATTGTCAAAGTTTTTGCACGCTTTTCAGAGAACATGCTGTATTTCTGTAGACCACATCCCACCTCAGTTGTAGGTGCCAATTTTTGTGGTTGCATCTTTTTTGGCCCTTGTTCAGAGAAAATTATAGAAAAATGGTGAAAAAATAAAAAAGTTTGATTCCCACTAGTGCCTTTGGGAAAAATCAGGGAAAAATTCAAGAAAAATGAAAAATCCGTGTTATTTGCTTGTTCTGTGCGTTCTTTCCATCGTCCTTTGTTTTCACCTTGTTGCGCTACGTCTCGACACGTCTTAGCCAGCAGCTGTGATTTGTACTTTGGATCTGGATTGAACAATCGCTAATCTGCGCTTGTTAATTGCTAATTCTTCCTGTCATATTGTGTGCCTACCCATAGCTCCACATATTCTTCTATCAGCATAGGTTCATCTTGCAACTGTTACCCACGCTCAACAGTAGATTTCTTCGCCCTGTTTGGTTTTATCAAAATTGCCAAAAGAATTCAGAAAAATAAAGAAAAAAATTATCAAAGTTTTTGCACGCTTTTCAGAGAACATGCTGTATTTCTGTAGACCACATCCCACCTCAGTTGTAGGTGCCAATTCTTATGGTTGCATCTTTTTTGGTCCTTGTTCAGAGAAAATTATAGAAAAATGGTGAAAAAATAAAAAAGTTTGATTCCCACTAGTGCCTTTGGGAAAAATCAGGGAAAAATTCAGGAAAAAGGAAAAATCTGTGTTATTTGCTTGTTCTGTGCGTTCTTTCCATCGTCCTTTGTTTTCACCTTGTTGCGCTACGTCTCAACACGTCTTAGCCAGCAGCTGTGATTTGTACTTTGGATCCGGATTGAACAATCACTAATTTGCGCTCGTTAATTGCTAATCCTTGCTGTCATATTGTGTGTCTACCCATAGCTCCACATATTCTTCTATCAGCACAGGTTCATCTTGCAACTGTTACCCACGGTCAGCAATAGATTGCTTCGCCCTGTTTGGTTTTATCAAAATTGCCAAAAAAATTCAGGAAAATAAAGAAAAAAAATTGTCATAGTTTTTGCACGCTTTTCAGAGAACTTGTTGTATTTCTATAGACCATATCCATCTCAGTTGTAGGTGCCAATTTTTGTGGTTGCATCTTTTTTTATCCTTGTTCAGAGACAATTATAAAAAAATAGTGAAAAAATAAAAAAGTTTGATTCCTACTAGTGCCTTTTGGAAAAAATCAGGGAAAAATTCAGGAAAAAGGAAAAATCCGTATTATTTGCTTGTTCTGTGCGTTATTTCTATCGTCCTTTGTTTTCACCTTGTTGCGCTACATCTCGACACGTCTTAGCCAGCAGCTGTGATTTGTACTTTGGATCCGGATTGAACAATCGCTAATCTGCGCTTGTTAATTGCTAATCCTTCCTGTCATATTGTGTGCCTACCCATAGCTCCACATATTCTTCTATCAGCACAGGTTCATCTTGCAACTGTTACCCACGCTCAACAACAGATTGCTTCGCCCTGTTTGGTTTCATCAAAATTGCCAAAAAAATTCAGAAAAATAAAGAAAAAAATTGTCAAAGTTTTTGCACGCTTTTCAGAGAACGTGCTGTATTTTTATAGACCACATCCCACCTCAGTTGTAGGTGCCAATTTTTGTGGTTGCATCTTTTTTGATCCTTGTTCAGAAAAAATAATAAAAAAATAGTGAAAAAATAAAAAAGTTTGATTCCCACCTGTGCATTTTGGAAAAATCATAGAAAATTTCAAGAAAAGGAAAAATCCGTGTTATTTGCTTGTTCTGTGCGTTCTTTCTATCGTCCTTTGTTTTCACCTTGTTGCGCTACGTCTCGACACGTCTTAGCCAGCAGCTGTGATTTGTACTTTGGATCCGGATTGAACAGTCACTAATCTGCGCTCGTTAATTGTTAATCCTTGCTGTCATATTGTGTGCCTACCCATAGCTCCACATATTCTTCTATCAGCACAGGTTCATCTTGCAACTGTTGCCCACGCTCAACAACAGATTGCTTCGCCCTGTTTGGTTTTATCAAAATTGCCAAAAAAATTCAGGAAAATAAAGAAAAAAAATTGTCGTAGTTTTTGCACGCTTTTCAGAGAACTTGTTGTATTTCTGTTGACCATATCCCATCTCAGTTGTAGGTGCCAATTTTTGTGGTTGCATCTTTTTTTATCCTTGTTCAGAGAATATTATAAAAAAAATAGTGAAAAAATAAAAAAGTTTGATTCCTACTAGTGCCTTTTGGAAAAATCAGGGTAAATTTCAGGACAAAGGAAAAATCCGTGTTATTTGCTTGTTCTGTGCGTTATTTCCATCGTCCTTTGTTTTCACCTTGTTGCACTACGTCTCGACACGTCTTAGCCAGCGGCTGTGATTTGTACTTTGGCTCCGGATTGAACAGTCGCTAATCTGCGCTCGTTAATTGCTAATCCTTGCTGTCATATTGTGTGCCTACCCATAGCTCCACATATTCTTCTATTAGCATAGGTTCATCTTGCAACTGTTACCCACGCTCAACAACAGATTGCTTCGCCCTGTTTGGTTTCATCAAAATTGCTAAAAAAATTTAGAAAAATAAAGAAAAAAAATTGTCAAAGTTTTTGCAGGCATTTCAGAGAATGTGCTGTATTTCTGTAGACCACATCCCACCTCAGTTGTAGGTGTCAATTTTTGTGGTTGCATCTTTTTTTATCCTTGTTCAAAGAAAATTATAAAAAAATAGTGAAAAAATAAAAAATTTTGATTCCTACTAGTGTCTTTAGGAAAAATTAGGGAAAAATTCAGGACAAAGGAAAAATCCGTGTTATTTGCTTGTTATGTGCGTTCTTTCCATCCTCCTTTGTTTTCAACTTGTTGCGCTACGTCTCGACACGTCTTAGCCAGCAGCTGTGATTTGTACTTTGGATCTGGATTGAACAGTCGCTAATCTGCGCTCATTAATTGCTAATCCTTGTTGTCATATTGTGTGCCTACCCATAGCTCCATATATTCTTCTATCAGCACAGGTTCATCATGCAACTGTTACCCACGCTCAACAACAGATTGCTTCGCCCTGTTTGGTTTCATCAAAATTGCCAAAAAAATTCAGAAAAATAAAAAAAATTGTCATAGTTTTTGCACGCTTTTCAGAGAACGTTTTGTATTTCTGTAGACCACATGCCACCTCAGTTGTAGGTGCCAATTTTTGTGGTTGCAAATTTTTTGATTCTTGTTCAGAGAAAATTATAAAAAAATAGTGAAAAAATAAAAAAGTTTGATTCCTAATACTGCCTTTTGGAAAAATCAGGGAAAAATTTAGGAAAAAGGAAAAATCTGTGTTATTTGCTTGTTCTGTGCGTTCTTTCCATCATCCTTTATTTTCACCTTGTTGCGCTACGTCTCAACACGTCTTAGCCAACAGCTGTGATTTGTACTTTGGATCCGGATTGAACAGTCGCTAATCTACGCTCGTTAATTGCTAATCCTTGCTGTCATATTGTATGTCGACCCATAGCTCCACATATTCTTCTACTAGCATAGGTTCATCTTGCAACTGTTACCCACGCTCAACAATAGATTGCTTCGCCCTGTTTGGTTTCATCAAAATTACTAAAAAAATTCAGAAAAATGAAGAAAAAAATTGACAAAGTTTTTGCAGGCATTTCAGAGAATGAGCTGTATTTCTGTAGACCACATCCCACCTCAGTTGTAGGTGCCAATTTTTATGGTTGCTTCTTTTTTATCCTTATTCAAAGAAAATTATAAAAAAATAGTGAAAAAATAAAAACGTTTGATTCCTACTAGTGTCTTTTGAAAAAATCAGGGAAAAATTCAGGACAAAGGAAAAATCCGTGTTATTTGATTGTTATGTGCGTTCTTTCCATCGTCCTTTGTTTTCAACTTGTTGCGCTACATGTCGACACGTCTTAGCCAGCTGCTATGATTTGTACTTTGGATCCGGATTGAACAGTCGCTAATCTGTGCTCGTTAATTGCTAATCCTTGTTGTCATATTGTGTGCCTACCCATAGCTCCATATATTCTTCTATCAGCATAGGTTCATAATGCAACTGTTACCCACGCTCAACAGATTGCTTCGCTCTGTTTTGTTTCATCAAAATTGCCAAAAAATTTAGAAAAATAAAAAAAATTGTTAAAGTTTTTGCACGCTTTTCAAAGAACGTTTTGTATTTCTGTAGACCACATCCCACCTCAGTTGTAGGTGCCAATCTTTGTGGTTGCATCTTTTTTGGCCCTTGTTCAGAGAAAATTTTAGAAAAATGGTGAAAAAATAAAAAAGTTTGATTCCCACTAGTGCCTTTGGGAAAAATCAGGGAAAAATTCAAGAAAAAGGAAAAATCCGTGTTTTTTACTTGTTCTGTGCGTTCTTTCCATCGTCCTTTTGTTTTCACCTTGTTGGGCTACGTCTCGACACGTCTTAGCCAGCAGTTGTGATTTGTATTTTGGATCCGGATTGAACAATTGCTAATCTGCGCTCGTTAATTGCTAATCCTTGCTGTCATATTGTGTGCCTACCCATAGCTCCACGTATTCTTCTATCAGCACAGGTTCATCTTGCAACTGTTATCCACGCTCAAAAACAGATTGCTTCGCCCTGTTTGGTTTCATCAAAATTGCCAAAAAAATTCGTCTTAGCCAGCAGCTGTGATTTGTACTTTGGATCCGGATGGAACAATCGCTAATCTGCACTCGTTAATTGCTAATCCTTGCTGTCATATTGTGTGCCTACCCATAGCTCCACATATTCTTCTATCAGCACAGGTTCATCTTGCAAGTATTACCCACGCTCAACAACAGATTGCTTCACCCTGTTTGGTTTCATCAAAATTGCCAAAAAAATTCAGAAAAATAAAGAAAAAAAATTGTCAAAGTTTTTGCACACTTTTCAGAGAATGGGCTGTATTTCTGTAGACCACATCCCACCTCAGTTGTTGGTGCCAATTTTTTTGGTTGCATCTTTTTTTATCCTTGTTCAGAGAAAATTATGAAAAAATAGTGAAAAAATAAAAAAGTTTGATTCCTACTAGTGCCTTTTGGAAAAATCAGGGAAAAATTCAGGACAAAGGAAAAATCTGTGTTATTTGCTTGTTCTGTGCGTTCTTTCCATCGTCCTTTGTTTTCACCTTATTGCGCTACGTCTCGACACGTCTTAGCCAGCAGCTGTGATTTGTACTTTGGATTCGGATTGAACAATCGCTAATCTGCGCTCGTTAATTGCTAATCCTTGCTGTCATATTGTGTGCCTACCCATAGCTCCACATATTCTTCTATAAGCACATGTTCATCTTGCAACTGTTACCCACACTCAACAACATATTGCTTCGCCCTGTTTGGTTTCATCAAAATTGCCAAAAAAATTCAGGAAAATAAAGAAAAAAATTGTCAAAGTTTTTGCACGCTTTTCAGCGAATGTTTTGTATTTCTGTGGACCACATCCCACCTCAGTTGTAGGTGCCAATTTTTGTGGTTGCATATTTTTTGATCCTTGTTCAGAGAAAATTATAAAAAAATAGTGAAAAAATAAAAAAGTTTGATTCCTACTAGTGCCTTTTGGAAAATCAGGGAAAAATTCAGGAAAAAGGAAAAATCCCTGTTATTTGCTTGTTCTGTGCGTTCTTTCCATCGTCCTTTGTTTTCACCTTGTTGCGCTACGTCTCGACACATCTTAGCCAGCAGCTGTGATTTGTACTTTGGATCCGGATTGAACAGTGGCTAATCTGTGCTCGTTAATTACTAATCCTTGCTGTCATATTATGTGCCTACCCATAGCTCCACATATTCCTCTATCACCACAGGTTCATCTTGCAACTGTTACCCACGCTCAACAATAGATTGGTTCGCCCTGTTTGGTTTTATCAGAGAATGTGCTGTATTTCTGTAGACCACATCCCACCTCAGTTGTAGGTGCAATTTTTGTGGTTGCATCTTTTTTGATCCTTGTTCAGAGAAAATTATAAAAAATAGTGAAAATATAAAAAAGTTTGATTTCTACTAGTGCCTTTTAGAAAAATCAGCGAAAAATTCAGGAAAAAGGAAAAATCCGTGTTAATTGCTTGTTCTGTGTGTTCTTTCCATCGTCCTTTGTTTTCACCTTGTTGCGCTACGTCTCGACACGTCTTACCCACCAACTGTGATTTGTACTTTGGATCCGGATTGAACAATCGCTAATCTGCGCTGGTTAATTGCTAATCCTTACTGTCATACTGTGTGCCTACCCATAGCTCCACATATTCTTCTATCAGCACAGGTTCATCTTGCAACTGTTACACACGCTCAACAACAGATTGCTTCGCCCTGTTTGGTTTCATCAAAATTGCCAAAAACATTCAGGAAAATAAAGAAAAAAATTGTCAAAGTTTTTGCACGCTTTTCAGAGAACGTGCTGTATTTCTGTAGACCACATCCCACCTCAGTTGTAGGTGCCAACTTTTGTGGTTGCATCTTTTTTGATCCTTTTTCAGAGAAAATTATAAAAAAAGTGAAAAAATAAAAAAGTTTGATTCCTACTAGTGCCTTTTGGAAAAATCAGGAAAAAATTCAGGAAAAAGGAAAAATCCGTGTTATTTGCTTGTTTTATGCGTTCTATCCATCGTCCTTTGTTTTCACCTTGTTGCGCTACGTCTCGACACGTCTTAGCCAGCAGCAGTTATTTGTACTTTGGATCCAGATTGAACAATCGCTACTCTGCGCTCGTTAATTGCTAATCCTTGCTGTCATATTGTGTGCCTACCCATTGCTCCACATATTCTTCTATCAGCATAGGTTCATCTTGCAACTGTTAGTGCCATTTGGAAAAATCAGGAAAAAATTCAGGAAAAAGAAAAAATATGTGTTATTTGCTTGTTCTGTGCGTTCTTTCCATCGTCCTTTGTTTTCACCTTGTTGCGCTACGTCTCGACACGTCTTAGCCAACAGCTATGATTTGTACTTTGGATCCGGATTGAACAATCGCTAATTTGCACTCGTTAATTGCAAATCCTTGCTGTCATATTGTGTGCCCACCCATTGCTCCACATATTCTTCTATCAGCACAGGTTCATCTTGCAACTCTTAGTGCCTTTTGGGAAAATTAGGAAAAAATTCAGGAAAAAGAAAAAATCTGTGTTATTTGCTTGTTCTGTGCGTTCTTTCCATTGTCCTTTGTTTTCACCTTGTTGCGCTGCGTCTCAACACTTCTTAGCCAGCAGCAGTGATTTGTACTTTAGATCTGGATTGAATAATCGCTAATCTGCACTCGTTAATTGCTAATCCTTGCTGTCATATTGTGTGCCTACCCATAGCTCCACATATTCTTCTATCAGCACAGGTTCATCTTGCAACTGTTACCCACGCTCAACAACAGATTGCTTTGCCCTGTTTGGTTTCATCAAAATTACCAAAAAAATTTATCAAAATAAAGAAAAAAAAATTGTCAAAGTTTTTGCACGCTTTTTAGAGAATGTTTTGTATTTCTCTAAACCACATCCCACCTCAGTTGTAGGTGCCAATTTTTGTGGTTACATCTTTTTTTATGCTTGTTCAGAGAAAATTATAAAAAAATAGTGAAAAAATAAAAAAGTTTGATTCCTACTAGGGCCTTTTGGAAAAATCAGGGAAAAATTCAGGAAAAAGGAAAAATCCGTGTTATTTGCTTGTTCTTTGCGTTCTGTCCATCGTTCTTTGTTTTCACCTTGTTGCGCTACGTCTCGACACGTCTTAGCCAGCAGCAGTTATTTGTACTTTGGATCCGGATTGAACAATCGCTAATCTGCACTCGTTAATTGCTAATCCTTGCTGTCATATTGTGTGCCTACCCATAGCTCCACCTATTGTTCTATCAGCACAGGTTCATCTTGCAACTGTTATCCACGCTCAACAACAGATTGCTTCGCCCTGTTTGGTTTCATCAAAATTGCCAAAAAAATTCAGGAAAATAAAGATAAAAAAATTGTCAAAGTTTTTGCACGCTTTTGAGAGAACGTGCTATATTTCTGTAGACCACATCCCACCAAAGTTGTAGGTGCCAATTTTTATGGTTGCATCTTTTTTGATCCTTGTTCAGAGAAAATTATAAAAAAAGTGAAAACATAAAAAAGTTTGATTCCTACTAGTGCCTTTTGGAAAAATCTGGGAAAAATTCAGGAAAAAGGAAAAATCCGTGTTATTTGCTTGTTCTGTGCGTTCTTTCCATCGTCCTTTGTTTTCACCTTGTTGCGATACGTCTCGACACGTCTTAGCCAGCAGCAGTTATTTGTACTTTGGATCCGGAATGAACAATCACTAATCTGCGCTCGTTAATTGCTAATCCTTGCTGTCATATTGTGTGCCTACCCATAGCTCCACATATTCTTCTATCAGCACAGGTTCATCTTGCAACTGTTACCCACGCTCAACAATAGATTGCTTCGCCCTGTTTGGTTTCATCAAAATTACCAAAAAAATTTAGGGAAATAAAGAAAAAAAAATTGACAAAATTTTTGCACGCTTTTCAGAGAACATGCTATATTTCTGTAGACCACATCCCACCTGAGTTGTAGGTGCCATTTTTGTGGTTGCATCTTTTTTGATCCTTGTTCAGAGAAAATTATAAAAAAAAAGTGAAAACATAAAAAAGTTTGATTCCTACTAGTGCCTTTTGGAAAAATCAGGGAAAAATTCAGGAAAAAGGAAAAATACGTGTTATTTGCTTGTTCTGTGCTTTCTTTCCATCGTCCTTTGTTTTCACCTTTTTGTGATACGTCTCGACACGTCTTAGCCAGCAGCAGTTATTTGTACTTTGGATCCAGATTGAACAATCGCTAATCTAAGCCCGTTAATTGCTAATCCTTGCTGTCATATTGTGTGCCTAAACATAGCTCCACGTATTCTTCTATCAGCACAGGTTCATCTTGCAACTGTTACCCACGCTCAACAACAGATTGTTTCGCCCTGTTTGGTTTCATCAAAATTGCCAAAAAAATTCAGAAAAATAAAGATAATAAAATTGTCAAAGTTTTTGCACGCTTTTGAGAGAACGTGCTGTATTTCTGTAGACCACATCCCACCAAAGTTGTAGGTGCTAATTTTTGTGGTTGCATCTTTTTTGATCCTTGTTCAGAGAAAATTATAAAAAATAGTGAAAAAATAAAAAAGTTTGATTCCTACTAGTGCCTTTTGGAAAAATCAGGGAAAAATTCAGGACAAAGGTAAAATCCGTGTTATTTGCTTGTTCTGTGTGTTCTTTCCACCGTCCTTTGTTTTCACCTTGTTGCGCTACGTCTCGACACGTCTTAGCCAGCAGCTGTGATTTGTACTTTGGATCCGGATTGAACAATCGCAAATCTGCGCTGGTTAATTGCTAATCCTTGCTATCGTACTGTGTGCCTACCCATAGCTCCACATATTCTTCTATCAGCACAGGTTCATCTTGCAACTGTTACCCACGCTCAACAACAGATTGCTTCGCCCTGTTTGGTTTCATCGAAATTGCCAAAAAAAATTCAGGAAAATAAAGAAAAAAATTTGTCAAAGTTTTTGCACGCTTTTTAGAGAACGTGCTGTATTTCTGTAGACCACATCCCACCTCAGTTGTAGGTGCCAATTTTTGTGGTTGCATCTTTTTTGATCCTTGTTCAGAGAAAATTATAAAAAATAGTGAAAAATAAAAAAGTTTGATTCCTACTAGTGCCTTTTGGAAAAATCAGGGAAAAATTCAGGAAAAAGGAAAAATCTGTGTTATTTGCTTGTTCTATACGTTCTTTCCATCCTCCTTTGTTTTCACCTTGTTGCGCTACGTCTCGACATGTCTTAGCTAGCAGCAGTTATTTGTACTTTGGATCCGGATTGAACAATCGCTAATCTACGCTCGTTAATTGCTAATCCTTGCTGTCATATTGTGTGCCTACACATTGCTCCACATATTCTTCTATCAGCATAGGTTCATCTTGCAACTATTAGTGCCATTTGGAAAAATCAGGAAAAATTTAGGAAAAAGAAAAATCTGTGTGATTTGCTTGTTCTGTGCGTTCTTTCCATCGTCCTTTGTTTTCACCTTGTTGCGCTACATCTCGACACGTCTTAGCCAGCAGCTGTGATTTGTACTTTGGATCCGGATTGAACAATCGCTAATCTGCACTTGTTAATTGCAAATCCTTGCTGTCATATTGTGTGCCTACCCATTGCTCCACATATTCTTCTACCAACACAGGTTCATCTTGCAACTGTTAGTGCCTTTTGGGAAAATTATGGAAAAATTCAGGAAAAAGAAAAAATCTATGTTATTAGCTTGTTCTGTGCGTTCTTTCCATTGTCCTTTGTTTTCACCTTGTTGCGCTGCGTCTCGACACTTCTTAGCCAGCAGCAGTGATTTGTACTTTAGATCCGGATGGAACAATAGCTAATCTGCACTCGTTAATTGCTAATCCTTGCTGTCATATTGTGTGCCTACCCATAGCTCCACATATTCTTCTATCAGCACAGGTTCATCTTGCAACTGGTACCCACGCTCAACAACAGATTGCTTTGCCCTGTTTGGTTTCATCAAAATTACTAAAAAAATTTAGGAAAATAAAGAAAAAAATTGTCAAAGTTTTTGCACGCTTTTCAGAGAATGTTTTGTATTTCTCTAGACCACATCCTGCCTCAGTTGTAGGTGCCAATTTTTGTGGTTACATCTTTTTTTATACTTGTTCAGAGAAAATTATAAAAAAATAGTGAAAAAATAAAAAAGTTTGATTCCTACTAGGGCCTTTTGGAAAAATCAGGGAAAAATTCAGGAAAAAAGAAAAATCCGTGTTATTTGCTTGTTCTGTGCGTTCTTTCCATCGTTCTTTGTTTTCACCTTGTTGCGCTACGTCTCGACACGTCTTGGCCAGCAACAGTTATTTGTACTTTGGATCCGGATTGAAAAATCGCTAATCTGCGCTCGTTAATTGCTAATCCTTGCTGTCATATTGTGTGCCTACCGATAGCTCCACGTATTCTTCTATCAGCACAGGTTCATCTTGCAACTGTTATCCATGGTCAACAACAGATTGCTTCGCCCTATTTGGTTTCATCAAAATTGTCAAAAAAATTCAAGAAAATAAAGATAAAAAATGTCAAAGATTTTGCACGCTTTTGAGAGAACGTGTTGTATTTCTGTAGACCACATCCCACCAAAGTTGTAGGTGCCAATTTTTATGGTTGCATCTTTTTTTATCCTTATTCAGAGAAAATTATAAAAAAAAGTGAAAACATAAAAAAGTTTGATTCCTACTAGTGCCTTTTGGAAAAATCAGGGAAAAATTCAGGAAAAAGGAAAAATCCGTGTTATTTGCTTGTTCTGTGCGTTCTTTCCATCGTCCTTTGTTTTCACCTTGTTGCGATACGTCTCGACACGTCTTAGCCAGCAGCAGTTATTTGTACTTTGGATCTGGATTGAACAATCACTAATCTGCGCTCGTTAATTGCTAATCCTTGCTGTCATATTTTGTGCCTACCCATAGCTCCACATATTCTTCTATCAGCACAGGTTCATCTTGCAACTGTTACCCATGCTCAAAAATAGATTGCTTCGCCCTGTTTGGTTTCATCAAAATTGCCAAAAAAATTTAGGGAAATAAAGAAAAAAAATTGTCAAAGTTTTTGCACGCTTTTCAGAGAACGTGCTGTATTTCTGTAGACCAGATCCCACCTCATTTGTAGGTGCCAATTTTTGTGGTTGCATCTTTTTTGATCCTTGTTCAGAGAAAATTATAAAAAATAATGAAAAAATAAAAAAGTTTGATTCCTACTAGTGCCTTTTGGAAAAATCCGTGTTATTTGCTTGTTCTGTGTGTTCTTTCCACCGTCCTTTGTTTTCACCTTGTTGCGCTATGTCTCGACACGTCTTAGCCAGCAGCTGTGATTTGTACTTTGGATCCGGATTGAACAATCGCAAATCTGCGCTGGTTAATTGCTAATCCTTGCTGTCGTACTGTGTGCCTACCCATAGCTCCACATATTCTTCTATCAGCACAGGTTCATCTTGCAACTGTTACCCACGCTCAACAACAGATTGCTTCGCCCTGTTTGGTTTCATCGAAATTGCCAAAAAAATTCAGGAAAATAAAGAAAAAAATTTGTCAAAGTTTTTGCACGCTTTTCAGAGAACGTGCTGTATTTCTGTAGACCACATCCCACCTCAGTTGTAGGTGCCAATTTTTGTGGTTGCATCTTTTTTGATCCTTGTTCAGAGGAAATTATAAAAAAAAAGTGAAAAAATAAAAAAGTTTGATTCCTACTAGTGCCTTTTGGAAAAATCAAGGAAAAATTCAGGAAAAAGGAAAAATCCGTGTTATTTACTTGTTCTATACGTTCTTTCCATCGTCCTTTGTTTTCACCTTGTTGCGCTACGTCTCGACATGTCTTAGCCAGCAGCAGTTATTTGTACTTTGGATCCGGATTGAACAATCGCTAATCTGCGCTCGTTAATTGCTAATCCTTGCTGTCATATTGTGTGCCTACACATTGCTCCACATATTCTTCTATCAGCATAGATTCATCTTGCAACTATTAGTGCCATTTGGAAAAATCAGGAAAAATTCAGGAAAAAGAAAAATCTGTGTTATTTGCTTGTTCTATGCGTTCTTTCCATCGTCCTTTGTTTTCACCTTGTTGCGCTACGTCTCGACACGTCTTAGCCAGCAGCTGTGATTTATACTTTGGATCCGGATTGAACAATCGCTAATCTGCACTTGTTAATTGCAAATCCTTGCTGTCATATTGTGTGCCTACCCATTGCTCCACATATTCTTCTATCAACACAGGTTCATCTTGCAACTATTAGTGCCTTTTGGGAAAATTAGGGAAAAATTTAGGAAAAAGAAAAAATCTGTGTTATTAGCTTGTTCTGTGCGTTCTTTCCATTGTCACCTTGTTGCGCTGCGTCTCGACACTTCTTAGCCAGCAGTAGTGATTTGTACTTTAGATCCGGATATTGTGTGCCTACCCATACTTTCACATATTCTTCTGTCAGCACAGGTTCATTGTGCGACTGTTACCCACGCTCAACAACAGATTGCTTCGCCCTATTTAGTTTCATCAAAATTGCCAAAAAAATTCAGGAAACTAAAAAAAATTATCAAAGCTTTTGCACGCTTTATAGAGAACGTGCTGTATTTCTGTAGACCACATCCCAACTCAGTTGTAGGTGCTAATTTTTGTGGTTGCATATTTTTGATCCTTGTTCAGAAAAAATTATAAAAAAATAGTGAAAAAATAAAAAAGTTTGATTCCTACTGGTGCCTTTTGGAAAAATTTTGGAAAAATTCAGGAAAAAGGAAAAATCCGTGTTATTTGCTTGTTCGGTGCGTTCTTTCCATCGTTCTTTGTTTTCACCTTGTTACGCTACGTCTCGACACGTCTTAGCCAGTAGCTGTGATTTGTACTTTGGATCCGGATTGAACAATCGCTAATTTGCACTCATTAATTGCTAATCCTTGCTGTCATATTGTGTGCCTAACCATTGCTCCACATATTCTTCTATCAGCACAAGTTCATCTTGCAACTATTACCCACGCTCAACAACAGATTGCTTCGCCCTGTTTAGTTTAATCAAAATTGCAAAAAAATTCAGGAAAATAAAGAAAAAAATTATCAAAGTTTTTACACGCTTTTCGGAGAACGTGCTGTATTTCTGTAGACCACATCCCAACTCAGTTGTAGGTGCCAATTTTTGTGGTTGCATCTTTTTTGATCCTTGTTCAGAGAAAATTATAAAAAAAATAGTGAAAAAATAAAAAAGTTTGATTCCTACTAGTGCCTTTTGGAAAAATTTTCGAAAAATTCAGGAAAAAGGAAAAATCCGTGTTATTTGCTTGTTCGGTGCGTTCTTTCCATCGTTCTTTGTTTTCACCTTGTTGCACAACATCTCGACACGTCTTAGCCAGCAGCTGTGATTTGTACTTTGGATCCGGATTGAATATTCGCTAATCTGCGCTCGTTAATTGCTAATCCTTGCTGTAATATTGTGTGCCTACCCATACTTCCACATATTCTTCTATCAGCACAGGTTCATCGTGCGACTGTTACCCACGCTCAACAACAGATTGCTTCGCCCTGTTTGGTTTCATCAAAATTGCCAAAAAAATTCAAGAAAATAAAAAAAATTATCAAAGTTTTTTGCACGCTTTACAGAGAACGTGTTGTATTTCTGTAGACCACATCCCACCTCAGTTGTAGGTGCCAATTTTTGTGGTTGCATCTTTTTTATTCTTGTTCAGAGAAAATTATAAAAAAATGGTGAAAAAATAAAAAAGTTTGATTCCTACTAGTGCCTTTTGGAAAAATTCAGGAAAAAGGAAATATCCGTGTTATTTGCTTGTTCTGTGAGTTCTTTCCATCGTCCTTTGTTTTCACCTTGTTGCGCTACGTCTCGACACGTCTTAGCCAGGAACTGTGATTTATACTTTGGATCCGGATTGAATAATCGCTAATCTGCACTCGATAATTGCTAATCCTTGCTGTCATATTGTGTGCCTACCCATTGCTCCATATATTCTTCTATCAGCACAGGTTCATCTTGCAATAGTTACCCACGCTCAACAACAGATTGCTTCGCCCTGTTTAGTTTCATCAAAATTGCCAAAAAAATTCAGGAAAATAAAGAAAAAAAAATATCAAAGTTTTTGCGCGCTTTTCAAAGAACGTGCTGTATTTCTGTAGACCACATCCAAACTCAGTTGTAGGTGCTAATTTTTATGGTTGCATCTTTTTTGATCCTTGTTCAGAAAAAATTATAAAAAAATAGTGAAAAAATAAAAAAGTTTGATTCCTACTAGTGCCTTTTGGAAAAATTTTGGAAAAATTCAAGAAAAAGGAAAAATCCGTGTTATTTGCTTGTTCGGTGCGTTCTTTCCATCGTTCTTTGTTTTCACCTTGTTACGCTACGTCTCGACACGTCTTAGCCAGTAGCTGTGATTTGTACTTTGGATCCGGATTGAACAATCGCTAATCTGCACTCATTAATTGCTAATCCTTGCTGTCATATTGTGTGCCTTCCCATTGCTCCACATGTTCTTCTATCAGCATAGGTTCATGTTGCAACTGTTACCCACGCTCAACAACAAATTGCTTCGCCCTGTTTAGTTTCATCAAAATTGCCAAAAAAATTCAGGAAAATAAAGAAAAAAAAATTGTCAAAGTTTTTGCACGCTTTACCTAGAACGTGTTGTATTTCTGTAGACCACATCCCACCTTAGTTGTAGGTGCCAGTTTTTGTGGTTGCATCTTTTTTATTCTTGTTCAGAGAAAATTATAAAAAAATAGTGAAAAAATAAAAAAGTTTGATTCCTACTAGTGCCTTTTGGAAAAATTCAGGAAAAGGAAATATCCGTGTTACTTGCTTGTTCTGTGAGTTCTTTCCATCGTCCTTTGTTTTCACCTTGTTGCGCTATGTCTCGACACATCTTAGCCAGGAACTGTGATTTATACTTTGGATCCGGATTGAACAATCGCTAATCTGCACTCGATAATTGCTAATCCATGCTGTCATATTGTGTGCCTACCCATTGCTCCATATATTCTTCTATCAGCACAGGTTCATCTTGCAACTGTTACCCATGCTCAACAACAGATTGCTTCGCCCAGTTTAGTTTAATCAAAATTGCCAAAAAAATTCAGAAAAATAAAGAAAAAAAATTATCAAAGTTTTTGCACGTTTTTCAGAGAACATGTTGTATTTCTATAGACCACATCCCAACTCAGTTGTAGGTGCCAATTTTTGTGGTTGCATCTTTTTTGATCCTTGTTCAGAGAAAATTATATAAAAAAATAGTGAAAAAATAAAAAAGTTTCATTCCTACCGGTGCCTTTTGAAGAAATGAGGGAAAAATTTAGGAAAAAGGAAAAATCCGTGTTATTTGCTTGTTCTGTGCGTTCTTTTCATCGTCCTTTGTTTTCACCTTGTTACGCTACGCCTCGACACGTCTTAGCCAGCAGCTGTGATTTGTACTTTAGATCCGGATTGAATAATCGCTAATCTGCGCTCGTTAATTGCTAATCCTTGCTGTCATATTGTGTGCCTACCCATACTTCCACATATTCTTCTATCAGCGCAGGTTCATCGTGTGACTGTTACCCACGCTCAACAACAGATTCCTTCGCCCTGTTTGGTTTCCTCAAAATTGCCAAAAAAATTCAGGAAAATAAAGAAAAAAAATTATCAAAGTTTTTGCACGCTTTTTAGAGAGCGTTTTGTATTTCGGTAGACCACATCCCACCTCAGTTGTAGGTGCCAATTTTTGTGGTTGCATCTTTTTTTATCCTTGTTCAGAGAAAATTATAAAAAAATTGTGAAAAAATAAAAAAGTTTGATTCCTACTTGTGCCTTTTGGAAAAATCTGGGAAAAATTCAGGAAAAAGGAAAAATCCGTGTTATTTGATTGTTTTATGTGTTCTTTCCATCGTCCTTTGTTTTTACCTTGTTGCGCAACGTCTCGACACGTCTTAGCCAGCAGCTGTGATTTGTACTTTGGATCTGGATTGAATAAACGCTAATCTGCGCTCGTTAATTGCTAATCCTTGCTGTCATATTGTGTGCCTACCCATACCTCCACATATTCTTCTATCAGCACAGGTTCATCGTGCGACTGTTACCCACGCTCAACAACAGATTGCTTCGCCCTGTTTGGTTTTATCAAAATTGCCAAAAAAATTCAGGAAAATAAAAAAAATTATCAAAGCTTTTGCACGCTTTACAGAGAACGTGTTGTATTTCTGTAGACCACATCCCACCTCAGTTTTATGTGCCAATTTTTATGGTTGCATCTTTTTTGATTCTTGTTCAGAGAAAATTATAAAAAAAATAGTGAAAAAATAAAAAAGTTTGATTCCTACTAGTGCCTTTTGGAAAAATTTTGGAAAAATTCAGGAAAAAGGAAAAATCCATGTTATTTGCTTGTTCTGTGCGTTCTTTCCATCGTCCTTTGTTTTCACCTTGTTGCGCAACGTCTCGACACGTCTTAGCCAGCAGCTGTGATTTATACTTTAGATTCGGATTGGACAATCGCTAATCTGCACTCGTTAATTGCTAATCCTTGCATTCATATTGTGTGCCTACCCGTTGCTCCACATATTCTTCTATCAGCACAGGTTCATCTTGCAACTATTACCCAAGCTCAACAACAGATTGTTTCGCCCTATTTAGTTTCATCAAAATTGCCAAAAAATTCAAGAAAATAAAGAAAAAAAACTATCAAAGTTTTTACACGCTTTTCAGAGAACGTGCTGTATTTCTGTAGACCACATCTCAACTCAGTTGTAGGTGCCAATTTTTGTGGTTGCATCTTTTTTGATCCTTGTTCAGAGAAAATTATAAAAAAATAGTAAAAAAATAAAAAAGTTTGATTCCTACTGGTGCCTTTTGGGAAAATTTTGGAAAAATTCAGGAAAAAGGAAAAATCCGTGTTATTTGCTTGTTCGGTGCGTTCTTTCCATCGTTCTTTGTTTTCACCTTGTTGCGCAACGTCTCGACACGTCTTAGCCAGCAGCTGTGATTTGTACTTTGGATCCGGATTGAATATTCGCTAATCTGCGCTCGTTAATAGCTAATCCTTGCTGCATATTGTGTGCCTACCCATACTTCCACATATTCTTCTATCAGCACAGGTTCATCGTGCGACTGTTACCCACGCTCAACAACAGATTGCTTCGCCCTGTTTGGTTTTATCAAAATTGCCAAAAAAATTCATGAAAATAAAAAAAATTGTCAAAGTTTTTGCACGCTTTACAGAGAACGTGTTGTATTTCTGTAGACCATATCCCACCTCAATTGTAGGTGCTAATTTTTGTGGTTGCATCTTTTTTGATTCTTGTTCAGAGAAAATTATAAAAAAAATAGTTAAAAAATAAAAAAGTTTGTATCCTACTAGTGCCTTTTGGAAAAATTCAGAAAAAAGGAAAAATCCATGTTATTTGCTTGTTCTGTGCGTTCTTTTCATCGTCCTTTGTTTTCACCTTGTTGCGCTACGTCTCGACACGTCTTAGCCAGCAGCTGTGATTTATACTTTGGATCCGGATTGAACAATCGCTAATCTGCACTCGTTAATTGCTAATCCTTGCTGTCATATTATGTGCCTACCCATTGCTCCACATATTCTTCTATCAGCACAGGTTCATCTTGCAACTGTTACCCACGCTCAACAACTAATTGCTTTGCCCTGTTTAGTTTCATCAAAATTGCCAAAAAATTCAGGAAAATAAAGAAAAAAAATTATCAAAGTTTTTACACGTTTTTCAGAGAACGTGCTGTATTTCTGTAGACCACATCCCAACTTAGTTGTAGGTACCAATTTTTGTGGTTGCATCTTTTTTTACCCTTGTTCAGAGAAAATTATAAAAAATAGTGAAAAAATAAAAAAGTTTGATTCCTACTAGTGCCTTTTGGAAAAATTTTGGAAAAATTCAGAAAAAAGGAAAAATCCGTGTTATTTGCTTGTTCGGTGCGTTCTTTCCATCGTTCTTTGTTTTCACCTTGTTGCACAACGTCTCGACACGTCTTAGCCAGCAACTGTGATTTGTACTTTGGATCCGGATTGAATATTCGCTAATCTGCGCTCGTTAATTGCTAATCCTTGCTGTCATATTGTGTGCCTGTCCATACTTCCACATATTCTTCTATCAACACAGGTTCATTGTGCGACTGTTACCCACGCTCAACAACAGATTGCTTCGCCCTGTTTGGTTTCTTCAAAATTGCCAAAAAAATTCACGAAAATAAAAAAAATTTGTCAAAGTTTTTGTATGCTTTACAGAGAACGTGTTGTATTTCTGTAGACCACATCCCACCTCAGTTGTAGGTGCCAATTTTTGTGGTTGCATCTTTTTTATTTTTGTTCAGAGAAAATTATAAAAAAATGGTGAAAAAATAAAAAAGTTTGATTCCTACTAGTGCCCTTTGGAAAAATTCAGGAAAAAGGAAATATCCGTGTTATTTGCTTGTTCTGTGAGTTCTTTCCATCGTCCTTTGTTTTCACCTTGTTGCGCTACGTCTCGACACGTCTTAGCCAGGAACTGTGATTTATACTTTGGATCCGGATTGAACAATCGCTAATCTGCACTCGATAATTGCTATTCCTTGCTGTCATATTGTGTGCCTACCCATTGCTCCATATATTCTTCTATCAGCACAGGTTCATCTTGCAACTGTTACCCACGCTCAACAACAGATTGCTTCGCCCTGTTTAGTTTCATCAAAATTGCCAAAAAAATTCAGGAAAATAAAGAAAAAAAATTATCAAAGCTTTTGCACGCTTTACAGAGAACGTGTTGTATTTCTGTAGACCACATCCCACCTCAGTTTTATGTGCCAATTTTTATGGTTGCATCTTTTTTGATTCTTGTTCAGAGAAAATTATAAAAAAAATAGTGAAAAAATAAAAAAGTTTGATTCCTACTAGTGCCTTTTGGAAAAATTTTGGAAAAATTCAGGAAAAAGGAAAAATCCATGTTATTTGCTTGTTCTGTGCGTTCTTTCCATCGTCCTTTGTTTTCACCTTGTTGCGCAACGTCTCGACACGTCTTAGCCAGCAGCTGTGATTTATACTTTAGATTCGGATTGGACAATCGCTAATCTGCACTCGTTAATTGCTAATCCTTGCATTCATATTGTGTGCCTACCCGTTGCTCCACATATTCTTCTATCAGCACAGGTTCATCTTGCAACTATTACCCAAGCTCAACAACAGATTGCTTCGCCCTATTTAGTTTCATCAAAATTGCCAAAAAATTCAAGAAAATAAAGAAAAAAAACTATCAAAGTTTTTACACGCTTTTCAGAGAACGTGCTGTATTTCTGTAGACCACATCTCAACTCAGTTGTAGGTGCCAATTTTTGTGGTTGCATCTTTTTTGATCCTTGTTCAGAGAAAATTATAAAAAAATAGTAAAAAAATAAAAAAGTTTGATTCCTACTGGTGCCTTTTGGGAAAATTTTGGAAAAATTCAGGAAAAAGGAAAAATCCGTGTTATTTGCTTGTTCGGTGCGTTCTTTCCATCGTTCTTTGTTTTCACCTTGTTGCGCAACGTCTCGACACGTCTTAGCCAGCAGCTGTGATTTGTACTTTGGATCCGGATTGAATATTCGCTAATCTGCGCTCGTTAATTGCTAATCCTTGCTGCATATTGTGTGCCTACCCATACTTCCACATATTCTTCTATCAGCACAGGTTCATCGTGCGACTGTTACCCACGCTCAACAACAGATTGCTTCGCCCTGTTTGGTTTTATCAAAATTGCCAAAAAAATTCACGAAAATAAAAAAAATTGTCAAAGTTTTTGCACGCTTTACAGAGAACGTGTTGTATTTCTGTAGACCATATCCCACCTCAATTGTAGGTGCTAATTTTTGTGGTTGCATCTTTTTTGATTCTTGTTCAGAGAAAATTATAAAAAAATAGTTAAAAAATAAAAAAGTTTGTATCCTACTAGTGCCTTTTGGAAAAATTCAGAAAAAAGGAAAAATCCATGTTATTTGCTTGTTCTGTGCGTTCTTTCCATCGTCCTTTGTTTTCACCTTGTTGCGCTACGTCTCGACACGTCTTAGCCAGCAGCTGTGATTTATACTTTGGATCCGGATTGAACAATCGCTAATCTACACTCGTTAATTGCTAATCCTTGCTGTCATATTATGTGCCTACCCATTGCTCCACATATTCTTCTATCAGCACAGGTTCATCTTGCAACTGTTACCCACACTCAACAACTAATTGCTTTGCCCTGTTTAGTTTCATCAAAATTGCCAAAATATTCAGGAAAATAAAGAAAAAAAATTATCAAAGTTTTTACACGTTTTTCAGAGAACGTGCTGTATTTCTGTAGACCACATCCCAACTTAGTTGTAGGTGCCAATTTTTGTGGTTGCATCTTTTTTTACCCTTGTTCAGAGAAAATTATAAAAAATAGTGAAAAAATAAAAAAGTTTGATTCCTACTAGTGCCTTTTGGAAAAATTTTGGAAAAATTCAGAAAAAAGGAAAAATCCGTGTTATTTGCTTGTTCGGTGCGTTCTTTCCATCGTTCTTTGTTTTCACCTTGTTGCACAACGTCTCGACACGTCTTAGCCAGCAGCTGTGATTTGTACTTTGGATCCGGATTGAATATTCGCTAATCTGCGCTCGTTAATTGCTAATCCTTGCTGCATATTGTGTGCCTACCCATACTTCCACATATTCTTCTATCAGCACAGGTTCATCGTGCGACTGTTACCCACGCTCAACAACAGATTGCTTCGCCCTGTTTGGTTTTATCAAAATTGCCAAAAAAATTCACGAAAATAAAAAAAATTGTCAAAGTTTTTGCACGCTTTACAGAGAACGTGTTGTATTTCTGTAGACCATATCCCACCTCAATTGTAGGTGCTAATTTTTGTGGTTGCATCTTTTTTGATTCTTGTTCAGAGAAAATTATAAAAAAATAGTTAAAAAATAAAAAAGTTTGTATCCTACTAGTGCCTTTTGGAAAAATTCAGAAAAAAGGAAAAATCCATGTTATTTGCTTGTTCTGTGCGTTCTTTCCATCGTCCTTTGTTTTCACCTTGTTGCGCTACGTCTCGACACGTCTTAGCCAGCAGCTGTGATTTATACTTTGGATCCGGATTGAACAATCGCTAATCTACACTCGTTAATTGCTAATCCTTGCTGTCATATTATGTGCCTACCCATTGCTCCACATATTCTTCTATCAGCACAGGTTCATCTTGCAACTGTTACCCACACTCAACAACTAATTGCTTTGCCCTGTTTAGTTTCATCAAAATTGCCAAAATATTCAGGAAAATAAAGAAAAAAAATTATCAAAGTTTTTACACGTTTTTCAGAGAACGTGCTGTATTTCTGTAGACCACATCCCAACTTAGTTGTAGGTGCCAATTTTTGTGGTTGCATCTTTTTTTACCCTTGTTCAGAGAAAATTATAAAAAATAGTGAAAAAATAAAAAAGTTTGATTCCTACTAGTGCCTTTTGGAAAAATTTTGGAAAAATTCAGAAAAAAGGAAAAATCCGTGTTATTTGCTTGTTCGGTGCGTTCTTTCCATCGTTCTTTGTTTTCACCTTGTTGCACAACGTCTCGACACGTCTTAGCCAGCAGCTGTGATTTGTACTTTGGATCCGGATTGAATATTCGCTAATCTGCGCTCGTTAATTGCTAATCCTTGCTGTCATATTGTGTGCCTACCCATACTTCCACATATTCTTCTATCAACACAGGTTCATTGTGCGACTGTTACCCACGCTCAACAACAGATTGCTTCGCCCTGTTTGGTTTCATCAAAATTGCCAAAAAAATTCACGAAAATAAAAAAAATTTGTCAAAGTTTTTGTATGCTTTACAGAGAACGTGTTGTATTTCTGTAGACCACATCCCACCTCAGTTGTAGGTTCCAATTTTTGTGGTTGCATCTTTTTTATTCTTGTTCAGAGAAAATTATAAAAAAATGGTGAAAAAATAAAAAAGTTTGATTCCTACTAGTGCCTTTTGGAAAAATTCAGGAAAAAGGAAATATCCGTGTTATTTGCTTGTTCTTTGAGTTCTTTCCATCGTCCTTTGTTTTCACCTTGTTGCGCTACGTCTCGACACGTCTTAGCCAGGAACTGTGATTTATACTTTGGATCCGGATTGAACAATCGCTAATCTGCACTCGATAATTGCTAATCCTTGTTGTCATATTGTGTGCCTACCCATTGCTCCATATATTCTTCTATCAGCACAGGTTCATCTTGCAACTGTTACCCACGCTCAACAACAGATTGCTTCGCCCTGTTTAGTTTCATCAAAATTGCCAAAAAAATTCAGGAAAACAAAGAAAAAAAATTATCAAAGTTTTTGCACGCTTTACAGAGAACGTGTTGTATTTCTGTAGACCACATCCAACCTCAATTGTAGGTGCCAATTTTTGTGGTTGCATCTTTTTTTATTCTTGTTCAGAGAAAATTATAAAAAAAATAGTGAAAAAATAAAAAAGTTTGTATCCTACTAGTGCCTTTTGGAAAAATTCAGGAAAAAGGAAAAATCCATGTTATTTGCTTGTTCTGTGCGTTCTTTCCATCGTCCTTTGTTTTCACCTTGTTGCGCTACGTCTCGACACGTCTTAGCCAGCAGCTGTGATTTGTACTTTGGATCCGGATTGAGCAATCGCTAATCTGCACTCGTTAATTACTAATCCTTGCTGTCATATTATGTGACTACCCATTGCTCCACATATTCTTCTATCAGCACAGGTTCATCTTGCAACTGTTACCCACGCTCAACAACTAATTGATTCGCCCTGTTTAGTTTCATCAAAATTGCCAAAAAAATTCAGGAAAATAAAGAAAAAAAATTGTCAAAGTTTTTGCACGCTTTTCAGAGAACGTGTTGTATTTCTGTAGACCACATCCCAACTCAGTTGTAGGTGCCAATTTTTGTGGTTGCATCTTTTTTGATACTTGTTCAGAGAGAATTATAAAAAAATAGTGAAAAAATAAAAAAGATTGATTCCTTCTAGTGCCTTTTGGAAAAATTTTGGAAAAATTCAGGAAAAAGGAAAAATCCGTGTTATTTGCTTGTTCGGTGCGTTCTTTCCATCCTTCTTTGTGTTCACCTGGTTGCGCAACGTGTCGACACGTCATAGCCAGCAGCTGTGATTTGTACTTTGGATCCGGATTGAATAATCGCTAATTTGCGCTCGTTAATTGCTAATCCTTGCTGTCATATTGTGTGCCTACCCATACCTCCACATATTCTTCTATCAGCACAGGTTTATCATGCGACTGTTACCCACGCTCAACAACAGATTGCTTCGCCCTGTTTGGTTTCATCAAAATTGCCAAAAAAATTGAGGAAAATAAAAAAAATTATCAAAGTTTTTGCACGCTTTACAGAGAACGTGTTGTATTTCTGTAGACCACATCCCACCTCAATTGTAGGTGCCAATTTTTGTGGTTGCATCTTTTTTGACTCTTGTTCAAAGAAAATTATAAAAAAATAGTGAAAAAATAAAAAAGTTTGTATCCTACTAGTGCCTTTTGGAAAAATTCACGAAAAAGGAAAAATCCATGTTATTTGCTTGTTCTGTGCGTTCTTTCCATCGTCCTTTGTTTTCACCTTGTTGCGCTACGTCTCGACACGTCTTAGCGAGCAGCTGTGATTTATACTTTGGATCCGGATTGAACAATCGCAAATCTGCTCTCGTTAATTGCTAATCCTTGCTGTCATATTATGTGCCTACCCATTGCTCCACATATTCTTCTATCAGCACAAGTTCATCTTGCAACTGTTACCCACGCTCAACAACTAATTGCTTTGCCCTGTTTAGTTTCATCAAAATTGCCAAAATATTCAGGAAAATAAAGAAAAAAAATTATCAAAGTTTTTACACGTTTTTCAGAGAACGTGCTGTATTTCTGTAGACCACATCCCAACTTAGTTGTAGGTGCCAATTTTTGTGGTTGCATCTTTTTTTACCCTTGTTCAGAGAAAATTATAAAAAAATAGTGAAAAAATAAAAAAGTTTGATTCCTACTAGTGCCTTTTGGAAAATTTTTGGAAAAATTCAGAAAAAAGGAAAAATCCGTGTTATTTGCTTGTTCGGTGCGTTCTTTCCATCGTTCTTTGTTTTCACCTTGTTGCACAACGTCTCGACACGTCTTAGCCAGCAGCTGTGATTTGTACTTTGGATCCTGATTGAATATTCGCTAATCTGCGCTCGTTAATTGCTAATCCTTGCTGTCATATTGTGTGCCTACCCATACTTCCACATATTCTTCTATCAACACAGGTTCATTGTGCGACTGTTACCCACGCTCAACAACAGATTGCTTCGCCCTGTTTGGTTTCATCAAAATTGCCAAAAAAATTCACGAAATTAAAAAAAAATTGTCAAAGTTTTTGTATGCTTTACAGAGAACGTGTTGTATTTCTGTAGACCACATCCCACCTCAGTTGTAGGTGCCAATTTTTGTGGTTGCATCTTTTTTGATTCTTGTTCAGAGAAAATTATAAAAAAAATAGTGAAAAATAAAAAAGTTTGATTCCTACTAGTGCCTTTTGGAAAAATTCAGGAAAAAGGAAAAATCTATGTTATTTGCTTGTTCTGTGCATTCTTTCCATCGTCCTTTGTTTTCACCTTGTTGCGCTACGTCTCGACACGTCTTTGCAGGAACTACGATTTATACTTTGGATCCGGATTGAACAATCGCTAATCTGCACTCGATAATTGCTAATCCTTGCTGTCATATTGTGTGCCTACCCATTGCTCCATATATTCTTCTATTAGCACAGGTTCATCTTGCAACTGTTACCCACGCTCAACAACAGATTGCTTCGCCCTGTTTAGTTTCATCAAAATTGCCAAAAAAATTCAGGAAAATAAAGAAAAAAAATTATCAAAGTTTTTGCACGCTTTACAGAGAATGTGTTGTATTTCTGTAGACCACATCCCACCTCAATTGTAGGTGCCAATTTTTGTGGTTGCATCTTTTTTTATTCTTGTTCAGAGAAAATTATAAAAAAAATAGTGAAAAAATAAAAAAGTTTGTATCCTACTAGTGCCTTTTGGAAAAATTCAGGAAAAAGGAAAAATCCATGTTATTTGCTTGTTCTGTGCGTTCTTTCCATCGTCCTTTGTTTTCACCTTGTTGCGCTACGTCTCGACACATCTTAGCCAGCAGCTGTGATTTGTACTTTGGATCCGGATTGAGCAATCGCTAATCTGCACTCGTTAATTACTAATCCTTGCTGTCATATTATGTGACTACCCATTGCTCCACATATTCTTCTATCAGCACAGGTTCATCTTGCAACTGTTACCCACGCTCAACAACTAATTGATTCGCCCTGTTTAGTTTCATCAAAATTGCCAAAAAAATTCAGGAAAATAAAGAAAAAAAATTGTCAAAGTTTTTGCACGCTTTTCAGAGAACGTGTTGTATTTCTGTAGACCACATCCCAACTCAGTTGTAGGTGCCAATTTTTGTGGTTGCATCTTTTTTGATACTTGTTCAGAGAAAATTATAAAAAAAATAGTGAAAAAATAAAAAAGATTGATTCCTTCTAGTGCCTTTTGGAAAAATTTTGGAAAAATTCAGGAAAAAGGAAAAATCCGTGTTATTTGCTTGTTCGGTGCGTTCTTTCCATCCTTCTTTGTGTTCACCTGGTTGCGCAACGTGTCGACACGTCATAGCCAGCAGCTGTGATTTGTACTTTGGATCCGGATTGAATAATCGCTAATTTGCGCTCGTTAATTGCTAATCCTTGCTGTCATATTGTGTGCCTACCCATACCTCCACATATTCTTCTATCAGCACAGGTTTATCATGCGACTGTTACCCACGCTCAACAACAGATTGCTTCGCCCTGTTTGGTTTCATCAAAATTGCCAAAAAATTGAGGAAAATAAAAAAAATTATCAAAGTTTTTGCACGCTTTACAGAGAACGTATTGTATTTCTGTAGACCACATCCCACCTCAATTGTAGGTGCCAATTTTTGTGGTTGCATCTTTTTTGACTCTTGTTCAAAGAAAATTATAAAAAAATAGTGAAAAAATAAAAAAGTTTGTATCCTACTAGTGCCTTTTGGAAAAATTCACGAAAAAGGAAAAATCCATGTTATTTGCTTGTTCTGTGCGTTCTTTCCATCGTCCTTTGTTTTCACCTTGTTGCGCTACGTCTCGACACGTCTTAGCGAGCAGCTGTGATTTATACTTTGGATCCGGATTGAACAATCGCAAATCTGCTCTCGTTAATTGCTAATCCTTGCTGTCATATTATGTGCCTACCCATTGCTCCACATATTCTTCTATCAGCACAGGTTCATCTTGCAACTGTTACCCACGCTCAACAACTAATTGCTTTGCCCTGTTTAGTTTCATCAAAATTGCCAAAATATTCAGGAAAATAAAGAAAAAAAATTATCAAAGTTTTTACACGTTTTTCAGAGAACGTGCTGTATTTCTGTAGACCACATCCCAACTTAGTTGTAGGTGCCAATTTTTGTGGTTGCATCTTTTTTCACCCTTGTTCAGAGAAAATTATAAAAAAATAGTGAAAAAATAAAAAAGTTTGATTCCTACTAGTGCCTTTTGGAAAATTTTTGGAAAAATTCAGAAAAAAGGAAAAATCCGTGTTATTTGCTTGTTCGGTGCGTTCTTTCCATCGTTCTTTGTTTTCACCTTGTTGCACAACGTCTCGACACGTCTTAGCCAGCAGCTGTGATTTGTACTTTGGATCCTGATTGAATATTCGCTAATCTGCGCTTGTTAATTGCTAATCCTTGTTGTCATATTGTGTGCCTACCCATACTTCCACATATTCTTCTATCAACACAGGTTCATTGTGCGACTGTTACCCACGCTCAACAACAGATTGCTTCGCCCTGTTTGGTTTCATCAAAATTGCCAAAAAAATTCACGAAAATAAAAAAAAATTGTCAAAGTTTTTGTATGCTTTACAGAGAACGTGTTGTATTTCTGTATACCACATCCCACCTCAGTTGTAGGTGCCAATTTTTGTGGTTGCATCTTTTTTTATTCTTGTTCAGAGAAAATTATAAAAAAATAGTGAAAAATAAAAAAGTTTGATTCCTACTAGTGCCTTTTGGAAAAATTCAGGAAAAAGGAAAAATCTATGTTATTTGCTTGTTCTGTGCATTCTTTCCATCGTCCTTTGTTTTCACCTTGTTGCGCTACGTCTCGACACGTCTTTGCCAGGAACTATGATTTATACTTTGGATCCGAATTGAACAATCGCTAATCTGCACTCGATAATTGCTAATCCTTGCTGTCATATTGTGTGCCTACCCATTGCTCCATATATTCTTCTATCAGCACAGGTTCATCTTGCAACTGTTACCCACGCTCAACAACAGATTGCTTCGCCCTGTTTAGTTTCATCAAAATTGCCAAAAAAATTCAGGAAAATAAAGAAAAAAAATTATCAAAGTTTTTGCACGCTTTACAGAGAATGTGTTGTATTTCTGTAGACCACATCCCACCTCAATTGTAGGTGCCAATTTTTGTGGTTGCATCTTTTTTTATTCTTGTTCAGAGAAAATTATAAAAAAAATAGTGAAAAAATAAAAAAGTTTGTATCCTACTAGTGCCTTTTGGAAAAATTCAGGAAAAAGGAAAAATCCATGTTATTTGCTTGTTCTGTGCGTTCTTTCCATCGTCCTTTGTTTTCACCTTGTTGCGCTACGTCTCGACACGTCTTAGCCAGCAGCTGTGATTTGTACTTTGGATCCGGATTGAGCAATCGCTAATCTACACTCGTTAATTACTAATCCTTGCTGTCATATTATGTGACTACCCATTGCTCCACAAATTCTTCTATCAACACAGGTTCATCTTGCAACTGTTACCCACGCTCAACAACTAATTGATTCACCCTGTTTAGTTTCATCAAAATTGCCAAAAAAATTCAGGAAAATAAAGAAAAAAAATTGTCAAAGTTTTTGCATGCTTTTCAGAGAACGTGTTGTATTTCTGTAGACCACATCCCAACTCAGTTGTAGGTGCCAATTTTTGTGGTTGCATCTTTTTTGATACTTGTTCAGAGAAAATTATAAAAAAAATAGTGAAAAAATAAAAAAGATTGATTCCTTCTAGTGCCTTTTGGAAAAATTTTGGAAAAATTCAGGAAAAAGGAAAAATCCGTGTTATTTGCTTGTTCGGTGCGTTCTTTCCATCGTTCTTTGTGTTCACCTTGTTGCGCAACGTCTCGACACGTCATAGCCAGCAGCTGTGATTTGTACTTTGGATCCGGATTGAATAATCGCTAATTTGCGCTCGTTAATTGCTAATCCTTGCTGTCATATTGTGTGCCTACCCATACCTCCACATATTCTTCTATCAGCACAGGTTTATCATGCGACTGTTACCCACGCTCAACAACAGATTGCTTCGCCCTGTTTGGTTTCATCAAAATTGCCAAAAAAATTGAGGAAAATAAAAAAAATTATCAAAGTTTTTGCACGCTTTACAGAGAACGTGTTGTATTTCTGTAGACCACATCCCACCTCAATTGTAGGTGCCAATTTTTGTGGTTGCATCTTTTTTGACTCTTGTTCAAAGAAAATTATAAAAAAATAGTGAAAAAATAAAAAAGTTTGTATCCTACTAGTGCCTTTTGGAAAAATTCACGAAAAAGGAAAAATCCATGTTATTTGCTTGTTCTGTGCGTTCTTTCCATCGTCCTTTGTTTTCACCTTGTTGCGCTACGTCTCGACACGTCTTAGCCAGCAGCTGTGATTTATACTTTGGATCCGGATTGAACAATCGCAAATCTGCTCTCGTTAATTGCTAATCCTTGCTGTCATATTATGTGCCTACCCATTGCTCCACATATTCTTCTATCAGCACAGGTTCATCTTGCAACTGTTACCCACGCTCAACAACTAATTGCTTTGCCCTGTTTAGTTTCATCAAAATTGCCAAAATATTCAGGAAAATAAAGAAAAAAAATTATCAAAGTTTTTACACGTTTTTCAGAGAACGTGCTGTATTTCTGTAGACCACATCCCAACTTAGTTGTAGGTGCCAATTTTTGTGGTTGCATCTTTTTTTACCCTTGTTCAGAGAAAATTATAAAAAAATAGTGAAAAAATAAAAAAGTTTGATTCCTACTAGTGCCTTTTGGAAAATTTTTGGAAAAATTCAGAAAAAAGGAAAAATCCGTGTTATTTGCTTGTTCGGTGCGTTCTTTCCATCGTTCTTTGTTTTCACCTTGTTGCACAACGTCTCGACACGTCTTAGCCAGCAGCTGTGATTTGTACTTTGGATCCGGATTGAATATTCGCTAATCTGCGCTCGTTAATTGCTAATCCTTGCTGTCATATTGTGTGCCTACCCATACTTCCACATATTCTTCTATCAACACAGGTTCATTGTGCGACTGTTACCCACGCTCAACAACAGATTGCTTCGCCCTGTTTGGTTTCATCAAAATTGCCAAAAAAATTCACGAAAATAAAAAAAATTTGTCAAAGTTTTTGTATGCTTTACAGAGAACGTGTTGTATTTCTGTAGACCACATCCCACCTCAGTTGTAGGTGCCAATTTTTGTGGTTGCATCTTTTTTTATTCTTGTTCAGAGAAAATTATAAAAAAATAGTGAAAGATAAAAAAGTTTGATTCCTACTAGTGCCTTTTGGAAAAATTCAGGAAAAAGGAAAAATCGATGTTATTTGCTTGTTCTGTGCATTCTTTCCATCGTCCTTTGTTTTCACCTTGTTGCGCTACGTCTCGACACGTCTTTGCCAGGAACTACGATTTATACTTTGGATCCGGATTGAACAATCGCTAATCTGCACTCGATAATTGCTAATCCTTGCTGTCATATTGTGTGCCTACCCATTGCTCCATATATTCTTCTATCAGCATAGGTTCATCTTGCAACTGTTACCCACGCTCAACAACAGATTGCTTCGCCCTGTTTAGTTTCATCAAAATTGCCAAAAAAATTGAGGAAAATAAAGAAAAAAAATTATCAAAGTTTTTACACGCTTTACAGAGAACGTGTTGTATTTCTGTAGACCACATCCCACCTCAATTGTAGGTGCCAATTTTTGTGGTTGCATCTTTTTTTTATTCTTGTTCAGAGAAAATTATAAAAAAAATAGTGAAAAAATAAAAAAGTTTGTATCCTACTAGTGCCTTTTGGAAAAGTTTTTGCATGCTTTTCAGAGAACGTGCTGTATTTCTGTAGACCACATCCCAACTTAGTTGTAGGTGCCAATTTTTGTGGTTGCATCTTTTTTGATCCTTGTTCAGAAAAAATTATAAAAAAAATAGTGAAAAAATAAAAGAGTTTGATTCCTACTAGTGCCTTTTCGAAAAATTTTGGAAAAATTCAGGAAAAAGGAAAAATCCGTGTTATTTGCTTGTTCGGTGCGTTCTTTCCATCGTTCTTTGTTTTCACCTTGTTACGCTACGTCTCAACACGTCTTAGCCAGTAGCTGTGATTTGTACTTTGGATCCGGATTGAACAATCGCTAATCTGCACTCATTAATTGCTAATCCTTGCTGTCATATTGTGTGCCTACCCGTTGCTCCACATATGCTTCGATTAGCATAGGTTCATCTTGCAACTGTTACCCACGCTCAACAACAGATTGCTTCGCCCTGATTAGTTTCATCAAAATTGCCAAAAAAATTCAGGAAAATAAAGAAAAAAAATTGTCAAAGTTTTTGCACGCTTTTCAGAGAACATGTTGTATTTCTATAGACCACATCCCAACTCAGTTGTAGGTGCCAATTTTTGTGGTTGCATGTTTTTTGATCCTTGTTTAGAGAAAATTATAAAAAATAGTGAAAAAATAAAAAAGTTTGATTCCTACTGGTGCCTTTTGAAGAAATGAGGGAAAAATTTAGGAAAATGGAAAAATCCGTATTATTTGCTTGTTCTATGCGTTCTTTTCATCGTCCTTTGTTTTCACCTTGTTACGCTACGCCTCGACACGTCTTAGCCAGCAGCTGTGATTTGTACTTTGGATCCGGATTGAATAATCGCTAATCTGCGCTCGTTAATTGCTAATCCTTGCTGTCATATTGTGTGCCTACCCATACTTCCACATATTCTTCTATCAGCACAGGTTCATCATGTGACTATTACCCACGCTCAACAACAGATTGCTTTGCCCTGTTTGGTTTCATCAAAATTGCCAAAAAAATTCAGGAAAATAAAGAAAAAAAATTGTCAAAGTTTTTGCACGCTTTTCAGAGAACGTTTTGTATTTCGGTAGACCACATCCCACCTCAGTTGTAGGTGCCAATTTTTGTGGTTGCATCTTTTTTTATCCTTGTTCAGAGAAAATTATAAAAAAATTGTGAAAAAATAAAAAAGTTTGATTCCTATTGTGCCTTTTGGAAAAATCAGGGAAAAATTCAGAAAAAAGGAAAAATCCGTGTTATTTGATTGTTCTATGTGTTCTTTCCATCGTCCTTTGTGTTTACCTTGTTGCGCAATGTCTCGACACGTCTTAGCCAGCAGCTGTGATTTGTACTTTGGATCCGGATTGAACAATCGCTAATCTGCGCTCGTTAATTGCTAATCCTTGCTGTCATATTGTGTGCCTACCCATACTTCCACATATTCTTCTATCAGCACAGGTTCATCGTGCGACTGTTACCCACGCTCAACAACAGATTGCTTCGCCCTGTTTGGTTTCATCAAAATTGCCAAAAAAATTCACGAAAATAAAAAAATTGTCAAAGTTTTTGCATGCTTTACAGAGAACGTGTTGTATTTCTGTAGACCACATCCCACCTCAGTTGTAGGTGCCAATTTTTATGGTTGCATCTTTTTTGATTCTTGTTCAGAGAAAATTATAAAAAAATAGTGAAAAAATAAAATAGTTTGATTCCTACTAGTGCCTTTTGGAAAAATTCAGGAAAAGGAAATATCCGTGTTATTTGCTTGTTCTGTGCGTTCTTTCCATCGTCCTTTGTTTTCACCTAGTTGCGCTACGTCTCGACACGTCTTAGCCAGGAACTGTGATTTATACTTTGGATCCGGATTGAACAATCGCTAATCTGCACTCGATAATTGCTAATCCTTGCTGTCATATTGTGTGCCTACCCATTGCTCCATATATTCTTCTATCAGCACTGGTTCATCTTGCAACTGTTACTCACGCTCAACAACAGATTGCTTCGCCCTGTTTAGTTTCATCAAAATTGCCAAAAAAATTCAGGAAAATAAAGAAAAAAATTATTTAAGTTTTTGCATGCTTTTCAGAGAACGTGCTGTATTTCTGTAGACCACATCCCAACTTAGTTGTAGGTGCCAATTTTTGTGGTTGCATCTTTTTTATCCTACTAGTGCCTTTTTAAAAAATTTTGGAAAAAATCAGGAAAAAGGAAATATCCGTGTTATTTGCTTGTTCTGTGCGTTCTTTCCATCGTCCTTTGTTTTCACCTTGTTGCGCTACGTCTCGACACGTCTTAGCCAGGAACTGTGATTTATACTTTGGATCCGGATTGAACAATCGCTAATCTGCACTCGTTAATTGCTAATCCTTGCTGTCATATTATGTGCCTACCCATTGCTCCACATATTCTTCTATCAGCACAGTTTCATCTTGCAACTGTTACCCACGCTCAACAACTCATTGATTCGCCCTGTTTAGTTTCATCAAAATTGCCAAAAAATTGAGGAAAATAAAGAAAAAAAATTGTCAAAGTTTTTGCACGCTTTTCAGAGAACGTGTTGTATTTCTGTAGACCACATCCCAACTCAGTTGTAGGTGCCAATTTTTGTGGTTGCATCTTTTTCGATCCTTGTTCAGAGAAAATTATAAAAAAATAGTGAAAAAATAAAAAAGTTTGATTCCTAGTAGTGCCTTTTTGAAAAATTTCAGAAAAATTCTGGAAAAAGGAAAAATCTGTGTTATTTGCTTGTTCGGTGCGTTCTTTTTCCATCGTTCTTTGTTTTCACCTTGTTGCGCAACGTCTCGACACGTCTTAGCCAGCAGCTGTGATTTGTACTTTGGATCCGGATTGAATAATCGCTAATCTGCGCTCGTTAATTGCTAATCCTTGCTGTCATATTGTGTGCCTACCCAGACTTCCACATATTCTTCTATCAGCACAGGTTCATCGTGCGACTGTTACCCACGCTCAACAACAGATTGCTTCGCCTTGTTTGGTTTCATCAAAATTGCCAAAAAAATTCACGAAAATAAAAAAATTGTCAAAGTTTTTGCATGCTTTACAGAGAACGTGTTGTATTTCTGTAGACCACATCTCACCTCAGTTGTAGGTGCCAATTTTTGTGGTCGCATCTTTTTTGATTCTTGTTCAGAGAAAATGATAAAAAAATAGTGAAACAATAAAATAGTTTGATTCCTACTAGTGCCTTTTGGAAAAATTCAGGAAAAGGAAATATCCGTGTTATTTGCTTGTTCTGTGCGTTCTTTCCATCGTCCTTTGTTTTCACCTTGTTGCGCTACGTCTCGACACGTCTTAGCCAGGAACTGTGATTTATACTTTGGATCCGGATTGAACAATCGCTAATCTGCACTCGTTAATTGCTAATCCTTGCTGTCATATTATGTGCCTACCCATTGCTCCACATATTCTTCTATCAGCACAGTTTCATCTTGCAACTGTTACCCACGCTCAACAACTCATTGATTCGCCCTGTTTAGTTTCATCAAAATTGCCAAAAAATTGAGGAAAATAAAGAAAAAAAATTGTCAAAGTTTTTGCACGCTTTTCAGAGAACGTGTTGTATTTCTGTAGACCACATCCCAACTCAGTTGTAGGTGCCAATTTTTGTGGTTGCATCTTTTTCGATCCTTGTTCAGAGAAAATTATAAAAAAATAGTGAAAAAATAAAAAAGTTTGATTCCTAGTAGTGCCTTTTTGAAAAATTTCAGAAAAATTCTGGAAAAAGGAAAAATCTGTGTTATTTGCTTGTTCGGTGCGTTCTTTTTCCATCGTTCTTTGTTTTCACCTTGTTGCGCAACGTCTCGACACGTCTTAGCCAGCAGCTGTGATTTGTACTTTGGATCCGGATTGAATAATCGCTAATCTGCGCTCGTTAATTGCTAATCCTTGCTGTCATATTGTGTGCCTACCCAGACTTCCACATATTCTTCTATCAGCACAGGTTCATCGTGCGACTGTTACCCACGCTCAACAACAGATTGCTTCGCCTTGTTTGGTTTCATCAAAATTGCCAAAAAAATTCACGAAAATAAAAAAATTGTCAAAGTTTTTGCATGCTTTACAGAGAACGTGTTGTATTTCTGTAGACCACATCTCACCTCAGTTGTAGGTGCCAATTTTTGTGGTCGCATCTTTTTTGATTCTTGTTCAGAGAAAATGATAAAAAAATAGTGAAACAATAAAATAGTTTGATTCCTACTAGTGCCTTTTGGAAAAATTCAGGAAAAGGAAATATCCGTGTTATTTGCTTGTTCTGTGCGTTCTTTTCATCGTCCTTTGTTTTCACCTTGTTGCGCTACGTCTCGACACGTCTTAGCCAGGAACTGTGATTTATACTTTGGATCCGGATTGAACAATCGCTAATCTGCACTCGATAATTGCTAATCCTTGCTGTCATATTGTGTGCCTACCCATTGCTCCATATATTCTTCTATCAGCACTGGTTCATCTTGCAACTGTTACTCACGCTCAACAACAGATTGCTTCGCCCTGTTTAGTTTCATCAAAATTGCCAAAAAAATTCAGGAAAATAAAGAAAAAAATTATCAAAGTTTTTGCATGCTTTTCAGAGAACGTGCTGTATTTCTGTAGACCACATCCCAACTTAGTTGTAGGTGCCAATTTTTGTGGTTGCATCTTTTTTGATCCTTGTTCAGAAAAAATTATAAAAAAATAGTGAAAAAATAAAAAAGTTTGATTCCTAATAGTGCCTTTTCAAAAAATTTTGGAAAAAATCAGGAAAAAGGAAATATCCGTGTTATTTGCTTGGTCTGTGCGTTCTTTCCATCGTCCTTTGTTTTCACCTTGTTGCGCTACGTCTCGACACGTCTTAGCCAGGAACTGTGATTTATACTTTGGATCCGGATTGAACAATCGCTAATCTGCACTCGATAATTGCTAATCCTTGTTGTCATATTGTGTGCCTACCCATTGCTCCATATATTCTTCTATCAGCACAGCTTCATCTTGCAACTGTTACTCACGCTCAACAACAGATTGCTTCGCCCTGTTTAGTTTCATCAAAATTGCCAAAAAAATTTAAGAAAATAAAGAAAAAAATTATCAAAGTTTTTGCACGCTTTTCAGAGAACGTGCTGTATTTCTGTAGACCACATCCCAACTCAGTTGTAGGTGCTAATTTTTGTGGTTGCATCTTTTTTTATCCTTGTTCAGAAAAAATTATAAAAAAATAGTGAAAAAATTAAAAAGTTTGATTCCTACTAGTGCCTTTTCGAAAAATTTTGGAAAAATTCAGGAAAAAGGAAAAATCCGTGTTATTTGCTTGTTCGGTGCGTTCTTTCCATCGTTCTTTGTTTTCACCTTGTTATCTACGTCTCAACACGTCTTAGCCAGTAGCTGTGATTTGTACTTTGGATCCGGATTGAACAATCGCTAATCTGCACTCATTAATTGCTAATCCTTGCTGTCATATTGTGCGCCTACCCATTGCTCCACATATTCTTCTATTAGCATAGGTTCATCTTGCAACTGTTACCCACGCTCAACAACAGATTGCTTCGCCCTGATTAGTTTCATCAAAATTGCCAAAAAAATTCAGGAAAATAAAGAAAAAAATTGTCAAAGTTTTTGCACGCTTTTCGGAGAACATGTTGTATTTCTATAGACCACATACCAACTCAGTTGAACGAGCCAATTTTTGTGATTGCATGTTTTTTTATCCTTGTTCAGAGAAAATTATAAAAAAATAGTGAAAAAATAAAAAAGTTTGATTCCTACTGGTGCCTTTTGAATAAATGAGGGGAAAATTTAGGAAAATGGAAAAATCTGTGTTATTTGCTTGTTCTGCGTTCTTTTCATCGTCCTTTGTTTTCACCTTGTTACGCTACGCCTCGACACGTCTTAGCCAGCAGCTGTGATTTGTACTTTGGATCCGGATTGAATAATCGCTAATCTGCGCTCGTTAATTGCTAATCCGTGCTGTCATATTGTGTGCCTACCCATACTTCCACATATTCTTCTATCAGCACAGGTTCATCGTGCGACTATTACCCACGCTCAACAACAGATTGCTTCGCCCTGTTTGGTTTCATCAAAATTGCCAAAAAAATTCAGGAAAATAAAGAAAAAAAATTGTCAAAGTTTTTGCACGCTTTTTAGAGAACGTTTTGTATTTCGGTTGACCACATCCCACCTCAGTTGTAGGTGCCAATTTTTGTGGTTGCATCTTTTTTTATCCTTGTTCAGAGAAAATTATAAAAAAATTGTGAAAAAATAAAAAAGTTTGATTCCTATTGTGCCTTTTGGAAAAATCAGGGAAAAATTCAGAAAAAAGGAAAAATCCGTGTTATTTGATTGTTCTATGTGTTCTTTCCATCGTCCTTTGTGTTTACCTTGTTGCGCAATGTCTCGACACGTCTTAGCCAGCAGCTGTGATTTGTACTTTGGATCCGGATTGAATATTCGCTAATCTGCGCTCGTTAATTGCTAATCCTTGCTGTCATATTGTGTGCCTACCCATACTTCCACATATTCTTCTATCAGCACAGGTTCATCGTGCGACTGTTACCCACGCTCAACAACAGATTGCTTCGCCCTGTTTGGTTTCATCAAAATTGCCAAAAAAATTCACGAAAATAAAAAAATTATCAAAGTTTTTGCACGCTTTACAGAGAACGTGTTGTATTTCTGTAGACCATATCCCACCTCAATTGTAGGTGCTAATTTTTGTGGTTGCATCTTTTTTTATTCTTGTTCAGAGAAAATTATAAAAAAATAGTTAAAAAATAAAAAGTTTGTATCCTACTAGTGCCTTTTGGAAAAATTCAGAAAAAAGGAAAAATCCATGTTATTTGCTTGTTCTGTGTGTTCTTTCCATCGTCCTTGGTTTTCACCTTATTGCGCTACGTCTCGACACGTCTTAGCCAGCAGCTGTGATTTATACTTTGAATCCGGATTGAACAATCGCTAATCTGCACTCGTTAATTGCTAATCCTTGCTGTCATATTATGTGCCTACCCATTGCTCTACATATTCTTCTATCAGCACAGTTTCATCTTGCAACTGTTACCCACGCTCAACAACTAATTGATTCGCCCTGTTTAGTTTCATCAAAATTGCCAAAAAATTCAGGAAAATAAAGAAAAAAAATTGTCAAAGTTTTTGCACGCTTTTCAGAGAACGTGTTGTATTTCTGTAGACCACATCCCAACTCAGTTGTAGGTGCCAATTTTTGTGGTTGCATCTTTTTTTATCCTTGTTCAGAGAAAATTATAAAAAAAATAGTGAAAAAATAAAAAAGTTTGATTCCTTCTAGTGCCTTTTGGAAAATTTTTGGAAAAATTCAGGAAAAAAGAAAAATCCGTGTTATTTGCTTGTTCGGTGCGTTCTTTCTATCGTTCTTTGTTTTCACCTTGTTGCACAACGTCTCGACACGTCATAGCCAGCAGCTGTGATTTGTAGTTTGGATCCGGATTGAATAATCGCTAATTTGCGCTCGTTAATTGCTAATCCTTGCTGTTATATTGTGTGCCTACCCATACCTCCACATATTCTTCTATCAGCACAGGTTTATCGTGCGACTGTTACCCACGCTCAACAACAGATTGCTTCGCCCTGTTTGGTTTCATCAAAATTGCCAAAAATTCAGGAAAATAAAAAAAATTATCAAAGTTTTTGCACGCTTTACAGAGAACGTGTTGTATTTCTGTAGACCACATCCCACCTCAATTGTAGGTGCCAATTTTTGTGGTTGCATCTTTTTTTGATTCTTGTTCAGAGAAAATTATAAAAAAAATAGTAAAAAAATAAAAAAATTTTGTATGCTACTAGTGCCTTTTGGAAAAATTCAGGAAAAAAGAAAAATCCATGTTATTTGCTTGTTCTGTGCGTTCTTTCCATCGTCCTTTGTTTTCACCTTGTTGCGCTACGTCTCGACTCGTCTTAGCCAGCAGCTGTGATTTATACTTTGGATCCGGATTGAACAATCGCTAATTTGCGCTCGTTAATTGCTAATCCTTGCTGTCATATTGTGTGCCTACCCATACCTCCACATATTCTTCTATCAGCACAGGTTTATCGTGCGACTGTTACCCACGCTCAACAACAGATTGCTTCGCCCTGTTTGGTTTCTTCAAAACTGCCAAAAATTCAGGAAAATAAAAAAAATTATCAAAGTTTTTGCACGCTTTACAGAGAACGTGTTGTATTTCTGTAGACCACATCCCACCTCAATTGTTGGTGCCAATTTTTGTGGTTGCATCTTTTTTGATTCTTGTTCAGAGAAAATTATAAAAAAATAGTGAAAAAATAAAAAAGTTTGTATCCTACTAGTGCCTTTTGGAAAAATTCAGGAAAAAGGAAAAATTCATGTTATTTGCTTGTTCTGTGCGTTCTTTCCATCGTCCTTTGTTTTCACCTTGTTGCGCTACGTCTCGACACGTCTTAGCCAGTAGCTGTGATTTGTACTTTGGATCCGGATTGAGCAATCGCTAATCTGCACTCGTTAATTACTAATCCTTGCTGTCATATTATGTGACTACCCATTGCTCCACATATTCTTCTATCAGCACAGGTTCATCTTGCAACTGTTACCCACGCTCAACAACTAATTGATTCGCCTTGTTTAGTTTCATCAAAATTGCCAAAAAAATTCAGGAAAATAAAGAAAAAAAATTGTCAAAGTTTTTGCACGCTTTTCAGAGAACGTGTTGTATTTCTGTAGACCACATCCCAACTCAGTTGTAGGTGCCAATTTTTGTGGTTGCATCTTTTTTGATACTTGTTCAGAGAAAATTATAAAAAAAATAGTGAAAAAATAAAAAAGATTGATTCCTTCTAGTGCCTTTTGGAAAAATTTTGGAAAAATTCAGGAAAAAAGAAAAATCCGTGTTATTTGCTTGTTTGGTGCGTTCTTTCCATCGTTCTTTGTTTTCACCTTGTTACGCAACGTCTCGACACGTCATAGCCGGCAGCTGTGATTTGTAGTTTGGATCCGGATTGAATAATCGCTAATTTGCGCTCGTTAATTGCTAATCCTTGCTGTCATATTGTGTGCCTACCCATACCTCCACATATTCTTCTATCAGCACAGGTTTATCGCGCGACTGTTACCCACGCTCAACAACAGATTGCTTCGCCCTGTTTGGTTTCATCAAAATTGCCAAAAATTCAGGAAAATAAAAAAAATTATCAAAGTTTTTGCACGCTTTACAGAGAACGTGTTGTATTTCTGTAGACCACATCCCACCTCAATTGTAGGTGCCAATTTTTGTGGTTGCATCTTTTTTTGATTCTTGTTCAGAGAAAATTACAAAAAAATAGTGAAAAAATAAAAAAAAATTTGTATGCTACTAGTGCCTTTTGGAAAAATTCAGGAAAAAGGAAAAATCCATGTTATTTGCTTGTTCTGTGCGTTCTTTCCATCGTCCTTTGTTTTCACCTTGTTGCGCTACGTCTCGACACGTCTTAGCCAGCAGCTGTGATTTATACTTTGGATCCGGATTGAACAATCGCTAATTTGCGCTCGTTAATTGCTAATCCTTGCTGTCATATTGTGTGCCTACCCGTACCTCCACATATTCTTCTATCAGCACAGGTTTATCATGCGACTGTTACCCACGCTCAACAACAGATTGCTTCACCCTGTTTGGTTTCATCAAAATTGCCAAAAAAATTGAGGAAAATAAAAAAATTATCAAAGTTTTTGCACGCTTTACAGAGAACGTGTTGTATTTTTGTAGACCACATCCCACCTCAATTGTAGGTGCCAATTTTTGTGGTTGCATCTTTTTTTATTCTTGCTCAAAGAAAATTATAAAAAAATAGTGAAAAAATAAAAAAGTTTGTATCCTACTAGTGCCTTTTGGAAAAATTCACGAAAAAGGAAAAATCCATGTTATTTGCTTGTGCTGTGCGTTCTTTCCATCGTCCTTTGTTTTCACCTTGTTGCGCTACGTCTCGACACGTCTTAGCCAGCAGCTGTGATTTATACTTTGGATCCGGATTGAACAATCGCAAATCTGCTCTCGTTAATTGCTAATCCTTGCTGTCATATTATGTGCCTACCCATTGCTCCACATATTCTTCTATCAGCACAGGTTCATCTTGCAACTATTACCCACGCTCAAAAACAGATTGCTTCGCCCTGTTTAGTTTCATCAAAATTGCCAAAAAATCAGGAAAATAAAGAAAAAAAATTATCAAAGTTTTTACACGCTTTTCAGAGAATGTGCTGTATTTCTGTAGACCACATCCTAACTCAGTTGTAGGTGCCAATTTTTGTGGTTGCATCTTTTTTATCCTTGTTCAGAGAAAATTATAAAAAAAATAGTGAAAAAATAAAAAAGTTTGATTCCTACTAGTGCCTTTTTGAAAAATTTTAGAAAAATTCTGGAAAAAGAAAAAAATCTGTGTTATTTGCTTGTTCGGTGCGTTCTTTCCATCGTTCTTTGTTTTCACCTTGTTGCGCAACGTCTCGACACGTCTTAGCCAGCAGCTGTGATTTGTACTTTGGATCCGGATTCAATAATCGCTAATCTGCGCTCGTTAATTGCTAATCCTTGCTGTCATATTGTGTGTCTATCCATACTTCCACATATTCTTCTATCAGCACAGGTTCATCGTGCGACTGTTACCCACGCTCAACAACAGATTGCTTCGTCCTGTTTGGTTTCATCAAAATTGCCAAAAAAAATCACGAAAATAAAAAAATTGTCAAAGTTTTTGCATGCTTTACAGAGAACGTGTTGTATTTCTGTAGACCACATCCCACCTCAGTTGTAGGTGCCAATTTTTGTGGTTGCATCTTTTTTGATTCTTGTTCAGAGAAAATTATAAAAAAATAGTGAAAAAATAAAATAGTTTGATTCCTACTAGTGCCTTTTGGAAAAATTCAGGAAAAGGAAATATCCGTGTTATTTGCTTGTTCTGTGCGTTCTTTCCATCGTCCTTTGTTTTCACCTTGTTGCGCTACGTCTCGACACGTCTTAGCCAGGAACTGTGATTTATACTTTGGATCCGGATTGAACAATCGCTAATCTGCACTCGATAATTGCTAATCCTTGCTGTCAAATTGTGTGCCTACCCATTGCTCCATATATTCTTCTATCAGCACAGGTTCATCTTGCAACTGTTACTCACGCTCAACAGCAGATTGCTTCGCCCTGTTTAGTTTCATCAAAATTGCCAAAAAAATTCAGGAAAATAAAGAAAAAAATTATCAAAGTTTTTGCATGCTTTTCAGAGAACGTGCTGTATTTCTGTAGACCACATCCCAACTTAGTTGTAGGTGCCAATTTTTGTGGTTGCATCTTTTTTGATCCTTGTTCAGAAAAAATTATAAAAAAATAGTGAAAAATAAAAAAGTTTGATTCCTACTAGTGCCTTTTCAAAAAATTTTGACAAAAATCAGGAAAAAGGAAATATCTGTGTTATTTGCTTGTTCTGTGCGTTCTTTCCATCGTCCTTTGTTTTCACCTTGTTGCGCTACGTCTCGACACGTCTTAGCCAGGAACTGTGATTTATACTTTGGATCCGGATTGAACAATCGCTAATCTGCACTCGATAATTGCTAATCCTTGCTATCATATTGTGTGCCTACCCATTGCTTCATATATTCTTCTATCAGCACAGCTTCATCTTGCAACTGTTACTCACGCTCAACAACAGATTGCTTCGCCCTGTTTAGTTTCATCAAAATTGCCAAAAAAATTTAGGAAAATAAAGAAAAAAATTATCAAAGTTTTTGCACGCTTTTCAGAGAACGTGCTGTATTTCTGTAGACCACATCCCAACTCAGTTGTAGGTGCTAATTTTTGTGGTTGCATCTTTTTTGATCCTTGTTCAGAAAAAATTATAAAAAATAGTGAAAAAATTAAAAAGTTTGATTCCTACTAGTGCCTTTTTGAAAAATTTTGGAAAAATTCAGGAAAAAGGAAAAATTTGTGTTATTTGCTTGTTCGGTGCGTTCTTTCCATCGTTCTTTGTTTTCACCTTGTTACGCTACGTCTCAACACGTCTTAGCCAGTAGCTGTGATTTGTACTTTTGATCCGGATTGAACAATCGCTAATCTGCACTCATTAATTGCTAATCCTTGCTGTCATATTGTGTGCCTACCCATTGCTCCACATATTCTTCTATTAGCATAGGTTCATCTTGGCAACTGTTACCCACCCTCAACAACAGATTGCTTCGCCCTGATTAGTTTCATCAAAATTGCCAAAAAAATTCAGGAAAATAAAGAAAAAAATTATCAAAGTTTTTGCATGCTTTTCAGAGAACGTGCTGTATTTCTGTAGACCACATCCCAACTTAGTTGTAGGTGCCAATTTTTGTGGTTGCATCTTTTTTGATCCTTGTTCAGAAAAAATTATAAAAAAAATAGTGAAAAATAAAAAAGTTTGATTCCTACTAGTGCCTTTTCAAAAAATTTTGGAAAAAATCAGGAAAAAGGAAATATCTGTGTTATTTGCTTGTTCTGTGCGTTCTTTCCATCGTCCTTTGTTTTCAACTTGTTGCGCTACGTCTCGACACGTCTTAGCCAGGAACTGTGATTTATACTTTGGATCCGGATTGAACAATCGCTAATCTGCACTCGATAATTGCTAATCCTTGCTATCATATTGTGTGCCTACCCATTGCTTCATATATTCTTCTATCAGCACAGCTTCATCTTGCAACTGTTACTCACGCTCAACAACAGATTGCTTCGCCCTGTTTAGTTTCATCAAAATTGCCAAAAAAATTTAGGAAAATAAAGAAAAAAATTATCAAAGTTTTTGCACGCTTTTCAGAGAACGTGCTGTATTTCTGTAGACCACATCCCAACTCAGTTGTAGGTGCTAATTTTTGTGGTTGCATCTTTTTTGATCCTTGTTCAGAAAAAATTATAAAAAATAGTGAAAAAATTAAAAAGTTTGATTCCTACTAGTGCCTTTTTGAAAAATTTTGGAAAAATTCAGGAAAAAGGAAAAATTTGTGTTATTTGCTTGTTCGGTGCGTTCTTTCCATCGTTCTTTGTTTTCACCTTGTTACGCTACGTCTCAACACGTCTTAGCCAGTAGCTGTGATTTGTACTTTTGATCCGGATTGAACAATCGCTAATCTGCACTCATTAATTGCTAATCCTTGCTGTCATATTGTGTGCCTACCCATTGCTCCACATATTCTTCTATTAGCATAGGTTCATCTTGCAACTGTTACCCACCCTCAACAACAGATTGCTTCGCCCTGATTAGTTTCATCAAAATTGCCAAAAAAATTCAGGAAAATAAAGAAAAAAAATTATCAAAGTTTTTGCACGCTTTTCAGAGAACGTGTTGTATTTCTGTAGACCACATCCCAACTCAGTTGTAGGTGCTAATTTTTGTGGTTGCATCTTTTTTGATCCTTGTTCAGAAAAAATTATAAAAAAATAGTGAAAAAATAAAAAAGTTTGATTCCTACTAGTGCCTTTTCGAAAAATTTTGGAAAAATTCAGGAAAAAGGAAAAATCCGTGTTATTTGCTTGTTCGGTGCGTTCTTTCCATCGTTCTTTGTTTTCACCTTGTTACGCTACGTCTCAACACGTCTTAGCCAGTAGCTGTGATTTGTACTTTGGATCCGGATTGAACAATCGCTAATCTGCACTCATTAATTGCTAATCCTTGCTGTCATATTGTGTGCCTACCCATTACTCCACATATTCTTCTATTAGCATAGGTTCATCTTGCAACTGTTACCCACGCTCAACAACAGATTGCTTCGCCCTGTTTGGTTTCATCAAAATTGCCAAAAAAATTCAGGAAAATAAAGAAAAAAAATTGTCAAAGTTTTTGCACGCTTTTTAGAGAACGTTTTGTATTTCGGTAGACCACATCCCACCTCAGTTGTAGGTGCCAATTTTTGTGGTTGCATCTTTTTTTATCCTTGTTCAGAGAAAATTATAAAAAAATTGTGAAAAAATAAAAAAGTTTGATTCCTATTGTGCCTTTTGGAAAAATCAGGGAAAAATTCAGAAAAAAGGAAAAATCCGTGTTATTTGATTGTTCTATGTGTTCTTTCCATCGTCCTTTGTGTTTACCTTGTTGCGCAATGTCTCGACACGTCTTAGCCAGCAGCTGTGATTTGTACTTTGGATCCGGATTGAATAATCGCTAATCTGCGCTCGTTAATTGCTAATCCTTGCTGTCATATTGTGTGCCTACCCATACCTCCACATATTCTTCTATCAGCATAGGTTTATCGTGCGACTGTTACCCGCGCTCAACAACAGATTGCTTCGCCCTGTTTGGTTTCATCAAAATTGCCAAAAAAATTGAGGAAAATAAAAAAAATTATCAAAGTTTTGCACGCTTTACAGAGAACGTGTTATATTTCTGTAGACCACATCCCACCTCAATTGTAGGTGTCAATTTTTGAGGTTGCATCTTTTTTGATTCTTGTTCAGAGAAAATTATAAAAAAATAGTGAAAAAATAAAAAAGTTTGATTCCTACTAGTGCCTTTTGGAAAAATTTTGGAAAAATTTAGGAAAAAGGAAAAATCCATGTTATTTGCTTGTTCTTTGCGTTCTTTCCATCGTCCTTTGTTTTCACCTTGTTACGCTACGCCTCGACACGTCTTAGCCAATAGCTATGATGTATACTTTGGATCCGGATTGAACACTCGCTAATCTGCACTCGTTAATTGCTAATCCTTGCTGTCATATTATGTGCCTACCCATAGCTCCACATATTCTTCTATCAGCACAGGTTCATCTTGCAACCGTTACCCATGCTCAACAACAGATTACTTCGCCCTGTTTGGTTTCATCAAAATTGCCAAAAAATTCAGGAAAATAAAGAAAAAAAATTATCAAAGTTTTTACACGTTTTTCGGAGAACGTGCTGTATTTCTGTAGACCACATCCCAACTTAGTTGTAGGTGCCAATTTTTGTGGTTGCATCTTTTTTTATCCTTGTTCAGAGAAAATTATAAAAAAATAGTGAAAAAATAAAAAAGTTTGATTCCTACTAGTGCCTTTTGGAAAAATTTTGGATAAATTTAGGAAAAAGGAAAAATCCATTTATTTGCTTGTTCGGTGCGTTCTTTCCATCGTTCTTTGTTTTCACCTTGTTGCGCAACGTCTCGACACGTCTTAGCCAGCAGCTGTGATTTATACTTTAGATCCGGATTGAATAATCGCTAATTTGTGCTCGTTAATTGCTAATCCTTGCTATCATATTGTGTGCCTACCCATACCTCCACATATTCTTCTATCAGCACAGGTTCATCGTGCGACTGTTACCCACACTCAACAACAGATTGCTTCGCCCTGTTTGGTTTCATCAAAATTGCCAAAAAATTTAGGAAAATAAAAAAAATTGTCAAAGTTTTTGCACGCTTTACAAAGAACGTGTTGTATTTCTGTAGACCACATCCCACCTCAATTGTAGGTGCTAATTTTTGTGGTTGCATCTTTTTTGATTCTTGTTCAGAGAAAATTATAAAAAAAATAGTGAAAAAATAAAAAAGTTTGTATCCTACTAGTGCCTATTGGAAAAATTCAGGAAAAAGGAAAAATCCATATTATTTGCTTGTTCTATGCGTTCTTTCCATCGTCCTTTGTTTTCACCTTCTTGCGCTACGTCTCGACACGTCTTAGCCAGCAGCTGTGATTTATACTTTGGATCTGGATTGGACAATCGCTAATCTGCACTCGTTAATTGCTAATCCTTGCTGTCATATTATGTGCCTACCCATTGCTCCACATATTCTTCTATCAGCACAGGTTCATCTTGCAACTGTTACCCACGCTCAACAACTAATTGCTTCGCCCTGTTTAGTTTCATCAAAATTGCCAAAAAATTCAGGAAAATAAAGAAAAAAAATTATCAAAGTTTTTACACGTTTTTCGGAGAACGTGCTGTATTTATGTAGACCACATCCCAACTCAGTTGTAGGTGCTAATTTTTGTGGTTGCATCTTTTTTTATCCTTGTTCAGAGAAAATTATAAAAAAATAGTGAAAAAATAAAAAAGTTTGATTCCTACTAGTGCCTTTTGGAAAAATTTTGGAAAAATTCAGGAAAAAGGAAAAATCCGTGTTATTTGCTTGTTCGGTGCGTTCTTTCCATCGTTCTTTGTTTTCACCTTGTTGCGCAACTTCTCGACACGTCTTAGCCAGCAGCTGTGATTTATACTTTAGATCCAGATTGAATAATCGCTAATCTATGCTCGTTAATTGCTAATCCTTGCTGTCATATTGTGTGCCTACCCATACCTCCACATATTCTTCTATCAGCACAGGTTCATCGTGCGACTGTTACCCACGCTCAACAACAGATTGCTTCGCCCTGTTTGGTTTCATCAAAATTGCCAAAAAAATTCAGGAAAATAAAAAAAATTGTCAAAGTTTTTGCACACTTTACAGAGAACGTGTTGTATTTCTGTAGACCTCATCCCAACTCATTTGTAGGTGCCAATTTTTGTGGTTGCATCTTTTTTATCCTTGTTCAGAGAAAATTATAAAAAAATAGTGAAAAAATAAAAAAGTTTGAATCCTACTAGTGCCTTTTGAAGAAATGAGGGAAAAATTTAGGAAAAAGGAAAAATCTGTGTTATTTGCTTGTTCTATGCGTTCTTTTCGTCGTCCTTTGTTTTCTCCTTGTTACGCTACGCCTCGACACGTCTTAGCCAACAGCTGTGATTTATACTTTGGATCCGGATTGAACAGTCGCTAATCTGCACTCGTTAATTGCTAATCCTTGCTGTCATATTGTGTGCCTACCCATAGCTCCACATATTCTTCTATCAGCACAGGTTCATCTTGCAACTGTTACCCATGCTCAACAACAGATTACTTCGCCCTGTTTGGTTTCATCAAAATTGCCAAAAAATTCAGGAAAATAAAGAAAAAAAAATTATCAAAGTTTTTACACGCTTTTCAGAGAACGTGCTGTATTTCCGTAGACCACATCCCAATTCAGCTGTAGGTGCCAATTTTTGTGGTTGCATCTTTTTTGATCCTTGTTCAGAGAAAATGATAAAAAAATAGTGAAAAAATAAAAAAGTTTGATTCCTGCTAGTGTCTTTTGGAAAAATTTTGGAAAAATTCAGGAAAAAGGAAAAATCCATGTTATTTGCTTGTTCTGTGCGTTCTTTCCATTGTCCTTTTTTTTCACCTTGTTGCGCAACGTCTCGACATGTCTTAGCCAGCAGCTGTGATTTATACTTTGGATCCGGATTGAACAATCGCTAATCTGCACTCGTTAATTGCTAATCCTTGCTGTCATATTGTGTGCCTACCCATTGCTCCACATATTCTTCTATCAGCACAGGTTCATCTTGCAACTATTACCCACGCTCAACAACAGATTGCTTCGCCTTGTTTAGTTTCATCAAAATTGCCAAAAAATTCAGGAAAATAAAGAAAAAAAATTATCAAAGTTTTTACACGTTTTACAGAGAACATGCTGTATTTCTGTAGACCACATCCCAACTCAGTTATAGGTGCCAATTTTTGTGGTTGCATCTTTTTTGATCCTTGTTCAGAGAAAATTATAAAAAAATAGTGAAAAAATAAAAAAGTTTGATTCCTACTAGTGCCTTTTGGAAAAATTTTGGAAAAATTCAGGAAAAAGGAAAAATCCGTGTTATTTGCTTGTTCGGTGCGTTCTTTCTATCGTTCTTTGTTTTCACATTGTTGCGCAACGTCTCGACACGTCTTAGCCAGCAGCTGTGATTTATACTTTAGATCCGGATTGAATAATCGCTAATCTGTGCTCGTTAATTGCTAATCCTTGCTGTCATATTGTGTGCCTACCCATACCGCCATATATTCTTCTATCAGCACAGGTTCATCGTGCGACTGTTACCCACGCTCAACAACAGATTGCTTCGCCCTGTTTGGTTTCATCAAAATTGCCAAAAAAATTCAGGAAAATAAAAAAAATTGTCAAAGTTTTTGCACGCTTTACAGAGAACGTGTTGTATTTCTGTAGACCACATCCCACCTCAATTGTAGGTGCTAATTTTTGTGGTTGCATCTTTTTTTATTCTTGTTCAGAGAAAATTATAAAAAAAATAGTGAAAAAATAAAAAAGTTTGTATCCTACTAGTGCCTTTTGGAAAAATTCAGGAAAAAGGAAAAATCCATATTATTTGCTTGTTCTGTGCGTTCTTTCCATCGTCCTTTGTTTTCACCTTGTTGCGCTACGTCTCGACACGTCTTAGCCAGCAGCTGTGATTTATACTTTGGATCCGGATTGAACAATCGCTAATCTGCACTCGTTAATTGCTAATCCTTGCTGTCATATTATGTGCCTATCGATTGCTCCACATATTCTTCTATCAGCACAGGTTCATCTTGCAACTGTTACCCACGCTCAACAACTAATTGCTTCGCCCTGTTTAGTTTCATCAAAATTGCTAAAAAAATTCAGGAAAATAAAGAAAAAAAATTGTCATAGTTTTTGCACGCTTTTCAGAGAACGTGTTGTATTTCTGTAGACCACATCCCAATTCAGTTGTAGGTGCCAATTTTTGTGGTTGCATCTTTTTTGATCCTTGTTCAGAGAAAATTATAAAAAAATAGTGAAAAAAAAAGTTTGATTCCTACTAGTGTCTTTTGGAAAAATTTTGGAAAAATTCAGGAAAAAGGAAAAATCCATGTTATTTGCTTGTTCTGTGCGTTCTTTCCATCGTCCTTTGTTTTCACCTTGTTGCGCTACGTCTCGACACGTCTTAGCCAGCAGCTGTGATTTATACTTTGGATCCGGATTGAACAATCGCTAATCTGCACTCGTTAATTGCTAATCCTTGCTGTCATATTGTGTGCCGACCCATTGCTCCACATATTCTTCTATCAGCACAGGTTCATCTTGCAACTATTACCCACGCTCAACAACAGATTGCTTCGCCCTGTTTAGTTTCATCAAAATTGCCAAAAAATTCAGGAAAATAAAGAAAAAAAAATATCAAAGTTTTTACATGTTTTACAGAGAACGTGCTGTATTTCTGTAGACCACATCCCAACTCAGTTGTAGGTGCCAATTTTTGTGGTTGCATCTTTTTGATCCTTGTTCAGAGAAAATTATAAAAAAATAGTGAAAAAATAAAAAAGTTTGATTCCTACTAGTGCCTTTTGGAAAAATTTTGGAAAAATTCAGGAAAAAGGAAAAATCCGTGTTATTTGCTTGTTCGGTGCGTTCTTTCCATCGTTCTTTGTTTTCACCTTGTTGCGCAACGTCTCGACACGTCTTAGCCAGCAGCTGTGATTTATACTTTAGATCTGGATTGAATAATCGCTAATCTGTGCTCGTTAATTGCTAATCCTTGCTGTCATATTGTGTGCCTACCCATACCTCCACATATTCTTCTATAAGCACAGGTTCATCGTGCGACTGTTACCCACGCTCAACAACAGCTTGCTTCGCCCTGTTTGGTTTCATCAAAATTGCCAAAAAAATTCAGGAAAATAAAAAAATTGTCAAAGTTTTTACACGCTTTACAAAGAACGTGTTGTATTTCTGTAGACCACATCCCACCTCAATTGTAGGTGCTAATTTTTGTGGTTGCATCTTTTTTTATTCTTGTTCAGAGAAAATTATAAAAAAATAGTGAAAAAATAAAAAAGTTTGTATCCTACTAGTGCCTTTTGGAAAAATTCAGGAAAGAGGAAAAATCCATATTATTTGCTTGTTCTGTGCGTTCTTTCCATCGTCCTTTGTTTTCACCTTGTTGCGCTACGTCTCGACACGTCTTAGCCAGCAGCTGTGATTTATACTTTGGATCCGGATTGAACAATCACTAATCTGCACTCGTTAATTGCTAATCCTTGCTGTCATATTATGTGCCTATCGATTGCTCCACATATTCTTCTATCAGCACAGGTTCATCTTGCAACTGTTACCCACGCTCAACAACTAATTGCTTCGCCCTGTTTAGTTTCATCAAAATTGCTAAAAAAATTCAGGAAAATAAAGAAAAAAAATTGTCATAGTTTTTGCACGCTTTTCAGAGAACGTGTTGTATTTCTGTAGACCACATCCCAATTCAGTTGTAGGTGCCAATTTTTGTGGTTGCATCTTTTTTGATCCTTGTTCAGAGAAAATTATAAAAAAATAGTGAAAAAAAAAGTTTGATTCCTACTAGTGTCTTTTGGAAAAATTTTGGAAAAATTCAGGAAAAAGGAAAAATCCATGTTATTTGCTTGTTCTGTGCGTTCTTTCCATCGTCCTTTGTTTTCACCTTGTTGCGCTACGTCTCGACACGTCTTAGCCAGCAGCTGTGATTTATACTTTGGATCCGGATTGAACAATCGCTAATCTGCACTCGTTAATTGCTAATCCTTGCTGTCATATTGTGTGCCGACCCATTGCTCCACATATTCTTCTATCAGCACAGGTTCATCTTGCAACTATTACCCACGCTCAACAACAGATTGCTTCGCCCTGTTTAGTTTCATCAAAATTGCCAAAAAATTCAGGAAAATAAAGAAAAAAAAATATCAAAGTTTTTACATGTTTTACAGAGAACGTGCTGTATTTCTGTAGACCACATCCCAACTCAGTTGTAGGTGCCAATTTTTGTGGTTGCATCTTTTTGATCCTTGTTCAGAGAAAATTATAAAAAAATAGTGAAAAAATAAAAAAGTTTGATTCCTACTAGTGCCTTTTGGAAAAATTTTGGAAAAATTCAGGAAAAAGGAAAAATCCGTGTTATTTGCTTGTTCGGTGCGTTCTTTCCATCGTTCTTTGTTTTCACCTTGTTGCGCAACGTCTCGACACGTCTTAGCCAGCAGCTGTGATTTATACTTTAGATCTGGATTGAATAATCGCTAATCTGTGCTCGTTAATTGCTAATCCTTGCTGTCATATTGTGTGCCTACCCATACCTCCACATATTCTTCTATAAGCACAGGTTCATCGTGCGACTGTTACCCACGCTCAACAACAGCTTGCTTCGCCCTGTTTGGTTTCATCAAAATTGCCAAAAAAATTCAGGAAAATAAAAAAATTGTCAAAGTTTTTACACGCTTTACAAAGAACGTGTTGTATTTCTGTAGACCACATCCCACCTCAATTGTAGGTGCTAATTTTTGTGGTTGCATCTTTTTTATTCTTGTTCAGAGAAAATTATAAAAAAATAGTGAAAAAATAAAAAAGTTTGTATCCTACTAGTGCCTTTTGGAAAAATTCAGGAAAAAGGAAAAATCCATATTATTTGCTTGTTCTGTGCGTTCTTTCCATCGTCCTTTGTTTTCACCTTGTTGCGCTACGTCTCGACACGTCTTAGCCAGCAGCTGTGATTTATACTTTGGATCCGGATTGAACAATCGCTAATCTGCACTCGTTAATTGCTAATCTTTGCTGTCATATTATGTGCCTACCCATTGCTCCACATATTCTTCTATCAGCACAGGTTTATCTTGCAACTGTTACCCACGCTCAACAACTAATTGCTTCGCCCTGTTTAGTTTCATCAAAATTGCTAAAAAAATTCAGGAAAATAAAGAAAAAAATTGTCATAGTTTTTGCACGCTTTTCAGAGAACGTGTTGTATTTCTGTAGACCACATCCCAACTCAGTTGTAGGTGCCAATTTTTGTCGTTGCATCATTTTTTATCCTTGTTCAGAGAAAATTATAAAAAAAATAGTGAAAAAATAAAAAAGATTGATTCCTTCTAGTGCCTTTTGGAAAAATTTTGGAAAAATTCAGGAAAAAGGAAAAATCTGTGTTATTTGCTTGTTCGGTGCGTTCTTTCCATTGTCCTTTGTTTTCACCTTGTTGCGCTACGTCTCGACACGTCTTAGCTAGCAACTGTGATTTATATTTTGGATCCGGATTGAACAATCGCTAATCAGCACTCGTTAATTGCTAATCCTTGTTGTCATATTGTGTGCCTACCCATTGCTCCATATATTCTTCTATCAGCACAGGTTTATCTTGCAACTGTTACCCACGCTCAACAACAGATTGCTTCGCCCTGTTTGGTTTCATCAAAATTGCCAAAAAAATTCAGGAAAATAAAGAAAAAAAATTGTCAAAGTTTTTGCACGCTTTTCAGAGAACGTGTTGTATTTCTGTAGACCACATCCCAACTCAGTTGTAGGTGCCAATTTTTGTGGTTGCATCTTTTTTGATCCTTGTTTAGAGAAAATAATAAAAAATAGTGAAAAAATAAAAAAGTTTGATTCCCACCAGTGCCTTTTGGAAAATCAGGGAAAAATTTAGGAAAAAGGAAAAATCCGTGTTATTTGCTTGTTCTATGCGTTCTTTCCATCGTTCTTTGTTTTCACCTTGTTGCGTTACGTCTCGACACGTCTTAGCCAGTAGCTATGATTTGTACTTTGGATCCGGATTGAACAATCGCTAATCTGCACTCATTAATTGCTAATCCTTGTTGTTATATTGTGTGCCTACCCATTGCTCTACATATTCTTCTATCAGCATAGGTTCATCTTGCAACTGTACCCACGCTCAACAACAGATTGCTTCGCCCTGTTTAGTTTCATCAAAATTGCCAAAAAAATTTAGAAAAATAAAGAAAAAAATTGTCAAAGTTTTTGCACGCTTTTTCAAATAACATGTTGTATTTCTATAGACCACATCCCAACTCAGTTGTAGGTGCCAATTTTTGTGGTTGCATCTTTTTTATCCTTGTTCAGAGAAGATTATAAAAAAATAGTGAAAAAATAAAAAAGTTTGATTCCTACTAGTGCCTTTTGAAGAAATGAGGGAAAGATTTAGGAAAAAGAAAAAATCCATGTTATTTGCTTGTTTTGTGCGTTCTTTCCATCGTTCTTTGTTTTCACCTTGTTGCGCTACGTCTCGACACGTCTTAGCCAGTAGCTGTGATTTGTACTTTGGATCCGGATTGAACAATCGCTAATCTGCACTCATTAATTGCTAATCCTTGCTGTCATATTGTGTGCCTACCCATTGCTCCATATATTCTTCTATCAGCACAGGTTTATCTTGCAACTGTTACCCACGCTCAACAACAGATTGCTTCGCCCTGTTTAGTTTCATCAAAATTGCCAAAAAAATTCAGAAAAATAAAGAAAAAAAATTATCAAAGTTTTTGCACGCTTTTCAGAGAACGTGTTGTATTTCTGTAGACCACATCCCAACTCAGTTGTAGGTGCCAATTTTTGTGGTTGCATCTTTTTTGATCCTTGTTTAGAGAAAATAATAAAAAAAATAGTGAAAAAATAAAAAAGTTTGATTCCCACCAGTACCTTATGGAAAAATCAGGGAAAAATTTAGGAAAAAGAAAAAATCCGTGTTATTTGCTTGTTCTGTGCGTTCTTTCCATCGTTCTTTGTTTTTACCTTGTTGCGCTACGTCTCGACACGTCATAGCCAGTAGCTGTGATTTGAACTTTGGATCCGGATTGAACAATCGCTAATCTGCACTCATTAATTGCTAATCCTTGCTGTCATATTGTGTGCCTACCCATTGCCCCACATATTCTTCTATCAGCATAGGTTCATCTTGCAACTGTACCCACGCTCAACAACAGATTGCTTCGCCCTGTTTAGTTTCATCAAAATTGCCAAAAAAATTTAGAAAAATAAAGAAAAAAAATTGTTAAAGTTTTTGCACGCTTTTCAGATAACATGTTGTATTTCTATAGACCACATCCCAACTCATTTGTAGGTGCCAATTTTTGTGGTTGCATCTTTTTTTATCCTTGTTCAGAGAAAATTATAAAAAAATAGTGAAAAATTAAAAAGTTTGATTCCTACTAGTGCCTTTTGAAGAAATGAGGGAAAAATTTAGGAAAAAGGAAAAATCTGTGTTATTTGCTTGTTCTATGCGTTCTTTTCATCGTCCTTTGTTTTCACCTTGTTACGCTACGCCTCGACACGTCTTAGCCAGCAGCTGTGATTTATACTTTGGATCCGGATTGAACAGTCGCTAATCTGCACTCGTTAATTGCTAATCCTTGCTGTCATATTGTGTGCCTACCCATAGCTCCACATATTCTTCTATCAGCACAGGTTCATCTTGCAACTGTTACCCATGCTCAACAACAGATTACTTCGCCCTGTTTGGTTTCATCAAAATTGCCAAAAAATTCAGAAAAATAAAGAAAAAAAATTATCAAAGTTTTTACACGTTTTTCAGAGAACGTGCTGTATTTCTGTAGACCACATCCCAATTCAGTTGTAGGTGCCAATTTTTGTGGTTGCATCTTTTTTGATCCTTGTTCAGAGAAAATTATAAAAAAATAGTGAAAAAATAAAAAATTTGATTCCTACTAGTGCCTTTTGGAAAAATTTTGGAAAAATTCAGGAAAAATGAAAAATCCATGTTATTTGCTTGTTCTGTGCGTTCTTTCCATCGTCCTTTGTTTTCACCTTGTTGCGCAACGTCTCGACACGTCTTAGCCAGCAGCTGTGATTTATACTTTGGATCCGGATTGAACAATCGCTAATCTGCACTCGTTAATTGCTAATCCTTGCTGTCATATTGTGTGCCTACCCATTGCTCCACATATTCTTCTATCAGCACAGGTTCATCTTGCAACTATTACCCACGCTCAACAACAGATTGCTTCGCCCTGTTTAGTTTCATCAAAATTGCCAAAAAATTCAGGAAAATAAAGAAAAAAATTATCAAAGTTTTTACACGCTTTTCAGAGAACGTGTTGTATTTCTGTAGACCACATCCAACTCAGTCGTAGGTGCCAATTTTTGTGGTTGCATCTTTTTTGATCCTTGTTCAGAGAAAATTATAAAAAAATAGTGAAAAAATAAAAAAGTTTGATTCCTACTAGTGCCTTTTGGAAAAATTTTGGAAAAATTCAGGAAAAAGGAAAAATCCGTGTTATTTGCTTGTTCGGTGCGTTCTTTCTATCGTTCTTTGTTTTCACCTTGTTGCGCAACGTCTCGACACGTCTTAGCCAGCAGCTGTGATTTGTACTTTGGATCCGGATTGAATAATCGCTAATCTGCGCTCATTAATTGCTAATCCTTGCTGTCATATTGTGTGCCTACCCATTGCTCCATATATTCTTCTATCAGCACAGGTTTATCTTGCAACTGTTACCCACGCTCAACAACAGATTGCTTCGCCCTGTTTAGTTTCATCAAAATTGCCAAAAAAATTCAGGAAAATAAAGAAAAAAATTATCAAAGTTTTTGCACGCTTTTTCAGAGAACGTGTTGTATTTCTGTAGACCACATCCCAACTCAGTTGTAGGTGCCAATTTTTGTGGTTGCATCTTTTTTGATCCTTGTTCAGAGAAAATTATAAAAAAATAGTGAAAAAATAAAAAAGTTTGATTCCTACTAGTGCCTTTTGGAAAAATTTTAGAAAAATTCAGGAAAAAGGAAAAATCTGTGTTATTTGCTTGTTCGGTGCGTTCTTTCCATCGTCCTTTGTTTTCACCTTGTTGCGCAACGTCTCGACACGTCTTAGCCAGCAGCTGTGATTTATAATTTAGATCTGGATTGAATAATCGCTAATCTGTGCTCGTCAATTGCTAATCCTTGCTGTCATATTGTGTGCCTACCCATACCTCCACATATTCTTCTATCAGCATAGGTTCATCGTGCGACTGTTACCCACGCTCAACAACAAATTGCTTCGCCCTGTTTGGTTTCATCAAAATTGCCAAAAAAATTTAGGAAAATAAAAAAAAATTGTCAAAGTTTTTGCACGCTTTACAGAGAACGTGTTGTATTTCTGTAGACCACATCCCACCTCAATTGTAGGTGCCAATTTTTGTGGTTGCATCTTTTTTGATTCTTATTCAGAGAAAATTATAAAAAAAATAGTGAGAAAATAAAAAAGTTTGTATCCTACTGGTGCCTTTTGGAAAAATTCAGGAAAAAGGAAAAATCCATATTATTTGCTTGTTCTGTGCGTTCTTTCCATCGTCCTTTGTTTTCACCTTGTTGCGCTACATCTCGACACGTCTTAGCCAGCAGCTGTGATTTATACTTTGGATCCGGATTGAACAATCGCTAATCTGCACTCGTTAATTGCTAATCCTTGCTGTCATATTATGTGCCTACCCGTTGCTCCACATATTCTTTTATCAGCACAGGTTCATCTTGCAACTGTTGCCCACGCTCAACAATTAATTGCTTCGCCCTGTTTAGTTTCATCAAAATTGTCAAAAAAATTCAGGAAAATGAAGAAAAAAAATTGTCAAAGTTTTTACACGCTTTTCAGAGAACGTGTTGTATTTCTATAGGCCACATCCCAACTCAGTTGTAGGTGCCAATTTTTGTGGTTGCATCATTTTTGATCCTTGTTCAGAGAAAATTACCAAAAAAAAAAGTGAAAAAATAAAAAAGATTGATTCCTTCTAGTGCCTTTTGGAAAAATTTTGGAAAAATTCAGGAAAAAAAAATCCGTGTTATTTGCTTGTTCGGTGCGTTCTTTCCATCGTTCTTTGTTTTCACCTTGTTGCGCAACGTCTCGACACGTCTTAGCCAGCAGCTGTGATTTGTACTTTGGATCCGGATTGAATAATCGCTAATCTGCGCTCGTTAATTGCTAATCCTTGCTGTCATATTGTGTGCCTACCCATACCTCTACATATTCTTCTATCAGCACAGGTTCATCGTGCGACTGTTACCCACGCTCAACAACAGATTGCTTCGCCCTGTTTGGTTTCATCAAAATTGCCAAAAAAATTCAGGAAAAAAAAAAAATGTCAAAGTTTTTACACGCTTTACAGAGAACGTGTTGTATTTCTGTAGACCACATCCCACCTCAGTTGTAGGTGCCAATTTTTGTGGTTGCATCTTTTTTTATTCTTGTTCAGAGAATATTATAAAACAAAATAGCGAAAAAATAAAAAAAGTTTGATTCCTGCTAGTGCCTTTTGGAAAAGTTCAGGAAAAAGGAAAAATCCGTGTTATTTTCTTGTTCTATGTATTCTTTTCATTGTCCTTTGTTTTCACCTTGTTGCGCTACGTCTCGACACGGCTTAGCCAGCAACTATGATTTATACTTTGGATCCAGATTGAACAATCGCTAATCTGCACTCGTTAATTGCTAATCCTTGCTGTCATATTGTGTGCCTACCCATTGCTCCATATATTCTTCTATCAGCACAGGTTCATCTTGCAACTGTTACCCACGCTCAACAACAGATTGCTTTGCCCTGTTTAGTTTCATCAAAATTGCCAAAAAAATTTAGGAAAATAAAGAAAAAAAATTGTCAAAGTTTTTGCAAGCTTTTCAGAGAATGTGTTGTATTTCTGTAGACCACATCCCAACTCAGTTGTAGGTGCCAATTTTTGTGGTTGCATCTTTTTTGATCCTTGTTCAGAGAAAATAATAAAAAAAATAGTGAAAAAATAAAAAAGTTTGATTCCCACCAGTGCCTTTTGGAAAAACCAAGGAAAAATTCAGGAAAAAGGAAAAATCCGTGTTATTTGCTTGTTCTGTGCGTTCTTTCCATCGTTCTTTGTTTTGACCTTATTGCGCTACGTCTCGACACGTCTTAGCCAGTAGCTGTGATTTGTACTTTGGATCCGGATTGAACAATCGCTAATCTGCACTCATTAATTGCTAATCCTTGCTGTCATATTATGTGCCTACCCATTGCTCCACATATTCTTCTATCAGCATAGGTTCATCTTGCAACTGTTACCCACGCTCAATAACAGATTGCTTCGCCCTGTTTAGTTTCATCAAAATTGCCAAAAAAATTCAGAAAAATAAAGAAAAAAATTGTCAAATTTTTGCACGCTTTTCAGATAACATGTTGTATTTCTATAGACCACATCCTAACTCAGTTGTTGGTGCCAATTTTTGTGGTTGCATCTTTTTTGATCCTTGTTCAGAGAAAATTATAAAAAAATAGTGAAAAAATAAAAAAGTTTGATTCCTACTAGTGCCTTTTGAAGAAATGAGGGAAAAATTTAGGAAAAAGGAAAAATCCGTGTTATTTGCTTGTTCTGTGCGTTCTTTTTATCGTCCTTTATTTTCACCTTGTTACGCTACGCCTCGACACGTCTTTGCCTGCAGCTGTGATTTATACTTTGGATCCGGATTGAACAGTCGCTAATCTGCACTCGTTAATTGCTAATCCTTGCTGTCATATTGTGTGCCTATCTATAGCTCCACATATTTTTCTATCAGCACAGGTTCATCTTGCAACTGTTACCCATGCTCAACAACAGATTACTTCGCGCTGTTTGGTTTCATCAAAATTGCCAAAAAAATTCAGGGAAATAAAGAAAAAAAATTGTCAAAGTTTTTGCACGCTTTTCAGAGAACGTTTTGTATTTCTATAGACCACATCCCACCTCAGTTGTAGGTGCCAATTTTTGTGGTTGCATCTTTTTTGATCCTTGTTCAGAGAAAATTACAAAAGAATAGTGAAAAAATAAAAAAGTTTGATTCCTACTAGTGCCTTTTGAAAAAATCAGGGAAAAATTTACGAAAAAGGAAAAATCCATGTTATTTGCTTGTTCTATGCGTTCTTTGCCATCGTCCTTTCTTATCAATTTGTTGCACTACGTCTCTGCACGTCTTAGCCAGGAGCTGTGATTTGTACTTTGGATCCGGATTGAACAGTCACTAATCGGCACTCGTTAATTGCTAATCCTTGCTGTCATATTGGGTGCCTACCCATAGCTCCACATATTCTTCTATCAGCACTGGTTCATCTTGCAACTGTTACCCACGCTCAACAACAGATTGCTTCGCCATGTTTGGTTTCATCAAAATTGCCAAAAAAATTCAGGAAAATAAAGAAAAAATTATCAAAGTTTTTGCACGCTTTTTAGAGAACGTGTTGTATTTTTGTAGACCACATCCAACCTCTGTTGTAGGTGCCAATTTTTGTGGTTGTAACTTTTTTATCCTTATTCAGAGAAAATTTTATAAAAAATAGTGAAAAAATAAAAAAGTTTGATTCCTACTAGTGCCTTTTGGAAAAATCAGGGAAAAATTCAGGAAAAAGGAAAAATCCGTGTTATTTGCTTGTTCTGTGCGTTCTTTCCATCGTCCTTTGTTTTCACCTTGTTGCGCTACGTCTCGACACGTCTTAGCCAGCAGCTGTGAATTGTACTTTGGATCCGGATTGAACAATCGCTAATTTGCGCTCGTTAATTGCTAATCCTTGCTGTCATATTGTGTGCCTACCCATATCTCCACATATTCTTCTATTAGCACAGGTTCATCTTGCAACTGTTACCCACGCTTCACAACAGATTGCTTCGCCCTGTTTGGTTTCATCAAAATTGCCAAAAAAATTCAAAAAAATAAAGAAAAAAATTGTCAAAGTTTTTGCACGCTTTTCAGAGAACGTGTTGTATTTCTGTAGACCACATCCCACCTCAGCTGTAGGTGCCAATTTTTGTGGTAGCATCTTTTTTAATCCTTGTTCAGAGAAAATTATAAAAAAATAGTGAAAAAATAAAAAAGTTTGATTCCTACTAGTGCCTTTTTGAAAATTTTTGGAAAAATTCAGGAAAAAGGAAAAATCCGTGTTATTTGCTTGTTCAGTGCGTTCTTTCCATCGTTCTTTGTTTTCACCTTGTTGCGCTACGTCTCGACACGTCTTAGCCAGTAGCTGTGATTTGTACTTTGGATCCGGATTGAACAAACACTAATCTGCACTCATTAATTGCTAATCCTTGCTGTTATATTGTGTGCCTACCCATTGCTCCATATATTCTTCTATCAGCGTAGGTTCATCTTGCAACTGTTACCCACGCTCAAGAACAGATTGCTTCACCCTGTTTAGTTTCATCAAAATTGCCAAAAAAATTCAGGAAAATAAAGAAAAAAAATTATCAAAGTTTTTGCACGCTTTTCAGAGAACGTGTTGTATTTCTGTAGACCACATCCCAACTCAGTTGTAGGTGCCAATTTTTGTGGTTGCATCTTTTTTGATCCTTGTTTAGAGAAAATAATAAAAAATAGTGAAAAAATAAAAAAGTTTGATTCCCACCAGTGCCTTTTGGAAAAATCAGGGAAAAATTTAGGAAAAAGGAAAAATCCGTGTTATTTGCTTGTTCTATGCGTTCTTTCCATCGTTCTTTGTTTTCACCTTGTTGCGTTACGTCTCGACACGTCTTAGCCAGTAGCTATGATTTGTACTTTGGATCCGGATGGAACAATCGCTAATCTGCACTCATTAATTGCTAATCCTTGTTGTTATATTGTGTGCCTACTCATTGCTCTACATATTCTTCTATCAGCATAGGTTCATCTTGCAACTGTACCCACGCTCAACAACAGATTGCTTCGCCCTGTTTAGTTTCATCAAAATTGCCAAAAAAATTTAGAAAAATAAAGAAAAAAAATTGTCAAAGTTTTTGCACGCTTTTTCAGATAACATGTTGTATTTCTATAGACCACATCCCAACTCTGTTGTAGGTGCCAATTTTTGTGGTTGCATCTTTTTTATCCTTGTTCAGAGAAGATTATAAAAAAATAGTGAAAAAATAAAAAAGTTTGATTCCTACTAGTGCCTTTTGAAGAAATGAGGGAAAAATTTAGGAAAAAGGAAAAATCTGTGTTATTTGCTTGTTCTATGCGTTCTTTTCATCGTCCTTTGTTTTCACCTTGTTACGCTACGCCTCGACACGTCTTAGCCAGCAGCTATGATTTATACTTTGGATCCGGATTGAACAGTCGCTAATCTGCACTCGTTAATTGCTAATCCTTGCTGTCATATTGTGTGCCTACCCATTGCTCCACATATTCTTCTATCAGCACAGGTTCATCTTGCAACTATTACCCACGCTCAACAACAGATTGCTTCGCCCTGTTTAGTTTCATCAAAATTGCCAAAAAATTTAGGAAAATAAAGAAAAAAATTATCAAAGTTTTTACACGCTTTTCAGAGAACGTGCTGTTTCTGTAGACCACATCCCAACTTAGTTGTAGGTGCCAATTTTTGTGGTTGCATCTTTTTTGATCCTTGTTCAGAGAAAATTATAAAAAAATAGTGAAAAAATAAAAAAGTTTGATTCCTACTAGTGCCTTTTGGAAAAATTTTGGAAAAATTCAGGAAAAAGGAAAAATCCGTGTTATTTGCTTGTTCGGTGCGTTCTTTCTATCGTTCTTTGTTTTCACCTTGTTGCGCAACGTCTCGACACGTCTTAGCCAGCAGCTGTGATTTGTACTTTGGATCCGGATTGAATAATCGCTAATCTGCGCTCGTTAATTGCTAATCCTTGCTGTCATATTGTGTGCCTACCCATACTTCCACATATTCTTCTATCAGCACAGGTTCATCGTGCGACTGTTACCCACGCTCAACAACAGATTGCTTCGCCCTGTTTAGTTTCATCAAAATTGCCAAGAAAATTCAGAAAAATAAAGAAAAAAAATTGTCAAAGTTTTTGCACGCTTTTCGGAGAACATGTTGTATTTCTGTAGACCACATCCCAACTCAGTTGTAGGTGCCAATTTTTGTGGTTGCATCTTTTTTGATCCTTGTTTAGAGAAAATAAAAAAAATAGTGAAAAAATAAAAAAGTTTGATTCCCACCGTGCCTTTTGGAAAAATCAGGGAAAGATTTAGGAAAAAGGAAAAATCCATGTTATTTGCTTGTTTTGTGCGTTCTTTCCATCGTTCTTTGTTTTCACCTTGTTGCGCTACGTCTCGACAGCCAGTAGCTGTGATTTGTACTTTGGATCCGGATTGAACAATCGCTAATCTGCACTCATTAATTGCTAATCCTTGCTGTCATATTGTGTGCCTACCCATTGCTCCATATATTCTTCTATCAGCACAGGTTTATCTTGCAACTGTTACCCACGCTCAACAACAGATTGCTTCGCCCTGTTTAGTTTCATCAAAATTGCCAAAAAAATTTAGAAAAATAAAGAAAAAAAATTATCAAAGTTTTTGCACGCTTTTCAGAGAACGTGTTGTATTTCTGTAGACCACATCCCAACTCAGTTGTAGGTGCCAATTTTTGTGGTTGCATCTTTTTTGATCCTTGTTTAGAGAAAATAATAAAAAAATAGTGAAAAAATAAAAAAGTTTGATTCCCACCAGTACCTTTTGGAAAAATCAGGGAAAAATTTAGGAAAAAGAAAAAATCCGTGTTATTTGCTTGTTCCGTGCGTTCTTTCCATCGTTCTTTGTTTTTACCTTGTTGCGCTACGTCTCGACACGTCATAGCCAGTAGCTGTGATGTGAACTTTGGATCCGGATTGAACCATCGCTAATCTGCACTCATTAATTGCTAATCCTTGCTGTCATATTGTGTGCCTACCCATTGCCCCACATATTCTTCTATCAGCATAGGTTCATCTTGCAACTATACCCACGCTCAACAACAGATTGCTTCGCCCTGTTTAGTTTCATCAAAATTGCCATAAAAATTCAGAAAAATAAAGAAAAAAATTGTTAAAGTTTTTGCACGGTTTTCAGATAACATGTTGTATTTCTATAGACCACATCCCAACTCATTTGTAGGTGCCAATTTTTGTGGTTGCATCTTATTTTATCCTTGTTCAGAGAAAATTATAAAAAAATAGTGAAAAATTAAAAAGTTTGATTCCTACTAGTGCCTTTTGAAGAAATGAGGGAAAAATTTAGGAAAAAGGAAAAATCTGTGTTATTTGCTTGTTCTATGCGTTCTTTTCATCGTCCTTTGTTTTCACCTTGTTACGCTACGCCTCGACACGTCTTAGCCAGCAGCTGTGATTTATACTTTGGATCCGGATTGAACAGTCGCTAATCTGCACTCGTTAATTGCTAATCCTTGCTGTCATATTGTGTGCCTACCCATAGCTCCACATATTCTTCTATCAGCACAGGTTCATCTTGCAACTGTTACCCATGCTCAACAATAGATTACTTCGCCCTGTTTGGTTTCATCAAAATTGCCAAAAAATTCAGGAAAATAAAGAAAAAAAATTATCAAAGTTTTTACACGTTTTTCAGAGAACGTGCTGTATTTCTGTAGACTACATCCCAATTCAGTTGTAGGTGCCAATTTTTGTGGTTGCATCTTTTTTGATCCTTGTTCAGAGAAAATTATAAAAAAATAGTGAAAAAATAAAAAATTTGATTCCTACTAGTGCCTTTTGGAAAAATTTTGGAAAAATTCAGGAAAAAGGAAAAATCCATGTTATTTGCTTGTTCTGTGCGTTCTTTCCATCGTCCTTTGTTTTCACCTTGTTGCGCAACGTCTCGACACGTCTTAGCCAGCAGCTGTGATTTATACTTTGGATCCGGATTGAACAATCGCTAATCTGCACTCGTTAATTGCTAATCCTTGCTGTCATATTGTGTGCCTACCCATTGCTCCACATATTCTTCTATCAGCACAGGTTCATCTTGCAACTATTACCCACGCTCAACAACAGATTGGTTCGCCCTGTTTAGTTTCATCAAAATTGCCAAAAAATTCAGGAAAATAAAGAAAAAAAATTATCAAAGTTTTTACACGCTTTTCAGAGAACATGTTGTATTTCTGTAGACCACATCCAACTCAGTTGTAGGTGCCAATTTTTGTGGTTGCATCTTTTTTGATCCTTGTTCAGAGAAAATTATAAAAAAATAGTGAAAAAATAAAAAAGTTTGATTCCTACTAGTGCCTTTTGGAAAAATTTTGGAAAAATTCAGGAAAAAGGAAAAATCCGTGTTATTTGCTTGTTCGGTGCGTTCTTTCTATCGTTCTTTGTTTTCACCTTGTTGCGCAACGTCTCGACACGTCTTAGCCAGCAGCTGTGATTTGTACTTTGGATCCGGATTGAATAATCGCTAATCTGCGCTCGTTAATTGCTAATCCTTGCTGTCATATTGTGTGCCTACCCATACTTCCACATATTCTTCTATCAGCACAGGTTCATCGTGCGACTGTTACCCACGCTCAACAACAGATTGCTTCGCCCTGTTTAGTTTCATCAAAATTGCCAAAAAAATTCAGGAAAATAAAGAAAAAAAATTGTCAAAGTTTTTGCACGCTTTTCAGAGAACGTGTTGTATTTCTGTAGACCTCATCCCAACTCAGTTGTCGGTGCCAATTTTTGTGGTTGCATCTTTTTTGATCCTTGTTTAGAGAAAATAATAAAAAAATAGTGAAAAAATAAAAAAGTTTGATTCCCACCAGTGCCTTTTGGAAAAATCAGGGAAAGATTTAGGAAAAAGGAAAAATCCGTGTTATTTGCTTGTTCTGTGCGTTCTTTCCATCGTTCTTTGTTTTCACCTTGTTGCGCTACGTCTCGACATGTCTTAGCCAGTAGCTGTGATTTGTACTTTGGATCCGGATTGAACAATCGCTAATCTGCTCTCATTAATTGCTAATCCTTGCTGTCATATTGTGTGCCTACCCATTGCTCCATATATTCTTCTATCAGCACAGGTTTATCTTGCAACTGTTACCCACGCTCAACAACAGATTGCTTCGCCCTGTTTAGTTTCATCAAAATTGCCAAAAAAATTCAGGAAAATAAAGAAAAAAATTATCAAAGTTTTTGCACGCTTTTTCAGAGAACGTGTTGTATTTCTGTATACCACATCCCAACTCAGTTGTAGGTGCCAATTTTTGTGGTTGCATCTTTTTTGATCCTTGTTCAGAGAAAATTATAAAAAAATAGTGAAAAAATAAAAAAGTTTGATTCCTACTAGTGCCTTTTGGAAAAATTTTGGAAAAATTCAGGAAAAAGGAAAAATCCGTGTTATTTGCTTGTTCGGTGCGTTCTTTCCATCGTTCTTTGTTTTCACCTTGTTGCGCAACGTCTCGACACGTCTTAGCCAGCAGCTGTGATTTATAATTTAGATCTGGATTGAATAATCGCTAATCTGTGCTCGTTAATTGCTAATCCTTGCTGTCATATTGTGTGCCTACCCATACCTCCACATATTCTTCTATCAGCATAGGTTCATCTTGCGACTGTTACCCACGCTCAACAACAAATTGCTTCGCCCTGTTTGGTTTCATCAAAATTGCCAAAAAAATTTAGGAAAATAAAAAAAAATTGTCAAAGTTTTTGCACGCTTTACAGAGAACGTGTTGTATTTCTGTAGACCACATCCCACCTCAATTGTAGGTGCCAATTTTTGTGGTTGCATCTTTTTTGATTCTTATTCAGAGAAAATTATAAAAAAAATAGTGAGAAAATAAAAAAGTTTGTATCCTACTAGTGCCTTTTGGAAAAATTCAGGAAAAAGGAAAAATCCATATTATTTGCTTGTTCTGTGCGTTCTTTCCATCGTCCTTTGTTTTCACCTTGTTGCGCTACGTCTCGACACGTCTTAGCCAGCAGCTGTGATTTATACTTTGGATCCGGATTGAACAATCGCTAATCTGCACTCGTTAATTGCTAATCCTTGCTGTCATATTATGTGCCTACCCATTGCTCCACATATTCTTCTATCAGCACAGGTTCATCTTGCAACTGTTACCCACGCTCAACAATTAATTGCTTCGCCCTGTTTAGTTTCATCAAAATTGTCAAAAAAATTCAGGGAAATAAAGAAAAAAAATTGTCAAAGTTTTTACACGCTTTTCAGAGAACGTGTTGTATTTCTGTAGGCCACATCCCAACTCAGTTGTAGGTGCCAATTTTTGTGGTTGCATCATTTTTGATCCTTGTTCAGAGAAAATTACCAAAAAAATAGTGAAAAAATAAAAAAGATTGATTCCTTCTAGTGCCTTTTGGAAAAATTTTGGAAAAATTTAGGAAAAAGAAAAAATCCGTGTTATTTGCTTGTTCGGTGCGTTCTTTCCATCGTTCTTTGTTTTCACCTTGTTGCGCAACGTCTCGACACGTCTTAGCCAGCAGCTGTGATTTGTACTTTGGATCCGGATTGAATAATCGCTAATCTGCGCTCGTTAATTGCTAATCCTTGCTGTCATATTGTGTGCCTACCCATACCTCTACATATTCTTCTATCAGCACAGGTTCATCGTGCGACTGTTACTCACGCTCAACAACAGATTGCTTCGCCCTGTTTGGTTTCATCAAAATTGCCAAAAAAATTCAGGAAAATAAAAAAAATGTCAAAGTTTTTACACGCTTTACAGAGAACGTGTTGTATTTCTGTAGACCACATCCCACCTCAGTTGTAGGTGCCAATTTTTGTGGTTGCATCTTTTTTTATTCTTGTTCAGAGAATATTATAAAACAAAATAGCGAAAAAATAAAAAAAGTTTGATTCCTGCTAGTGCCTTTTGGAAAAGTTCAGGAAAAAGGAAAAATCCGTGTTATTTGCTTGTTCTGTGTATTCTTTTCATTGTCCTTTGTTTTCACCTTGTTGCGCTACGTCTCGACACGGCTTAGCCAGCAACTATCATTTATACTTTGGATCCGGATTGAACAATCGCTAATCTGCACTCGTTAATTGCTAATCCTTGCTGTCATATTGTGTGCCTACCCATTGCTCCATATATTCTTCTATCAGCACATGTTCATCTTGCAACTGTTACCCACGCTCAACAACAGATTGCTTCGCCCTGTTTAGTTTCATCAAAATTGCCAAAAAAATTCAGGAAAATAAAGAAAAAAAATTGTCAAAGTTTTTGCAAGCTTTTCAGAGAATGTGTTGTATTTCTGTAGACCACATCCCAACTCAGTTGTAGGTGCCAATTTTTGTGGTTGCATCTTTTTTGATCCTTGTTCAGAGAAAATAATAAAAAAATAGTGAAAAAATAAAAAAGTTTGATTCCCACCTGTGCCTTTTGGAAAAACCAGGGAAAAATTCAGGAAAAAGGAAAAATCCGTGTTATTTGCTTGTTCTGTGCGTTCTTTCCATCGTTCTTTGTTTTCACCTTGTTGCGCTACGTCTCGACACGTCTTAGCCAGTAGCTGTGATTTGTACTTTGGATCCGGATTGAACAATCGCTAATCTGCACTCATTAATTGCTAATCCTTGCTGTCATATTATGTGCCTACCCATTGCTCCACATATTCTTCTATCAGCATAGGTTCATCTTGCAACTGTTACCCACGCTCAATAACAGATTGCTTCGCCCTGTTTAGTTTCATCAAAATTGCCAAAAAAATTCAGAAAAATAAAGAAAAAAATTGTCAAATTTTTGCACGCTTTTCAGATAACATGTTGTATTTCTATAGACCACATCCTAACTCAGTTGTCGGTGCCAATTTTTGTGGTTGCATCTTTTTTTATCCTTGTTCAGAGAAAATTATAAAAAAATAGTGAAAAAATAAAAAAGTTTGATTCCTACTAGTGCCTTTTGAAGAAATGAGGGAAAAATTTAGGAAAAAGGAAAAATCCGTGTTATTTGCTTGTTCTGTGCGTTCTTTTCATCGTCCTTTATTTTCACCTTGTTACGCTACGCCTCGACACGTCTTTGCCAGCAGCTGTGATTTATACTTTGGATCCGGATTGAACAGTCGCTAATCTGCACTCGTTAATTGCTAATCCTTGCTGTCATATTGTGTGTCTATCTATAGCTCCACATATTTTTCTATCAGCACAGGTTCATCTTGCAACTGTTACCCATGCTCAACAACAGATTACTTCGCGCTGTTTGGTTTCATCAAAATTGCCAAAAAAATTCAGGGAAATAAAGAAAAAAAATTGTCAAAGTTTTTGCACGCTTTTCAGAGAACGTTTTGTATTTCTATAGACCACATCCCACCTCAGTTGTAGGTGCCAATTTTTGTGGTTGCATCTTTTTTGATCCTTGTTCAGAGAAAATTACAAAAGAATAGTGAAAAAATAAAAAAGTTTGATTCCTACTAGTGCCTTTTGAAAAAATCAGGGAAAAATTTACGAAAAAGGAAAAATCCATGTTATTTGCTTGTTCTATGCGTTCTTTGCCATCGTCCTTTCTTTTCAATTTGTTGCACTACGTCTCTACACGTCTTAGCCAGGAGCTGTGATTTGTACTTTGGATCCGGATTGAACAGTCACTAATCGGCACTCGTTAATTGCTAATCCTTGCTGTCATATTGGGTGCCTACCCATAGCTCCACATATTCTTCTATCAGCACTGGTTCATCTTGCAACTGTTACCCACGCTCAACAACAGATTGCTTCGCCATGTTTGGTTTCATCAAAATTGCCAAAAAAATTCAGGAAAATAAAGAAAAAATTATCAAAGTTTTTGCACGCTTTTTAGAGAACGTGTTGTATTTTTGTAGACCACATCCAACCTCTGTTGTATTTGCCAATTTTTGTGGTTGTAACTTTTTTATCCTTATTCAGAGAAAATTTTATAAAAAATAGTGAAAAAATAAAAAAGTTTCATTCCTACTAGTGCCTTTTGGAAAAATCAGGGAAAAATTCAGGAAAAAGAAAAAATCCGTGTTATTTGCTTATTCTGTGCGTTCTTTCCATCGTCCTTTGTTTTCACCTTGTTGCGCTACGTCTCGACACGTCTTAGCCAGCAGCTGTGAATTGTACTTTGGATCCGGATTGAACAATCGCTAATTTGCGCTCGTTAATTGCTAATCCTTGCTGTCATATTGTGTGCCTACCCATATCTCCACATATTCTTCTATTAGCACAGGTTCATCTTGCAACTGTTACCCACGCTTCACAACAGATTGCTTCGCCCTGTTTGGTTTCATCAAAATTGCCAAAAAAATTCAAAAAAATAAAGAAAAAAATTGTCAAAGTTTTTGCACGCTTTTCAGAGAACGTGTTGTATTTCTGTAGACCACATCCCACCTCAGCTGTAGGTACCAATTTTTGTGGTAGCATCTTTTTTAATCCTTGTTCAGAGAAAATTATAAAAAAATAGTGAAAAAATAAAAAAGTTTGATTCCTACTAGTGCCTTTTTGAAAATTTTTGGAAAAATTCAGGAAAAAGGAAAAATCCGTGTTATTTGCTTGTTCGGTGCGTTCTTTCCATCGTTCTTTGTTTTCACCTTGTTGCGCTACGTCTCGACACGTCTTAGCCAGTAGCTGTGATTTGTACTTTGGATCCGGATTGAACAAACACTAATCTGCACTCATTAATTGCTAATCCTTGCTGTTATATTGTGTGCCTACCCATTGCTCCATATATTCTTCTATCAGCGTAGGTTCATCTTGCAACTGTTACCCACGCTCAAGAACAGATTGCTTCACCCTGTTTAGTTTCATCAAAATTGCCAAAAAAATTCAGGAAAATAAAGAAAAAAAATTGTCAAAGTTTTTGCACGCTTTTCAGAGAACATGTTGTATATCTGTAGACCACATCCCAACAAAGTTGTAGGTGCCAATTTTTGTGGTAGGATCTTTTTTATCCTTGTTTAGAGAAAATTATAAAAAAATAGTGAAAAAATAAAAAAGTTTAATTCCTACTAGTGCCTTTTCAAGAAATGAGGGAAAAATTTAGGAAAAAGGAAAAATCCGTGTTATTTGCTTGTTCTGTGCGTTCTTTTCATCGTCCTTTGTTTTCACCTTGTTACAAAACACCTCGACACGTCTTAGCCTGCAGTTGTGATTTGTACTTTGGATCTGGATTGAACAGTCGCTAATCTACACTCGTTAATTGCTAATCCTTGCTGTCATATTGTGTGCCTACCCATAGCTCCACATATTCTTCTATCAGCACAGGTTCATCTTGCAACTGTTACCCATGCTCAACAACAGATTACTTCACCCTGTTTGGTTTCATCAAAATTGCCAAAAGAATTCAGGAAAATAAAGAAAAAAAATTGTCAAAGTTTTTGCACGCTTTTCAGAGAACGTTTTGTATTTTTGTAGACCACATCCCACCTCAGTTGTAGGTGCCAATTTTTGTGGTTGCATCTTTTTTGATCCTTGTTCAGAGAAAATTATAAAAGAACAGTGAAAAATAAAAAAGTTTGATTCCTACTAGTGCCTTTTGAAAAAATCAGAGAAAAATTTACGAAAAAGGAAAAATCCATGTTATTTGCTTGTTCTGTGCGTTCTTTGCCATCGTCCTTTCTTTTCAATTTGTTGCACTACGTCTCGACACGTCTTAGCCAGGAGTTGTGTTTTGTACTTTGCATCCGGATTGAACAGTCACTAATCGGCACTCGTTAATTGCTAATCCTTGCTGTCATATTGCGTGCCTACCCATAGCTCCACATATTCTTCTATCAGCACTGGTTCATCTTGCAACTGTTACCCACGCTCAACAACAGATTGTTTCGCCATGTTTGGTTTCATCAAAATTGCCAAAAAAATTCAGGAAAATAAAGAAAAAAATTATCAAAGTTTTTGCACACTTTTCAGAGAACGTGTTGTATTTCTGTAGACCACATCCCACCTCAGTTATAGGTGCCAATTTTTGTGGTTGTATCTTTTTTATCCTCATTCAGAGAAAATTTTATAAAAAATAGGGATTAAATAAAAAAGTTTCATTCCTTCTAGTGTCTTTTGGAAAAATCAGAGAAAAATTCAGGAAAAAGGAAAAATCCGTGTTATTTGCTTGTTCTGTGCGTTCTTTCCATCGTCCTTTTTTTTCACCTTGTTGCGCTACGTCCCGACACGTCTTAGCCAGCAGCTGTGAATTGTACTTTGGATCCGGATTGAACAATTGCTAATTTGCGCTCGTTAATTACTAATCCTTGCTGTCATATAGTGTGCCTACCCATATCTCCACATATTCTTCTATCAGCACAGGTTCATCTCGCTACTGTTACCCACGCTCCACAACAGATTGCTTCGCCCTGTGTGGTTTCATCAAAATTGCCAAAAAAATTCAAAAAAATAAAGAAAAAAATTGTCAAAGTTTTTGCACGCTTTTCAGAGAACGTGTTGTATTTCTGTAGACCACATCCCACCTCAGTTGTAGGTGCCAATTTTTGTGGTAGCATCTTTTTTAATCCTTGTTTAGAGAAAATTATCAAAAATAGTGAAAAAATAAAAAAGTTTGATTCCTACAAGTGCCTTTTGGAAAATTTTTGGAAAAATTCAGGAAAAAGGAAAAATCCGTGTTATTTGCTTGTTCGGTGCGTTCTTTCCATCGTTCTTTGTTTTCACCTTGTTGCGCTACGTCTCGACACGTCTTAGCCAGTAGCTGTGGTTTGTACTTTGGATCCGGATTGAACAATCGCTAATCTGCACTCATTAATTGCTAATCCTTGCTGTTATATTGTGTGCCAACCCATTGCTCCACATATTCTTCTATCAGCGTAGGTTCATCTTGCAACTGTTACCCACGCTCAACAACAGATTGTTTCACCCTATTTAGTTTCATCAAAATTGCCAAAAAATTCAGGAAAATAAAGAAAAAAATTGTCAAAGTTTTTGCACGCTTTTCAGAGAACATGTTGTATTTCTGTAGACCACATCCCAACTCAGTTGTAGGCGCCAATTTTTGTGGTTGCATCTTTTTTGATCCTTGTTCAGAGAAAATTATAAAAAAATAGTGAAAAAATAAAAAAGTTTGATTCCTACTAGTGCCTTTTGAAGAAATGAGGGAAAAATTTAGGAAAAAGGAAAAATCCGTGTTATTTGCTTGTCCTGTGCGTTCTTTTCATCGTCCTTTGTTTTCACCTTGTTACACAACGCCTCGACACGTCTTAGCCAGCAGCTGTGATTTGTACTTTGGATCCGGATTGAACAATCCCTAATCTGCACTCGTTAATTGCTAATCCTTGCTGTCATATTGTGTGCCTACCCATAACTCCACATATTCTTCTATCAGCACAGGTTCATCTTGCGACTATTACCCACGCTCAACAACTAATTGCTTCGCCCTGTTTAGTTTCATCAAAATTGCTAAAAAAATTCAGGAAAATAAAAAAAATTATCAAAGTTTTTGCACGCTTTTCAGAGAAGGTTTTGTATTTCTGTAGACCACTTCCCACCTCAGTTGTAGGTGCCAATTTTTGTGGTTGCATCTTTTTTGATCCTTGATCAGAAAAAATTATAAAAGAACAGTGAAAAAATAAAAAAGTTTGATTCCTACTAGTGCCTTTTGAAAAAATCGGAGAAAAATTTAAGAAAAAGGAAAAATCCATGTTATTTGCTTGTTCTGTGCGTTCTTTGCCATCGTCCTTTCTTTTTAATTTGTTGCACTACGTCTCGACACGTCTTAGCCAGGAGCTGTGTTTTATACTTTGGATCCGGATTGAACAGTCACTAATCGGCACTCGTTAATTGCTAATCCTTGCTGTCATATTGGGTGCCTACCCATAGCTCCACATATTCTTCTATCAGCACTGGTTCATCTTGCAACTGTTACCCACGCTCAACAACAGATTGCTTCGCCATGTTTGGTTTCATCAAAATTGCCAAAAAAATTCAGGAAAATAAAGAAAAAAATTATCAAAGTTTTTGCACACTTTTCAGAGAACGTGTTGTATTTCTGTAGACCACATCCCACCTCAGTTATAGGTGCCAATTTTTGTGGTTGTATCTTTTTTATCCTCATTCAGAGAAAATTTTATAAAAAATAGGGATTAAATAAAAAAGTTTCATTCCTTCTAGTGTCTTTTGGAAAAATCAGAGAAAAATTCAGGAAAAAGGAAAAATCCGTGTTATTTGCTTGTTCTGTGCGTTCTTTCCATCGTCCTTTTTTTTCACCTTGTTGCGCTACGTCCCGACACGTCTTAGCCAGCAGCTGTGAATTGTACTTTGGATCCGGATTGAACAATCGCTAATTTGCGCTCGTTAATTACTAATCCTTGCTGTCATATTGTGTGCCTACCCATATCTCCACATATTCTTCTATCAGCACAGGTTCATCTCGCCACTGTTACCCACGCTCCACAACAGATTACTTCGCTCTGTGTGGTTTCATCAAAATTGCCAAAAAAATTCAAAAAAATAAAGATAAAAATTGTCAAAGTTTTTGCACGCTTTTCAGAGAACGTGTTGTATTTCTGTAGACCACATCCCACCTCAGTTGTAGGTGCCAATTTTTGTGGTAGCATCTTTTTTAATCCTTGTTTAGAGAAAATTATCAAAAAATAGTGAAAAAATAAAAAAGTTTGATTCCTACAAGTGCCTTTTGGAAAATTTTTGGAAAAATTCAGGAAAAAGGAAAAATCCGTGTTATTTGCTTGTTCGGTGCGTTCTTTCCATCGTTCTTTGTTTTCACCTTGTTGCGCTACGTCTCGACACGTCTTAGCCAGTAGCTGTGATTTGTACTTTGGATCCGGATTGAACAATCGCTAATCTGCACTCATTAATTGCTAATCCTTGCTGTTATATTGTGTGCCAACCCATTGCTCCACATATTCTTCTATCAGCGTATGTTCATCTTGCAACTGTTACCCACGCTCAACAACAGATTGTTTCACCCTGTTTAGTTTCATCAAAATTGCCAAAAAAATTCAGGAAAATAAAGAAAAAAATTGTCAAAGTTTTTGCATGCTTTTCAGAGAACATGTTGTATTTCTGTAGACCACATCCCAACTCAGTTGTAGGCGCCAATTTTTGTGGTTGCATCTTTTTTGATCCTTGTTCAGAGAAAATTATAAAAAAAATAGTCAAAAAATAAAAAAGTTTGATTCCTACTAGTGCCTTTTGAAGAAATGAGCGAAAAATTTAGGAAAAAGGAAAAATCCGTGTTATTTGCTTGTCCTGTGCGTTCTTTTCATCGTCCTTTGTTTTCACCTTGTTACACAACGCCTCGACACGTCTTAGCCAGCAACTGTGATTTGTACTTTGGATCCGGATTGAACAATCCCTAATCTGCACTCGTTAATTGCTAATCCTTGCTGTCATATTGTGTGCCTACCCATAGCTCCACATATTCTTCTATCAGCACAGGTTCAACTTGCGACTATTACCCACGCTCAACAACTAATTGCTTCGCCCTGTTTAGTTTCATCAAAATTGCCAAAAAAATTCAGGAAAATAAAAAAAAATTATCAAAGTTTTTGCACGCTTTTCAGAGAACGTTTTGTATTTCTGTAGACCACTTCCCACCTCAGTTGTAGGTGCCAATTTTTGTGGTTGCATCTTTTTTGATCCTTGTTCAGAAAAAATTATAAAAGAATAGTGAACAAATAAAAAAGTTTGATTCCTACTAGTGCCTTTTGAAAAAATCAGGGAAAAATTTACGAATAAGGAAAAATCCGTGTTATTTGCTTGTTCTATGCGTTCTCTTCCATCGTCCTTTCTTTTCAATTTGTTGCACTACGTCTCGACACGTCTTAACCAGGAGCTATAATTTGTACTTTGGATCCGGATTGAACAGTCACTAATCGGCACTCGTTAATTGCTAATCCTTGCTGTCATATTGTGTGCCTACCCTTAGCTCCACATATTCTTCTATCAGCACTGGTTCATCTTGCAACTGTTACCCACGCTCAACAACAGATTGCTTCGCCATGTTTAGTTTCATCAAAATTGCCAAAAAAATTCAGGAAAATAAAGAAAAAAAATTATCAAAGTTTTTGCACGTTTTTCGGAGAACGTGTTGTATTTCTGTAGACCACATCCCACCTCAGTTGTAGGTGCCAATTTTTGTGGTTGTATCTTTTTTATACTTATTCAGAGAAAATTTTATAAAAAATAGTGAAAAAATAAAAAAGTTTCATTCCTACTAGTGCCCTTTGGAAAAATCAGGGAAAATTTCAGGAAAAAGGAAAAATCCGTGTTATTTGCTTGTTCTGTGCGTTCTTTCCATCGTCCTTTGTTTTCACCTTGTTGCGCTACGTCTCGACACGTCTTAGCCAGCAGCTGTGAATTGTACTTTGGATCCGGATTGAACAATCACTAATTTGCGCTCGTTAATTGCTAATCCTTGCTGTCATATTGTGTGCCTAACCATATCTCCACATATTCTTCTATCAGCACAGGTTCATCTTGCAACTGTTACCCACGCTCCACAACAGGTTGCTTCGCCCTGTTTGGTTTCATCAAAATTGCCAAAAAAATTCAAAAAAATAAAGAAAAAAATTGTCAAAGTTTTTGCACGCTTTTCAGAGAACGTGTTGTATTTCTGTAGACCACATCCCACCTCAGTTGTAGGTGCCAATTTTTGTGGTAGTGTTGACGGTTCTTAAGTATCAATTATAACCATCAAATAAATAAAGAAAAGGACCTATATGCAAGCAACACCTAGAATTAGGGTTTGATCTAACAGAATTCCACGAGTTTTGCTGTTTATCTATTTCTGCAGGGGGTTATCAGGAAATACAGAAGAAAGGCCCACATGTCGGAATAATGACGGGATATTAACCAAACACGCAATTATCTTACATCTAGAAGATTCCAGAAGCCACGGGAACGAACGGGAGCCGTAACGGGGCCGGACACAGGGCGCCCGCCCTGTGCCCTAGGGCGCCCGCCCTGCCCCCGGGACCAATCAGGTCGAGTCTCGCGGATTATGCTCCACCGCCTTTGAGGATCAAGGAAAACCGTAGGATGAAGGTCGGTTTGATCCGACGGTCCAGATTCATCCAAAAGGGCTATATAAGCAAGGCCCCTGACCCCTGGTGGAGAAGACCCCAATTCATTATTCAGTTGCATATCTCTAGTTAGGGTTTAGAGAGAGAGGTTCCCTCTAGGGTTCCCACCTCTTAGGGCTTAGCATCCAATGTGAAAGTAGAATTAGTTCTACTAGATTGAGAGAGATAGAGTGGAGGTGTAGATCGGAGGAAGCCGGCTTGTCGGTGTCTACTCCGAGGTTGTACCTGCGGGAGCAAGTTCTTCTAACCCGAGGCTTGTTCTCAGGATTCTTCAGTATTTCGACTTCTAAATTCTAGTAAGTTCTTTGTTTTATTGTTCTTTGGTTTATGAGTTTACTTTGATCTCTTCGCGTAGAGTTTAGAGTAATCATCTCTAGCGTAAACGTGGTGTTTAAGCTAGGATACTCGTAGATATCCCCTCATCTAGCCGGACCGTGGTAGTAGCGAGGAACGTGACAATTCTGAGTTACCTTTGTATTCCATATCCCATTAGCAGGATCGATAGGGTTTATAGGTGCGGGTTGAACATCCTTTGTGGTGTCTAGATTCCGTAAACCTCCCCAATAGAACAGTAGATCATCCTTACCAAGGTTAGAAGAAGAGTGCGGTTGTAGTCTTCTCTATACATCACTCACATCGAATCATAGTGGTTGTAGCCTAAAGGTTAGTAGTAATAGATTTGGTTAGTCAGATGCACTCTTTCTCCTAGTGGTAAAAATATAAATACGATACCCAGGATAACATCTCGGGTGAAGTGCTCACCGATATCTGTGCGCTTGTGGATCCTATTTCCTAATTGCGTTACCAAATATCAACAAGCATTTCTGGCGCCGTTGCCGGGGAGAAAGACGGATTGCTGAGATAACCTTGAGTCTTACTACTAGCTTGTATTCATACTTTTTATTTTCTTATCTTTTTCATTCTTTCTTTTTCTTTTTACCAAAAATGGAAAACCAAGGTTCTATATCTATCTTTGATGCCACAACACCTTCAGCAACTGACCTTTTACCATGGGAGTCATCACAGCCTATCCATACACCCCAGTATAAGTTAAGTTCAAGGTTGATTGCGATGATTCAAAATTTATCTTTTTCGGGAAAGGAAGACGAAAACCCTTACCTTCATATTAGAGATTTTGAGCAGACATGCGATTGTCTTCGCATTGATGGCATCTCTGATAAGACTTTACGTTGGAAGCTTTTTCCTTTTTCTTTAAGAGGAGAAGCTAGACGATGGTATAGTCAGAAGGTAAGTCAACAGCAAGGTGAATGGGGAGTTTTAAGAGCCAACTTTTGTCTAGATTTTTATTCCCTTGACCGTACTGGTGACCTTAGACTCGAAGTCCTATCTTTTAAACAAAAAGATAATGAAACTTTGGGGAAATCCTAGAAACGTTTTTCTGATCTTTTAGAATCTGGTCCAAAACTTTTGCTTGAAGACACTGTTCTTTTATTTCACTTTTTTTGAGGTCTTCAGAAAGATAATAAACAAATGCTGCATACTATGGCTAGAGGTTCTTTCTTTCGTATCCCTACTGATGAAGCTAAGGGGATCTTGAATAGAATCCTAGAAGCTGAGATGGATAATGCCCTCCATGATAAAACCTACGAAGCCGAAGTAGACACTCTACCAAATTTTTCATCTACTTTAGCTATCCCAGGTTCTGAGCCACAAAAGGAAGAAATTCCACCACCTGATTTCATGCTAGACATAGAATCCGATCTCTTTGCCGATTTTGGAAACATTTCAAACTACCATTCTATAGACCGACCCCAAAACGGCCAATTCAGCATTTGTTTACCAAGTGAACGTCAATTGAGAGAGCTTATCTCGGTTATGAGTAGCGGATGGTTAGAGGAGTCAGAGCTTTCCTCTGAAGTAATCCGAGTGGACACACCCTCTATAACTATACGCTGTGCTTATAATTCTGATCAATTTAACGCTCTCTATAATCCTGTTGTGGGGATCAATATTATGTCCGAAGCTTTTGCACTTAATTTATTTGGGAAACTTGTTTTAACCCCCACAACAAAGGTCATAAAGGAATCTTCGGGACGATTAGTCCCCAGTCTTGGAATTATTAATGTCCTACCCTTTATGGTAGAAGGCTCCATGGTTCATTTGAACTTTTATATCTTTGATATATGGGGTTTCGACCTACTGATTGGACAACCTTTTAGAAGACTCCTTTATGAAGGTCAAACTAGAAAGCTCCACATTTCCTTGGGAAAGGATTTTAAACTTCCAATTACAATAACTCACTCCTTGAATAATAAGACCGAGCCATATCTTTTGCCTGATCCTATGGAGGAGGTAAAGGCTGCATCTCTAGAACTTTTAGATGATCCAGACTTAGAAGAGGAAGCCCCCTTCTTCACTGAAGAAGAGGCCGAACCTTCTGAACCTGAACCCTTAGATGAGTTTGCAGAAACACCTAGACCCCCCATAGAACTCAAAACTTTACCACCCGGTCTTACCTATGCTTTCCTAAACAATAATCCAGAGTTTCCTGTGATCGTTAGTAATAAACTCACTCAGGAGCAAACTCTGCGATTAATGACCATTCTTAAAAAACACCACTCTGTTTTCGGCTACTCACTTCAAGATCTCACAGGAATCAGTCCTATGATTTGTACCCATCGTATTCCGACAGATCCTTCTGTTACACCCTCTCGAGAGCCTCAACGTAGACTTAACAACGCGATGAGAGAGGTAGTTAAAAAAGAAGTTATAAAGTTGTTGCATGCAGGGATTATATATCCTGTGCCGCATAGTGAGTGGGTAAGCCCTGTTCAAGTTGTGCCTAAAAAGGGAGGCATGACTATTGTTACTAATGATAAGAATGAGCTAATTCCGCAACGCACCGTCACTGGGTGGCGGATGTGCATAGACTATAGAAAACTTAATAAAGCCACGAAAAAGGATCATTTTCCTTTGCCTTTTATAGATGAGATGCTTGAGCGGTTAGCAAAACACTCGTTTTTCTGTTTTCTAGATGGATATTCAGGGTATCACCAGATCCCTATCCATCCTGATGATCAAAGCAAAACCACTTTTACATGCCCATATGGAACGTATGCTTATCGTAGAATGTCTTTTGGGTTATGTAATGCACCAGCTTCTTTTCAAAGATGCATGATGTCTATATTTTCTGATATGATTGAAGAGATTATGGAAGTTTTCATGGATGATTTCTCAGTTTATGGAAAAACTTTTGATAGTTGTCTTAAGAACTTAGATAAGGTTTTGCAAAGATGTGAAGAAAAGCACTTAATCCTTAATTGGGAAAAATGTCATTTTATGGTTAGAGAAGGAATAGTGCTAGGACACCTAGTGTCTGAAAGAGGTATTGAGGTAGATAGAGCTAAAATTGAAGTAATTGAACAACTACCTCCACCTGTGAATATAAAAGGAATTCAAAGTTTTCTTGGCCATGCTGGTTTTTATCGCAGATTTATAAAAGACTTTTCATTTATTGCGAGACCACTTACTCTTTTGCTAGCCAAGGATGCTCCTTTCGAATTTGATGATGCATGTCTAAATTCTTTCAATTTATTAAAGCAAGCACTCATCTCTGCACCAATCATTCAACCCCCTGATTGGTCGTTGCCTTTTGAAATTATGTGTGATGCTAGTGATTATGCTGTGGGGGCAGTTTTGGGACAAACTAAAGATAAAAAGCATCATGCAATTGCTTATGCAAGTAAAACTTTGACAGGAGCTCAACTTAATTATGCAACCACTGAAAAAGAGCTTCTGGCTGTTGTTTTTGCCATTGATAAATTTAGATCTTATTTAGTTGGAGCTAAGATAATTGTTTACACTGATCATGCTGCACTAAAATATTTGCTCACTAAGAAAGATGCGAAACCCCGCTTAATCAGATGGATTTTATTACTCCAAGAATTTGACTTAGAAATAAAAGATAAAAAGGGAGTAGAAAATTTTGTTGCTGATCACTTGTCTAGAATGTACTTTAAGAATTCACAGGAACCCCCCATTAATGACTCACTCCGGGACGACATGCTTTACGGGATTAACAGATCTGACCCCTGGTATGCAGATATTGTTAATTTTATGGTTTCAGGTTATGTACCACCCGGAGCAAACAAGAAGAAGCTTATTCAGGAAAGTCGTTCACATATATGGGATGAGCCATATCTCTTCCGAGTATGCGCTGATGGCCTACTTAGAAGATGTGTGACCACTGAGGAAGGATTGAAGATCATCGACAGATGTCACTCATCACCATACGGAGGTCACTATAGAGCATTCCGTACACATTCAAAGATCTAGCAATGTGGATTCTACTGGCCTACGATGTACGATGACACGAAGCAATATATCAGAAGATGTGGGCCATGTCAAAGGCACGGAAACATAAATACAAGGGATGCCATGTCACTCACCAACAACCTTCAGATTGAACTCTTTGATGTCTGAGGAATAGACTACATGGGTCCATTTCCCCCATCTAAGAAGTGTGAGTTCATCTTGGTGGCGGTTGATTACGTCTCCAAGTGGGTAGAGGCACTACCTTGCAAACATGCCGACAATATCAGTTCGAAGAGGATGTTTGAGGAAATCATATTTCCAAGATTTGGAGTCCCCAGGATAGTGATAAGTGATGGAGGATCACACTTCATTGACAAGCGCTTCGAGCACTATCTATCAAGACATGGAATCCGTCACAATGTCGCTACTCCCTATCATCCTCAGACAAGTGGCCAAGCAGAGACTTCCAACAAGCAAATCAAGAACATTCTTCAGAAGACGGTGAACGAGATGGGAATGGCATGGAAGGACAAGTTACCCGATGCACTCTGGGCTTACCGGACAGCATACAAGACCCCAATTGGAATGTCTCCATACCAATTGGTATACGGAAAGACCTGTCACCTACCTATTGAACTTGAGTTCAAGGCACACTGGGCCATAAAAAGATGGAATATGGACCTAGATATCGCCGGAAAACATAGAAGAATGCAATTATCGGAGTTAGAAGAATGGCGGGAGAAAGCATATCACAATTCAAAGATCTACAAAGAAAGAGTCAAGAGATGGCATGACAAGAGGATCAAGAAGAAGGAGTTCTCACCCGGAGATAAGGTATTACTTTTTAATTCCAGGGTGAAGCTTTTCGGGCATGGAAAGCTCCGGAGCAAATGGGAAGGACCATTCAAGGTAATTCATTCATCATCCCACGGAGCTATCACACTTCAAAATGACAAAGGTACTTTATTCAAGGTAAATGGTCAACGTCTTAAATTATTTTTAGAGCCCAATAAAGAATTAGAAGAAATGGACGTGATCAATTTTTACCTTCCAATTAAAAATTAAAGCCCGATGCTTTTAATTTGACGTTTTTGGGCCAAGTATATATTTTTCGGGATAAAAACACGGTGAGAAACACACTCGAGAAAGCAGGCTTGTAGAGGAGCCGGACACAGGGCGGGCGCCCTGAGGATGAGGGTGGGCGCCCTGCCCCTGTCTCCCCTCGGCCCCAGACTTCTCCCACGCGATAACCTCGCCCGTTGCTATCTGAAAAATTCCGTCCTCGGTTTGTTTCGCAAACATGACGGCGGGAAGAGTCCCGACCATGCACGAGAGCAGTTTTTACCCCCTATATAAACAGACCCCCAACGTCAGCTTTTAGCACCAATTCATTCAAGCCTTCTCTCCTTCCTCAAATTAGATCTTGCTTAGTTCCTAGCTGCTCCAATGGCCGAGAAGTTCCATGTCGATTGGGAAGTCGTCCCCTACGACCTCAACAAGAAGCCCAAGGAGGATCCCGACGCCTACGCTCTCGTCCCGGCCAACACAGAGCGACAGCTAGAAGCCATGCCACCACATCAACGCAGCTCTGCCCAATCCTACTTTGCTCGCCCAGTTCTTACCGCACCTACGCAGCCCCTATTGCTCGAAGGCTCGCCATCATCGTCGAAAGGGAAGGAGATCATCAAGGTACCAGCCGGAACAAAGATCCTGCCGCCAAAACCCAATGAGCGGATCATCGGAGTGAAGACCAACCGGAGCGGCGAGATCTCTAGTGTTCGCTATACCACGGAGGAGAGACCTTACTTCGAGGGTGTTAGGGCAGCTAAGGTCCGCTTCGTTCCTCCGAAGGAAGCACCCAAGCATGCTCTTAATGCTTTCGAGACACCTCCCAAGCGCCGCAGGACCATTGTAGATGTGGATGAGGAGCTACGGGTGATCAAGAACAACATTATAGAAATTCAGAACTCCAATATCTCTATGGATCGGAGGACCTTCAACCATAACACTATGATCCTAAAGCTACGGGATGACCTTGCCGACGCCAACAAGAGGATCGATGAGTTAGAGCATAGTCTTAGGAGGCGTGAGCGTCGCTGAGCTATCTAGATTAGATTTTGAGGCTATATGTGTCTTAGCTATTATTAGATTCGATTAGGTTCGCTTATAATCAGTTTAGATCTATTATATTCGGTTATTATTATTATTCGGTTGTAATAAATGCCTCAAGATTAATAAAGATTATTATTAGTATGTCTTGTGTGTCTCTACTTTACTTTTGTGCAAGAAAGCAGAAAACAAGTATGGGGGAGATTCCCTGACATGTCACACACACTTCGATCGCACCACTCCATGAACCAGGTACACACTCTGCACACTTTTATTACACACTTACACACTCACCTTAGTTTGTGCAGAATTTTATCTCTCTAAACATGATAAATTAAAAGGATAAAAATGCTTATAATCATGATCAATCTCACTCTGTGATATTTCCTGGAAACCTGCAATTATTAAAATTATTTCAAAACCCTGTGTTGGTAAAAGTCATTGTGGAATAAGAGATGGTAAGGGTATGAGTACCTTATTCTTAGTATCTTTATTGCTTGGAGAATTTGTTTTAAAAATCTCAAAATTATAGCTACCATCCTCAAGTTTTATATGCCTGCTAAACATGAAAATATTAATTAAAGCTATCTACTTTGGATTGAGTTTGTTCAAAACAAGTTAGACCCTTGTTGAGAGATTTATCATACTCCTAAGATCAAGACATTTTTATTCAGAAAGATTCACTCTTCCGAAGTATTATTGCGTTAGAGGCATGGGCTATGCAAAATTATGAATATATCGAGGGAATAAAAAGGAGCAAGTGCTCGATAACCTCGTGGAAAAAAATGGACAAGTGTCCGGCAGTAGAATTAGGGGTACCTCGGTATCCACCCAAAATAAAAAAAAGAGAAAATGAGATATGATAAAAATATGATGAAAAGAAAATGATAGCCCATGGTCCCTCTAATAAGCAATATGCCAGTAAGAGTGACAAGTTTTTAATTTTCAAAATCTTTGATCTAAGAGTATGGTATTCTTCTCCTCGGATCCGGTTTTGACCATACAATAAATGCAAGGTATGTATGCTTAAAGAATTATTTTTGCAAAATCAAAACAGCCTTAGAGAGAAATATAAAAGATAATGAGTGATTCTGAGGGTACCTATGAGGATAAAGGTATGCTAAGTTTTTCTTTTCAAAAATATGTAAAAACTCCAAGTGATAGGGATTAAGAAGAAGAAAGGCTCTTTACTCTGACCATATATTTCCCTGACTATAAGTGCACAGTGGATTTTTACAACACCCTGCAGGTATGAAAGAATGTTTCAACCCCAGATGTTTTATTAACCAACCTTTTCTCGAGGACGAGTAAAAGCCTAAGTATGGGGGTGTTTGTTGACGGTTCTTAAGTATCAATTATAACCATCAAATAAATAAAGAAAAGGACCTATATGCAAGCAACACCTAGAATTAGGGTTTGATCTAACAGAATTCCACGAGTTTTGCTGTTTATCTATTTCTGCAGGGGGTTATCAGGAAATACGGAAGAAAGGCCCACATGTCGGAATAATGACGGGATATTAACCAAACACGCAATTATCTTACATCTAGAAGATTCCAGAAGCCACGGGAACGTACGGGAGCCGTAACGGGGCCGGACACAGGGCGCCCGCCCTGTGCCCTAGGGCGCCCGCCCTGCCCCCGGGACCAATCAGGTCGAGTCTCGCGGATTATGCTCCACCGCCTTTGAGGATCAAGGAAAACCGTAGGATGAAGGTTGGTTTGATCCGACGGTCCAGATTCATCCAAAAGGGCTATATAAGCAAGGCCCCTGACCCCTGGTGGAGAAGACCCCAATTCATTATTCAGTTGCATATCTCTAGTTAGGGTTTAGAGAGAGAGGTTCCCTCTAGGGTTCCCACCTCTTAGGGCTTAGCATCCAATGTGAAAGTAGAATTAGTTCTACTAGATTGAGAGAGATAGAGTGGAGGTGTAGATCGGAGGAAGCCGGCCTGTCGGTGTCTACTCCGAGGTTGTACCTGCGGGAGCAAGTTCTTCTAACCCGAGGCTTGTTCTCAGGATTCTTCAGTATTTCGACTTCTAAATTCTAGTAAGTTCTTTGTTTTATTGTTCTTTGGTTTATGAGTTTACTTTGATCTCTTCGCGCAGAGTTTAGAGTAATCATCTCTAGTGTAAACGTGGTGTTTAAGCTAGGATACTCATAGATATCCCCTCGTCTAGCCAGACCGTGGTAGTAGCGAGGAACGTGACAATTCCGAGTTACCTTTGTATTCCATATCCCATTAGCAGGATCGATAGGGTTTATAGGTGCGGGTTGAACATCCTTTGTGGTGTCTAGATTCCGTAAACCTCCCCAATAGAACAGTAGATCATCCTTACCAAGGTTAGAAGAAGAGTGCGGTTGTAGTCTTCTCTATACATCACTCACATCGAATCATAGTGGTTGTAGCCTAAAGGTTAGTAGTAATAGATTTGGTTAGTCAGATGCACTCTTTCTCCTAGTGGTAAAAATATAAATACGATACCCAGGATAACATCTCGGGTGAAGTGCTCACCGATATCCGTGCGCTTGCGGATCCTATTTCCTAATTGCGTTACCAAATATCAACAGGTAGCATCTTTTTTAATCCTTGTTCAGAGAAAATTATAAAAAAAATAGTGAAAAAATAAAAAAGTTTGATTTCTACTGGTGCCTTTTGGAAAAATTTTGGAAAAATTCAGGAAAAAGGAAAAATCCGTGTTATTTGCTTGTTCGGTGCGTTCTTTCCATCGTTCTTTGTTTTCACCTTGTTGCGCTACGTCTCGACACGTCTTAGCCAGTAGCTGTGATTTGTACTATGGATCCGGATTGAACAATCGCTAATCTGCACTCATTAATTGCTAATCCTTGCTGTTATATTGTGTGCCAACCCATTGCTCCACATATTCTTCTATCAGCGTAGGTTCATCTTGCAGCTGTTACCCACGCTCAACAACAGATAGTTTCACCCTGTTTAGTTTCATCAAAATTGCCAAAAAAATTCAGGAAAATAAAGAAAAAAATTGTCAAAGTTTTTGCACGCTTTTCAGAGAACATGTTGTATTTCTGTAGACCACATCCCAACTCAGTTGTAGGCGCCAAATTTTGTGGTTGCATCTTTTTTGATCCTTGTTCAGAGAAAATTATAAAAAAAATAGTGAAAAAATAAAAAAGTTTTATTCCTACTAGTGCCTTTTGAAGAAATGAGGGAAAAATTTAGGAAAAAGGAAAAATCCGTGTTATTTGCTTGTCCTGTGCGTTCTTTTCATCGTCCTTTGTTTTCACCTTGTTACACAACGCCTCGACACGTCTTAGCCAGCAGCTGTGATTTGTACTTTGGATCCGGATTGAACAGTCGCTAATCTGCACTCGTTAATTGCTAATCCTTGCTGTCATATTGTGTGCCTACCCATAGCTCCACATATTCTTCTATCAGCACAGGTTCATCTTGCAACTATTACACACGCTCAACAACTAATTGCTTCGCCCCGTTTAGTTTCATCAAAATTACCAAAAAAATTCAGGAAAATAAAAAAAAAATTATCAAAGTTTTTGCACGCTTTTCAGAGAACGTTTTGTATTTCTGTAGACCACTTCCCACCTCAGTTGTAGGTGCCAATTTTTGTGGTTGCATCTTTTTTGATCCTTGTTCAAAAAAAATTATAAAAAAATAGTGAACAAATAAAAAAGTTTGATTCCTACCAGTGCCTTTTGAAAAAATCAGGGAAAAATTTACGAATAAGGAAAAATCCGTGTTATTTGCTTGTTCTGTGCGTTCTCTTCCATCGTCCTTTCTTTTCAATTTGTTGCACTACGTCTCGACACGTCTTAACCAGGAGCTATGATTTGTACTTTGGATCCGGATTGAACAGTCACTAATCGGCACTCGTTAATTGCTAATCCTTGCTGTCATATTGTGTGCCTACCCTTAGCTCCACATATTCTTCTATCAGCACTGGTTCATCTTGCAACTGTTACCCACGCTCAACAACAGATTGCTTCGCCATGTTTAGTTTCATCAAAATTGCCAAAAAAATTTAGGAAAATAAAGAAAAAAATTATCAAAGTTTTTGCATGTTTTTCGGAGAACGTGTTGTATTTCTATAGACCACATCCCACCTCAGTTGTAGGTGCCAATTTTTGTGGTTGTATCTTTTTTTATACTTATTCATAGAAAATTTTATAAAAAATAGTGAAAAAATAAAAAAGTTTGATTCCTACTAGTGCCCTTTGGAAAAATCAGGGAAAAATTCAGGAAAAAGGAAAAATCCGTGTTATTTGCTTGTTCTGTGCGTTCTTTCCATCGTCCTTTGTTTTCACCTTGTTGCGCTACGTCTCGACACGTCTTAGCCAGCAGCTGTGAATTGTACTTTGGATCCGGATTGAACAATCACTAATTTGCGCTCGTTAATTGCTAATCCTTGCTGTCATATTGTGTGCCTAACCATATCTCCACATATTCTTCTATCAGCACAGGTTCATATCGCATCTGTTACCCACGCTCCACAACAGGTTGCTTCGCCCTGTTTGGTTTCATTAAAATTGCCAAAAAAATTCAGAAAAATAAAGAAAAAAATTGTCAAAGTTTTTGCACGCTTTTCAGAGAACGTGTTGTATTTCTGTAGACCACATCCCACCTCAGTTGTAGGTGCCAATTTTTGTGGTAGCATCTTTTTTAATCCTTGTTCAGAGAAAATTATAAAAAAAATAGTGAAAAAATAAAAAAGTTTGATTCCTACTGGTGCCTTTTGGAAAAATTTTGGAAAAATTCAGGAAAAAGGAAAAATCCGTGTTATTTGCTTGTTCGGTGCGTTCTTTCCATCGTTCTTTGTTTTCACCTTGTTGCGCTACGTCTCGACACGTCTTAGCCAGTAGCTGTGATTTGTACTTTGGATCCGGATTGAACAATCGCTAATCTGCACTCATTAATTGCTAATCCTTGCTGTTATATTGTGTGCCTACCCATTGCTCCACATATTCTTCTATCAGCATAGGTTCATCTTGCAACTGTTACCCACGCTCAACAACAGATTGCTTCACCCTGTTTAGTTTCATCAAAATTGCCAAAAAAATTCAGGAAAATAAAGAAAAAAAATTGTCAAAGTTTTTGCACGCTTTTTCAGAGAACATGTTGTATTTCTGTAGACCACATCCCAACTCAGTTGTAGGTGCCAATTTTTGTGGTTGCATATTTTTTGATCCTTGTTCAGAGAAAATTATAAAAAAATAGTGAAAAAATAAAAAAGTTTGATTCCTACTAGTGCCTTTTGAAGAAATGAGGGAAAAATTTAGGAAAAAGGAAAAATCCGTGTTATTTGCTTGTTCTGTGCGTTCTTTTCATCGTCCTTTGTTTTCACCTTGTTACACTACGCCTCGACACGTCTTAGCCAGCAGCTGCGATTTGTACTTTGGATCCGGATTGAACAGTCGCTAATCTGCACTCGTTAATTGCTAATAATTGCTGTCATATTGTGTGCCTACCCATAGCTCCACATATTCTTCTATCAGCACAGGTTCATCTTGCAACTGTTACCCATGCTCAACAACAGATTGCTTCGCCCTGTTTGGTTTCATCAAAATTGCCAAAAAAAATTCAGGAAAGTAAAGAAAAAAAATTGTCAAAGTTTTTAAACGCTTTTTAGAGAACGTTTTGTATTTTTGTAGACCACATCCCACCTCAGTTGTAGGTGCCAATTTTTGTGGTTGCATCTTTTTTGATCCTTGTTCAGAGAAAGTTATAAAAGAATAGTGAAAAAATAAAAAAGTTTGATTCCTACTAGTGCCTTTTGAAAAAATCAGGGAAAAATTTACGAAAAAGGAAAAATCCATGTTATTTGATTGTTCTGTGCGTTCTTTTCAATATTCCTTTCTTTTCAATTTGTTGCACTACGTCTCGACACGTGTTAGCTAGGAGCTGTGATTTGTACTTTGGATCCGGATTGAACAGTCACTAATCGGCACTCGTTAATTGCTAATCCTTGTTGTCATATTGTGTGCCTACCCATAGCTCCACATATTCTTCTATCAGCACAGGTTCATCTTGCAATTGTTACCCACGCTCAACAACTAATTGCTTCGCCCTGTTTAGTTTCATCAAAATTGCAAAAAAAATTCAGGAAACTAAAGAAAAAAATTATCAAAGTTTTTGCATGCTTTTCAGAGAACGTTTTGTATTTCTGTAGACCACATCCCACCTCAGTTGTAGGTGCTAATTTTTGTCGTTGCATCTTTTGTGATCCTTGTTCAGAAAAAATTATAAAAGAATAGTGAACAAATAAAAAAGTTTGATTCCTACTAGTGCCTTTTGAAAAAATCAGGGAAAAATTTACGAATAAGGAAAAATCCGTGTTATTTGCTTGCTCTGTGCGTTCTCTTCCATCATCCTTTCTTTTCAATTTGTTGCACTACGTCTCGACACGTCTTAACCAGGAGCTATGATTTGTACTTTGGATCCGGATTGAACAGTCACTAATCGGCACTCGTTAATTGCTAATCCTTGCTGTCATATTGTGTGCCTACCCTTAGCTCCACATATTCTTCTATCAGCACTGGTTCATCTTGCAACTGTTATCCACGCTCAACAACAGATTGCTTCGCCATGTTTAGTTTCATCAAAATTGCCAAAAAAATTTAGGAAAATAAAGAAAAAAAATTATCAAAGTTTTTGCACATTTTTCGGAGAACGTGTTGTATTTCTGTAGACCACATCCCACCTCAGTTGTAGGTGCCTATTTTTGTGGTTGTATCTTTTTTATACTTATTCAGAGAAAATTTTATAAAAAATAGTGAAAAAATAAAAAAGTTTCATTCCTACTAGTGCCTTTTGGAAAAATCAGGGAAAATTCAGGAAAAAGGAAAAATCCGTGTTATTTGCTTGTTCTGTGCGTTCTTTCCATCGTCCTTTGTTTTCACCTTGTTGCGCTACGTCTCGACAGGTCTTAGCCAGCAGCTGTGAATTATACTTTGGATCTGGATTGAACAATCACTAATTTGCGCTCGTTAATTGCTAATCCTTGCTGTCATATTGTGTGCCTAACCATATCTCCACATATTCTTCTATCAGCACAGGTTCATCTCGCAACTGTTACCCATGCTCCACAACAGGTTGCTTCGCCCTGTTTGGTTTCATCAAAATTGCCAAAAAAATTCAGAAAAATAAAGAAAAAAATTATCAAAGTTTTTGCACGCTTTTCAGAGAACGTGTTGTATTTCTGTAGACCACATCCAACCTCTGTTGTAGGTGCCAATTTTTGTGGTAGCATCTTTTTTAATCCTTGTTCAGAGAAAATTATAAAAAAATAGTGAAAAAATAAAAAAGTTTGATTCCTACTGGTGCCTTTTGGAAAAATTTTGGAAAAATTCAGGAAAAAGGAAAAATCCGTGTTATTTGCTTGTTCGGTGCGTTCTTTCCATCGTTCTTTATTTTCACCTTGTTGCGCTACGTCTCGACACATCTTAGCCAGTAGCTGTGATTTGTACTTTGGATCCGGATTGAACAATCGCTAATCTGCACTCATTAATTGCTAATCCTTGCTGTTATATTGCGTGCCTACCCATTGCATCACATATTCTTCTATCAGCATAGGTTCATCTTGCAACTGTTACCCACGCTCAACAACAGATTGCTTCACCCTGTTTAGTTTCATCAAAATTGCCAAAAAAATTCAGGAAAATAAAGAAAAAAAATTGTCAAAGTTTTTGCACGCTTTTCAGAGAACATGTTGTATTTCTGTAGACCACATCCCAACTCAGTTGTAGGAGTCAATTTTTGTGGTTACATCTTTTTTGATCCTTGTTCAGAGAAAATTATAAAAAAAATAGTGAAAAAATAAAAAAGTTTGATTCCTACTAGTGCCTTTTGAAGAAATGAGGGAAAAATTTAGGAAAAAGGAAAAATCCGTGTTATTTGCTTGTTCTGTGCGTTCTTTTCATCGTCCTTTGTTTTCACCTTGTTACACTATGCCTCGACACGTCTTAGCCAGCAGCTGTGATTTGTACTTTGGATCCGTATTGAACAGTCGCTAATCTGCACTCGTTAATTGCTAATCATTGCTGTCATATTGTGTGCCTACCCATAGCTCCACATATTCTTCTATCAGCACAGGTTCATCTTGCAACGGTTATCCATGCTCAACAATAGATTGCTTCGCCCTGTTTGGTTTCATCAAAATTGCAAAAAAAATTTAGGAAAGTAAAGAAAAAAAATTGTTAAAGTTTTTAAACGCTTTTTAGAGAACGTTTTGTATTTTGGTAGACCACATCCCACCTCAGTTGTAGGTGCCAATTTTTGTGGTTGCATCTTTTTTGATCCTTGTTCAGAGAAAATTATAAAAGAATAGTGAAAAAATAAAAAAAGTTTGATTCCTACTAGTGCCTTTTGAAAAAATCATGGAAAAATTTACGAATAAGGAAAAATCCGTGTTATTTGCTTGCTCTGTGCGTTCTCTTCCATCGTCCTTTCTTTTCAATTTGTTGCACTACGTCTCGACACGTCTTAACCAGGAGCTATGATTTGTACTTTGGATCCGGATTGAACAGTCACTAATCGGCACTCGTTAATTGCTAATCCTTGCTGTCATATTGTGTGCCTACCCTTAGCTCCACATATTCTTCTATCAGCACTGGTTCATCTTGCAACTGTTATCCACGCTCAACAACAGATTGCTTCGCCTTGTTTAGTTTCATCAAAATTGCCAAAAAAATTTAGGAAAATAAAGAAAAAAAATTATCAAAGTTTTTGCACATTTTTCGGAGAACGTGTTGTATTTCTGTAGACCACATCCCACCTCAGTTGTAGGTGCCTATTTTTGTGGTTGTATCTTTTTTATACTTATTCATAGAAAATTTTATAAAAAATAGTGAAAAAATAAAAAAGTTTCATTCCTACTAGTGCCTTTTGGAAAAATCAGGGAAAATTCAGGAAAAAGGAAAAATCCGTGTTATTTGCTTGTTCTGTGCGTTCTTTCCATCGTCCTTTGTTTTCACCTTGTTGCGCTACGTCTCGACAGGTCTTAGCCAGCAGCTGTGAATTATACTTTGGATCTGGATTGAACAATCACTAATTTGCGCTCGTTAATTGCTAATCCTTGCTGTCATATTGTGTGCCTAACCATATCTCCACATATTCTTCTATCAGCACAGGTTCATCTCGCAACTGTTACCCACGCTCCACAACAAGTTGCTTCGCCCTGTTTGGTTTCATCAAAATTGCCAAAAAAATTCAGAAAAATAAAGAAAAAAATTATCAAAGTTTTTGCACGCTTTTCAGAGAACGTGTTGTATTTCTGTAGACCACATCCCACCTCTGTTGTAGGTGCCAATTTTTGTCGTAGCATCTTTTTTAATCCTTGTTCAGAGAAAATTATAAAAAAATAGTGAAAAAATAAAAAAGTTTGATTCCTACTGGTGCCTTTTGGAAAAATTTTGGAAAAATTCAGGAAAAAGGAAAAATCCGTGTTATTTGCTTGTTCGGTGCGTTCTTTCCATCGTTCTTTATTTTCACCTTGTTGCGCTACGTCTCGACACGTCTTAGCCAGTAGCTGTGATTTGTACTTTGGATCCGGATTGAACAATCGCTAATCTGCACTCATTAATTGCTAATCCTTGCTGTTATATTGTGTGCCTACCCATTGCATCACATATTCTTCTATCAGCATAGGTTCATCTTGCAACTGTTACCCACGCTCAACAACAGATTGCTTCACCCTGTTTAGTTTCATCAAAATTGCCAAAAAAATTCAGGAAAATAAAGAAAAAAAATTGTCAAAGTTTTTGCACGCTTTTCAGAGAACATGTTGTATTTCTGTAGACCACATCCCAACTCAGTTGTAGGTGTCAATTTTTGTGGTTACATCTTTTTTGATTCCTACTAGTGCCTTTTGAAGAAATGAGGGAAAATTTAGGAAAAAGGAAAAATCCGTGTTATTTGCTTGTTCTGTGCGTTCTTTTCATCGTCCTTTGTTTTCACCTTGTTACACTATGCCTCGACACGTCTTAGCCAGCAGCTGTGATTTGTACTTTGGATCCGTATTGAACAGTCGCTAATCTGCACTCGTTAATTGCTAATCATTGCTGTCATATTGTGTGCCTACCCATAGCTCCACATATTCTTCTATCAGCACAGGTTCATCTTGCAACGGTTATCCATGCTCAACAACAGATTGCTTCGCCCTGTTTGGTTTCATCAAAATTGCCAAAAAAATTTAGGAAAGTAAAGAAAAAAAATTGTTAAAGTTTTTAAACGCTTTTTAGAGAACGTTTTGTATTTTGGTAGACCACATCGCACCTCAGTTGTAGGTGCCAATTTTTGTGGTTGCATCTTTTTTGATCCTTGTTCAGAGAAAATTATAAAAGAATAGTGAAAAAATAAAAAAAGTTTGAATCCTACTAGTGCCTTTTGAAAAAATGAGGGAAAAATTTACGAAAAAGGAAAAATCCCTGTTATTTGATTGTTCTGTGCGTTCTTTTCAATCGTCCTTTCTTTTCAATTTGTTGCACTACGTCTCGACACGTCTTAGCCAGGAGCTGTGATTTGTACTTTGGATCCGGATTGAACAGTCACTAATCGGCACTCGTTAATCGCTAATCCTTGCTGTCATATTGTGTGCCTACCCATAGCTCCACATATTCTTCTATCAGCACAGGTTCATCTTGCAACTGTTACCCACGCTCAACAACAGATTGCTTCGCCATGTTTGGTTTCATCAAAATTGCCAAAAAAAATTAGAAAAATAAAGAAAAAAAATTATCAAAGTTTTTGCACGCTTTTCAGAGAACGTGTTGTATTTCTGTAGACCACATCCCACCTCAGTTGTTGGTGTCAATTTTTGTGGTTGCATCTTTTTTGATCCTTGTTCAGAGAAAATTATAAAAAAAATAGTGAAGTTCCTTTTGGAAAAATCAGGAAAAAATTTAGGAAAAAGGAAAAATCTGTGTTATTTGATTGTTCTGTGCGTTCTTTTCCATCGTCCTTTCTTTTCAATTTGTTGCACTACGTCTCGACACGTCTTAGCCAGGAGCTGTGATTTGTACTTTGGATCCGGATTGAACAGTCACTAATCGGCTCTCGTTAATTGCTAATCCTTGCTGTCATATTGTGTGCCTACCCATATCTCCACATATTCTTCTATCGGCACAGGTTCATCTTGCAACTGTTACCCACGCTCAACAACAGATTGCTTCGCCATGTTTGGTTTCATCAAAATTGCCAAAAAAATTTAGAAAAATAAAGAAAAAAAATTGTCAAAGTTTTTGCACGCTTTTCAGAGAACGTGTTGTATTTCTGTAGACCACATCCCACCTCAGTTGTAGGTGCCAATTTTTGTGGTTGTATCTTTTTTTATCCTTATTCAAAGAAAATTTTATAAAAAATAGTGCAAAATAAAAAAGTTTCATTCCTACTAGTGCCTTTTGGAAAAATCAGGGAAAAATTCAGGTAAAAGGAAAAATCTGTGTTATTTGCTTGTTCTGTGCGTTCTTTCCATCGTCCTTTGTTTTCGCCTTGTTGCGCTACGTCTCGACACGAATTAGCCGGCAGCTGTGAATTATACTTTGGATCCGGATTGAACAATCGCTAATTTACGCTCGTTAATTGCTAATCCTTGCTGTCATATTGTGTGTCTACCCATATCTCCACATATTCTTCTATCAGCACAGGTTCATCTCGCAACTGTTACCCACGCTCCACAACAGATTGCTTCGCCCTGTTTGGTTTCATCAAAATTGCTAAATAAATTCAGAAAAATAAAGAAAAAAAATTGTTAAAGTTTTTGCATGCTTTTCAGAGAACGTGTTGTATTTCTGTAGACCACATCCCACCTCAGTTGTAGGTGCCAATTTTTGGGGTTGCATCTTCTTTGATCCTTGTTCAGACAAAATTATAAAAAAAATAGTGAAAAAATAAAAAAGTTTGATTCCTACTCGGGCCTTTTGGAAAAATCAGGAAAAAATTCAGCAAAAAGGAAAAATCCATGTTATTTGCATGTTCTGTGCGTTCTTTCCATCGTCCTTTGTTTTCACCTTGTTGCACTACGTCTCGACACATCTTAGCCACGAGCTGTAATTTGTACTTTGGATCCGGATTGGACAGTCGCTAATCGGCACTCGTTAATTGCTAATCCTTGCTGTCATATTGTGTGCCTACCCATTGCTCCACATATTCTTCTATCAACACAGGTTCATCTTGCAACTATTACCCACGCTCAACAACAAATTGCTTCGCCCTGTTTGGTTTCATCAAAATTGCCAAAAACAATCAGAAAAATAAAGAAAATAATTTTCAAAGTTTTTATACGCTTTTCAGAGAACGTGCTGTATTTCGGTAGACCACATCCCACCTCAGTTGTAGGTGGCACTTTTTGTGGTTGCATCTTTTTTTATCCTTGTTCAGAGCAAATTATAAAAAAATAGTGAAAAAATAAAAAAGTTTGATTCCTACTAGTGCCTTTTGGAAAAATCAGGGAAAAATTCAGGAAAAAGGAAAAATTCGTGTTATTTGCTTGTTCTGTGCGTTCTTTCCATCGTCCTTTGTTTTTACCTTATTACGCTACGCCTCGACACGTCTTAGCCAGCAGCTGTGATTTGTACTTTGGATCCGGATTGAACAATCGCTAATCTGCACTCGTTAATTGCTAATCCTTGTTGTCATATTGTGTGCCTACCCATAGCTCCACATATTCTACTATCAGCACAAGTTCATCTTGCAACTGTTACCCATGCTCAACAACAGATAGCTTCGCCCTGTTTGGTTGCATCAAAATTGCCAAAAAAAATCAGAAAAATAAAGAAAAAAATTATCAAAGTTTTTGCATGCTTTTCAGAGAACGTGCTGTATTTCTGTAGACCACATCCCACCTCAGCTGTAGGTGCCAATTTTTGTGGTTGCCTTGTTTTTTATCCTTGTTCAGAGAAAATTATATAAAAAATAGTGAAAAAATAAAAAAAGTTTCATTCCTACTAGTGCCTTTTGGAAAAATCAGGAAAAAATTCATGAAAAAGGAAAAATCTGTGTTATTTGCTTGTTCTGTGCGTTCTTTCCATCGTCCTTTGTTTTCACCTTGTTGCGCTACGTCTCGACACGTCTTAGCCAGCAGCTGTGATTTGTACTTTGGATCCGGATTGAATAATCGCTAATCTGCGCTCGTTAATTGCTAATGCTTGCTGTCATATTGTGTGCCTACCCATATCTCCACATATTCTTCTATCAGCACAGGTTCATCTTGCAACTATTACCCATGCTCAACAATAGATTGCTTCGCCCTATTTGGTTTCATCAAAATTACCAAAAAAATCAGAAAAATAAAGAAAAAATATTTCAAAGTTTATGTACGCTTTTCAGAGAAAGTGCTGTATTTCTGTAGACCACATTCCACCTCAGTTGTAGGTGCCAATTTTTGTGGTTGCATCTTTTTTATACTTGTTCAGAGCAAATTATAAAAAAAATAGTGAAAAAATAAAAAAGTTTGATTCCTACTGGTGCCTTTTGGAAAAATCAGGGAAAAATTCAGGAAAAAGGAAAAATCTGTGTTATTTGCTTGTTCTGTGTCTTCTTTCCATCGTCCTTTGTTTTCACCTTGTTACGTTACGCCTCGACACGTCTTAGCCAGTAGCTGTGATTTGTACTTTGGATCCGGATTGAACAATCGCTAATCTGCACTCATTAATTGCTAATCCTTGCTGTTATATTGTGTGCCTACCCATTGCATCACATATTCTTCTATCAGCATAGGTTCATCTTGCAACTGTTACCCACGCTCAACAACAGATTGCTTCACCCTATTTAGTTTCATCAAAATTGCCAAAAAAATTCAGGAAAATAAAGAAAAAAAATTGTCAAAGTTTTTGCACGCTTTTCAGAGAACATGTTGTATTTCTATAGACCACATCCCAACTCAGTTGTAGGTGTCAATTTTTGTGGTTACATCTTTTTTGATCCTTGTTCAGAGAAAATTATAAAAAAATAGTGAAAAAATAAAAAAGTTTGATTCCTACTAGTGCCTTTTGAAGAAATGAGGGAAAAATTTAGAAAAAAGGAAAAATCCGTGTTATTTGCTTGTTCTGTGCGTTCTTTTCATCGTCCTTTGTTTTCACCTTGTTACACTATGCCTCGACACGTCTTAGCCAGCAGCTGTGATTTGTACTTTGGATCCGTATTGAACAGTCGCTAATCTGCACTCGTTAATTGCTAATCATTGCTGTCATATTGTGTGCCTACCCATAGCTCCACATATTCTTCTATCAGCACAGGTTCATCTTGCAATGGTTATCCATGCTCAACAACAGATTGCTTCGCCCTGTTTGGTTTCATCAAAATTGCCAAAAAAATTTAGGAAAGTAAAGAAAAAAAATTGTTAAAGTTTTTAAACGCTTTTTAGAGAACGTTTTGTATTTTGGTAGACCACATCCCACCTCAGTTGTAGGTGCCAATTTTTGTGGTTGCATCTTTTTTGATCCTTGTTCAGAGAAAATTATAAAAGAATAGTAAAAAAATAAAAAAGTTTGATTCCTACTAGTGCCTTTTGAAAAAATCAGGGAAAAATTTACGAAAAAGGAAAAATCCATGTTATTTGATTGTTCTGTGCGTTCTTTTCAATCGTCCTTTCTTTTCAATTTGTTGCACTACGTCTCGACACGTCTTAGCCAGGAGCTGTGATTTGTACTTTGGATCCGGATTGAACAGTCACTAATCGGCACTCGTTAATTGCTAATCCTTGCTGTCATATTGTGTGCCTACCCATAGCTCCACATATTCTTCTATCAGCACAGGTTCATCTTGCAACTGTTACCCACGCTCAACAACAGATTGCTTCGCCATGTTTGGTTTCATCAAAATTGCCAAAAAAATTTAGAAAAATAAAGAAAAAAATTATCAAAGTTTTTGCACGCTTTTCAGAGAACGTGTTGTATTTCTGTAGACCACATCCCACCTCAGTTGTAGGTGTCAATTTTTGTGGTTGCATCTTTTTTGATCCTTGTTCAGAGAAAATTATAAAAAAATAGAGAAGTTCCTTTTGGAAAAATCAGGAAAAAATTCAGGAAAAAGGAAAAATCCGTGTTATTTGATTGTTCTGTGCGTTCTTTTCCATCGTCCTTTCTTTTCAATTTGTTGCACTACGTCTCGACACGTCTTAGCCAGGAGCTGTGATTTGTACTTTAGATCCGGATTGAACAGTCACTAATCGGCTCTCGTTAATTGCTAATCCTTGCTGTCATATTGTGTGTCTACCCATATCTCCACATATTCTTCAATCGGCACTGGTTCATCTTGCAACTGTTACCCACGCTCAACAACAGATTGCTTCGCCATGTTTGGTTTCATCAAAATTGCCAAAAAAATTTAGAAAAATAAAGAAAAAAAATTGTCAAAGTTTTTGCACGCTTTTTAGAGAACGTGTTGTATTTCTGTAGACCACATCCCACCTCAGTTGTAGGTGCCAATTTTTGTGGTTGTATCTTTTTTTATCCTTATTCAAAGAAAATTTTATAAAAAATAGTGCAAAATAAAAAAGTTTCATTCCTACTAGTGCCTTTTGGAAAAATCAGGGAAAAATTAAGGAAAAAGGAAAAATCCGTGTTATTTGCTTGTTCTGTGCGTTCTTTCCATCGTCCTTTGTTTTCACCTTGTTGCGCTACGTCTCGACACGTCTTAGCCGGCAGCTGTGAATTATACTTTGGATCCGGATTGAACAATCGCTAATTTACGCTCGTTAATTGCTAATCCTTGCTGTCATATTGTGTGTCTACCCATATCTCCACATATTCTTCTATCAGCACAGGTTCATCTCGCAACTGTTACCCACGCTCCACAACAGATTGCTTCGCCCCTGTTTGGTTTCATCAAAATTGCTAAATAAATTCAGAAAAATAAAGAAAAAAAATTGTTAAAGTTTTTGCATGCTTTTCAGAGAACGTGTTGTATTTCTGTAGACCACATCCCACCTCAGTTGTAGGTGCCAATTTTTGTGGTTGCATCTTCTTTGATCCTTGTTCAGACAAAATTATAAAAAAAATAGTGAAAAAATAAAAAAGTTTGATTCCTACTCGTGCCTTTTGGAAAAATCAGGAAAAAATTCAGGAAAAAGGAAAAATCCATGTTATTTGCATGTTCTGTGCGTTCTTTCCATCGTCCTTTGTTTTCACCTTGTTGCACTACGTCTCGACACATCTTAGCCACGAGCTGTAATTTGTACTTTGGATCCGGATTGGACAGTCGCTAATCGGCACTCGTTAATTGCTAATCCTTGCTGTCATATTGTGTGCCTACCCATTGCTCCACATATTCTTCTATCAGCACAGGTTCATCTTGCAACTATTACCCACGCTCAACAACAAATTGCTTCGCCCTGTTTGGTTTCATCAAAATTGCCAAAAACAATCAGAAAAATAAAGAAAATAATTTTCAAAGTTTTTGTACGCTTTTCAGAGAACGTGCTGTATTTCTGTAGACCACATCCCACCTCAGTTGTAGGTGGCACTTTTTGTGGTTGCATCTTTTTTTATCCTTGTTCAGAGCAAATTATAAAAAAATAGTGAAAAAAAAAGTTTGATTCCTACTAGTGCCTTTTGGAAAAATCAGGGAAAAATTCAGGAAAAAGGAAAAATTCGTGTTATTTGCTTGTTCTGTGCGTTCTTTCCATCGTCCTTTGTTTTTACCTTATTACGCTACGCCTCGACACGTCTTAGCCAGCAGCTGTGATTTGTACTTTGGATCCGGATTGAACAATCGCTAATCTGCACTCGTTAGTTGCTAATCCTTGTTGTCATATTGTGTGCCTACCCATAGCTCCACATATTCTACTATCAGCACAAGTTCATCTTGCAACTGTTACCCATGCTCAACAACAGATAGCTTCGCCCTGTTTGGTTGCATCAAAATTGCCAAAAAAAATCAGAAAAATAAAGAAAAAAATTGTCAAAGTTTTTGCATGCTTTTCAGAGAACGTGCTGTATTTCTGTAGACCACATCCCACCTCAGCTGTAGGTGCCAATTTTTGTGGTTGCCTTGTTTTTTATCCTTGTTCAGAGAAAATTATATAAAAAATAGTGAAAAAATAAAAAAAGTTTCATTCCTACTAGTCCCTTTTGGAAAAATCAGGAAAAAATTCATGAAAAAGGAAAAATTTGTGTTATTTGCTTGTTCTGTGCGTTCTTTCCATCGTCCTTTGTTTGCACCTTGTTGCGCTACGTCTCGACACGTCTTAGCCAGCAGCTGTGATTTGTACTTTGGATCCGGATTGAATAATCGCTAATCTGCGCTCGTTAATTGCTAATCCTTGCTGTCATATTGTGTGCCTACCCATATCTCCACATATTCTTCAATCAGCACAGGTTCATCTTGCAACTATTACCCATGCTCAACAATAGATTGCTTCGCCCTATTTGGTTTCATCAAAATTGCCAAAAAATCAGAAAAATAAAGAAAAAAATTTCAAAGTTTTTGTACGCTTTTCAGAGAAAGTGCTGTATTTCTGTAGACCACATTCCACCTCAGTTGTAGGTGCCAATTTTTGTGGTTGCATCTTTTTTATACTTGTTCAGAGCAAATTATAAAAAAAATAGTGAAAAAATAAAAAAGTTTGACTCCTACTAGTGCCTTTTGGAAAAATCAGGGAAAAATTCAGGAAAAAGGAAAAATCTGTGTTATTTGCTTGTTCTGTGTCTTCTTTCCATCGTCCTTTGTCTTCACCTTGTTACGCTACGCCTCGACACGTCTTAGCCAGTAGCTGTGATTTGTACTTTGGATCCGGATTGAACAATCGCTAATCTGCACTCATTAATTGCTAATCCTTGCTGTTATATTGTGTGCCTACCCATTGCATCACATATTCTTCTATCAGCATAGGTTCATCTTGCAACTGTTACCCACGCTCAACAACAGATTGCTTCACCCTGTTTAGTTTCATCAAAATTGCCAAAAAAATTCAGGAAAATAAAGAAAAAAAATTGTCAAAGTTTTTGCACGCTTTTCAGAGAACATGTTGTATTTCTGTAGACCACATCCCAACTCAGTTGTAGGTGTCAATTTTTGTGGTTACATCTTTTTTGATCCTTGTTCAGAGAAAATTATAAAAAAATAGTGAAAAAATAAAAAAGTTTGATTCCTACTAGTGCCTTTTGAAGAAATGAGGGAAAAATTTAGGAAAAAGGAAAAATCCGTGTTATTTGCTTGTTCTGTGTGTTCTTTTCATCGTCCTTTGTTTTCACCTTGTTACACTATGCCTCGACACGTCTTAGCCAGCAGCTGTGATTTGTACTTTGGATCCGTATTGAACAGTCGCTAATCTGCACTCGTTAATTGCTAATCATTGCTGTCATATTGTGTGCCTACCCATAGCTCCACATATTCTTCTATCAGCACAGGTTCATCTTGCAACGGTTATCCATGCTCAACAACAGATTGCTTCGCCCTGTTTGGTTTCATCAAAATTGCCAAAAAAATTTAGGAAAGTAAAGAAAAAAAATTGTTAAAGTTTTTAAACGCTTTTTAGAGAACGTTTTATATTTTGGTAGACCACATCCCACCTCAGTTGTAGGTGCCAGTTTTTGTGGTTGTATCTTTTTTGATCCTTGTTCAGAGAAAATTATAAAAGAATAGTGAAAAAATAAAAAAGTTTGATTCCTACTAGTGCCTTTTGAAAAAATCAGGGAAAAATTTATGAAAAAGGAAAAATCCATGTTATTTGATTGTTCTGTGCGTACTTTCAATCGTCCTTTCTTTTCAATTTGTTGCACTACGTCTCGACACGTCTTAGCCAGGAGCTGTGATTTGTACTTTTGATGTGAACTAGGGTTCCCGATCTTCCGAAAGGTTCTGATAACTCTCGATTTGGTGGAGTCACGACACAATTCGATCCGGCTTCCGAACAACTCGGCTCTGAACCCCGCAATCGCAGCACCACGACTCCTCTGGTTATCGACCGGCGTTGCACGGTCGACCTCGCCAAGAAGGCTAAGTCCTTGCCTGCAAATCGAGAACACAAGCAAGAACACAAAGGAATGCAACCAAATTGCAGATGAATGATTAATCTCACAAAGTTGGGGTCTCACAAATCGACGGCGGCGGCGAATCTGTTATCAACAGAATAATCTAAGCAAAACCCAACCCTAATGTAGGCGGCGACTACTTATTATATAGCCTAAGGGACGTCCAAGGACCCCTATTCGCGTCCCTGAGAAGTACCAACACGTTACAAGGCCCAAACGGCCCAAAAGACGGCGACACAGCGCCCTGACAGATTCTGGACAGTGACTTGTTTCGACGATTCCCGTTGATTCCGAATAGCTTTTGACGTGAGACCACTTGGGTTGGTTTCCTTATCAAATAAGCTTTCCATCCATATATGGATCATCGAAAACGGAGTCCGGATGCGTCCTGGGTGACCAGTTTAAGGCAGACTGGTCCTGGATTCCGAGGTGGACAAGAACTTGGTTTGGTTTGGTCCTCCATCTTTATCCGGGCGCCCTCGCTGGTCCTCCACGCCTCCAAGCCCTCCTCCATGTGTTTCCTGGACCTCTCCTTCATACCTAAGCACAATATAATCATTAGGTAGCAATCTATTCTTAGAATCATATAAAGAGTTACTTAGGAATGAGCTCACCTCTAAATTTAATTGACGCGCGTGAGCTCTAGTGATTGGACCTTGAATGTCCAGCAGTGGATCATTGTGTGTATGTGAAGGAGTGATGTCCTCATCATCCTCCCCCTCTTGAATTGGAGTCGTCCTCGACACCAACTCATCTTCGTCTCCCAAGTATGGCTTCAAATCTGAAATGTTAAAAGTGGGACTAACCCCAAATTCGGGGGGTAACTCAAGCTTATATGCATTATCATTAATCTTCTCAACAATTTTAAATGGACCATCAGCTCTAGGCATCAACTTAGACTTTCTCAAATCTGGAAATCTATCCTTTCTCAAGTGCAACCAAACCAAATCACCCGGTTCAAGCTTCACTCCTTGTCTACCTTTACTACCAGCAATTCTATACTTTTCAGTCATTTTTTCAATGTTGTGCTTAGTTGTTTCATGCATTTGCAAAATAAAATCAGCACGTTCCTTAGCATCAACATGAATTCTATCACTAGTAGGTAGAGGCAAAATATCAATTGGAGCACGGGGATTGAATCCATACACTACCTGAAAAGGACTTACCTTGGTGGTAGAATGTGTTGCCCGATTATAAGCAAACTCCACATGAGGCAAACATTCTTCCCACATCCTCAAATTTTTCTTCAGAATAGCTCTCAACATGGCTCCCAAAGTGCGGTTAACTACCTCTGTTTGCCCATCGGTTTGTGGGTGACAAGTTGTAGAAAACAACAGTTTTGTACCCAACTTATTCCATAGAGTGCGCCAAAAGTGACTCAAAAATTTAGCGTCGCGATCTAAAACAATAGTAGAAGGCATACCATGCAAACGAACAATCTCTTTGAAAAAGAGGTCAGCAATATGAATAGCATCATCACTTTTATGACATGGTATAAAATGTGCCATCTTAGAAAATCGATCCACCACAACAAAAATGCTATCCCTCCCCCTCTTAGTCTTAGGCAATCCCAAAACAAAGTCCATAGAAATATCTGCCCAAGGAATAGAAGGAACAGGAAGAGGCATATACAAACCATGTGGATTCAAGCGAGACTTAGCTTTTTGACATGTGGTACAACGTGCCACGAATCGCTCAACATCTCTCTTCATCTTTGGCCAAAAGAAGTGTGTGGCCAAAACATCCTCCGTCTTCTTAGCACCAAAATGTCCCATCAACCCTCCTCCATGCGCTTCCTGCATCAACAAAAGACGAACGGATCCTACTGGAATGCATAGGCGGTTAGCTCTAAATACAAAACCATCATTGACCACAAACTTGTTCCATGAACGTCCCCCTTTGCAATTCAGCAACACATCTTTAAAATCAGGATCAAGCGCATATTGTTCTTTTATTGTTTCAAGTCCAAAAATTCTACATTCAAGTTGGGACAGCAAAGTGTATCGCCTAGACAAAGCATCTGCAATCACATTATCCTTCCCTTTCTTGTGTTTGAAAACATAAGGAAAAGATTCAATAAATTCAACCCACTTAGCATGTCTACGATTCAGATTATGTTGTGAACGAAGATACTTAAGCGATTCATGATCCGAATGAATAACAAACTCTTTAGGCCACAAATAATGACGCCACGTCTCTAAAGAACGTACAAGAGCATACAATTCCTTATCATACGTGGAGTAATTCAAAACAGGGCTATGTAATTTTTCGCTAAAGTATGCAATGGGCTTACCATCTTGCATCAAAACACCTCCAATGCCAACTCCACTAGCATCACATTCTAGCTCAAAAGTCTTACCAAAATTTGGAAGTTGCAGCAATGGTGCGTGTGTAAGCTTGTCCTTCAAAGTGTCTAAGGACGCCTCTTGTGCCCTTCCCCAATGAAACACCACACCCTTCTTTGTCAACTCGTGTAAAGGGGCAGCAATGGTGCTGAAATCCTTGACGAAGCGGCGGTAAAATCCTGCAAGACCAAGAAAACTCCTCACCTGTGTGATGGATTGGGGAACCGGCCAGCTCTTAATGGCTTCAATCTTTGCCTCATCCACCTCAATTCCCTGTGGAGTAACAACATAGCCAAGAAAAGAGACTCGATCCGTGCAAAAGATGCACTTCTCAAGGTTACCAAATAAACGTGCCTCGCGTAAAGCATTAAAAACAGCACGTAAGTGATCCATATGTTCATCCAAAGACTTACTATAAATTAAGATATCATCAAAATAAACTACCACAAATCGACCAATGAAAGCTCTTAAAACCTCATTCATTAGGCGCATGAATGTACTAGGTGCATTAGTCAACCCAAAAGGCATTACTAACCATTCATACAATCCGAATTTAGTTTTGAAAGCTGTTTTCCATTCATCTCCAAGTTTCATTCTAATTTGGTGGTAGCCACTACGCAAATCAATCTTTGTGAAAATTACAGAGCCACATAATTCATCAAGCATGTCATCAAGCCTAGGAATAGGGTGACGATATCGAATGGTAATATTATTAATGGCTCTACAATCAACACACATACGCCAAGAACCATCTTTCTTAGGAACCAAAATTACAGGAACAGCGCAAGGGCTAAGGCTTTCACGTACGTACCCACGGTCCAAAAGCTCTTGTACTTGCCGCTGAATTTCCTTAGTCTCCTCGGGGTTGGTTCGATAAGCAGCGCGGTTTGGCAATGATGCTCCCGGAATCAAATCAATTTGATGCTCTATCCCTCTCATAGGTGGAAGCCCCGGGGGTATCTCAGCTAGAAAAATGTCCTCATACTCCTGCAAAAGGTTAGTGACAGCAGGCGGTACCGAGCTAACATCATCATCAAGAGAAAACAAGGTTCGTTTGCAAACCAAAGTATAGCATACATCGTCATCAGAAATTTCAGCAAGGTCACTTTTTCTTGCAAGCATAACAGCACCCTTCAATTTAATTCCCTGAGCCTGAACATTAGGTGCTAACTTCTCCTGTTTAGGTGGGTAAATAGAATTTGCTACTTGCTGATTTTCAGATTTAACCTCATGCAAACTAGCAGTTCGTGCTCTATCATGTTGTACAATTTCAGCTGGGGTCAAAGGAACCAAAGTAATTTTCTTTCCTTTATGCACAAAAGTGTATGTATTACTTCTACCATGGTGTATAGCATCTTTATCAAATTCCCAAGGACGACCCAATAAAAGTGAACAAGCTTCCATAGGTACTACATCACAATCAACATAATCAACATAGGTACCAATGGAAAAAGAGACTCTGCAAGTTTGTGTTACCTTAGCTTTACCTGAATCATTCAACCACTGAATATGGTACGGATGGGGGTGTGGTCGTGTGGTCAAGCCAAGCTTCTTGACCAAATCTGTACTCACCAAGTTATTGTAGCTACCTCCATCAATGATGACACGTGCTCGTCGATTGTTGATTACAAAGAAAATCTGGAACAAATTGTGGCGTTGCAGCTTCTCAGGTTGTTGTATCTGTGTGCTAAGCACTCGCTGCACAATGATGTTCATGTAAGCGGCCGTGTCATCGCTACCAAAGACTTCGCCGTCCTCCTGAACAGCTTGTTCTTGATCCTCATCATCTTCAATGTCAGAGGTGCTGATGTACCCATCGTCTGTAGCAATGTATGCTCGCTGACTAGGGCACTCTCGCTGCATATGCCCAAATCCATGGCAGCGGTGGCACTGAACGCCAGGAGTGCGTCCCGTTGAGGCGACAGAGGATGCACTCTTTAAAGGTTCCTGCACAGAATTTTTACCTGAACCGGAAGGTCGTGGAGAAGATGATTTGACTCCAGACTTATCCTTGCTCGCGGTTGGTTGCATCCGATAGGAAGATGCCTTGGGAAGCCCCGAAGATCGCGGTGTGTATGTGGTGCCAACCTTGTTCTTGCCCTGCAAGTCACGCCCCTGCAACTCCTTCTCTGCAAGCATAGCAAACTGAAACAACTGGTTGACAGTGTTAAATTCCTTATAATCAACTATGTCTTGAATTTCACGCCTCAAACCCGAATAAAAACGAACAATAGAATCCTCAGGTCCCTCCACTATGCCACAACGCATTAATCCTTTTTGAAGATCACCATAGTAATCCTGCACAGCTTTATCTCCCTGTTCTAAACGCATCAGTTTCTTACGGAGGTCTCTATGATATGATGGTGGCACAAATCTATCACGCATAGCAACCTTAAGCTCTTCCCAGGTACTAGGTGTCGCATTGTCTGCAGCTAAACCAGTCCACCAAATGATAGCAAAATCTGTAAACTCACTAGTGGCTTGTCTAACTCTATGTTCCTCAGGCACTAGGTGGGAACTAAATTTCTGCTCGACTATCATCTCCCAATCAAGATATCCCTCAGCATCATAATGGCCCGAAAAGGAAGGTATTTTAAATTTAACCTTAGCATAAGGATCATCGGGAGCACGATTACGATTACCTTGGTGGTGGTTGAAGTGTTGAGCGCCACCCATACCTGTGGCGTTTCTACGTAGACGATGGCGTAATCTGTTTTGTCTTGTTGCTGCTTGATCAACATTACCATCGGTGTCATATACTACATCATCGTGTCCTCCGGTGTTGCTGCCATCATGGACTTCTTGGACGGGTGGCGGCTGCGCTTCCAAAGCAGCTACCCTGTCGGTTAGTGCGGACAAACGTTTGTCCAATCTCTCAAGGGTGTTGCCGAGCTTGAGATCAATGAGCGCGTCGGTGACAGCTTTGGCTATTGCCTCAGTCATCTCCCTCTGAGCATTATCTACAACAGATTGTAGCTGGTCTTGGCTGACGCACTCAGACCAGTCTTTGGGTGCCGTATCTCTCCGTCACCTGGCATTGTAGACACAAAACAGGAACAAACAGTGAAAGTTATCCCTAATAATCTACTACGTAGGTGGAGTAGTGCCTCTCAAGATCGCAGCAAAAAGGAGCCCCCTTCTCAAGCTCTTACAAGGTTCTTACCAGCAAGGTCAAGGATACCTGGAAGACGTAGCACTGCGATTACAGGGATCAAAACTTATACTGTCCAGAAGAAGTATGTGGATTTAAGGCAGGCAGGCCAAATATGTGAGTGGAACACAATTCAAAAAGAGAAAGTAATGCTGAATTATAGTCCCAAATACTTGCTCTCGTTGCTGGTCTAACGTGTTCCAAATACCAGATGTGTAATAACAAAATAGAGAAACAAGTATGATGGATAGCAAGAGTGATAAGAAACAATCACAAGATAGCACACGCCCACAATTATAACAAACTGTCTCCTCTATGTGCTCCTCTAAATATTGTTCCTCTTTTGCCCCTCTCAATTTTTCTATTTTTTGGGCTGTCGTTGTTTTTTTGGGAATCTTTGACTTTTTCTTTTTATTTTTTTGATATTTTTTCTTCACTTAGGAGCACACAAGAAGTAACCACAAAAAATTTGAGCTGAAACAAGTGAAAGACGTGACCTGTGGAAAATTCAGAAGATGGGTCCAAAATTGAGGAAAAGCTTGTGACCACGAAAAGAGGATTTTGTGACCAGTTTTTGACCAAAATAAAATTTTCGAACCCCGACAAAGCGGGGGATGGTCGGATCCGAAATTTTTTTCTGATCGATTTTGATATCTGGAACGTCGAAATCCGAGTTCGTACGCGAAAACTGGACCAGTTTTAAGTTTGGACTACGAAATAGAGGACAAAACTGGAACAATGCGTACAAAAGTGGTCACGGTGGCTAGGGTTTGACAGGAAACGATGGGAAAAACACACGAACTGGACTCTAACACAACCTAACCAGCAACAAGACCTTGATTAGGACACAAACTCAACACGACGGAATCTGAAAAGAATTATGCAAAAGGCTAAACGTGGTTTCTGGGATAGGAAAACACTAAATTTTTTTTGGCTTTTCTGTGGACTCTAGGACGAAGGCGAAATCAAACTAAACTAGGGTAAAATTGAACCTGACGGTATACCTGAAGCTCTGATTACCAATTGATGTGAACTAGGGTTCCCGATCTTCCGAAAGGTTCTGATAACTCTCGATTTGGTGGAGTCACGACACAATTCGATCCGGCTTCCGAACAACTCGGCTCTGAACCCCGCAATCGCAGCACCACGACTCCTCTGGTTATCGACCGGCATTGCACGGTCGACCTCGCCAAGAAGGCTAAGTCCTTGCCTGCAAATCGAGAACACAAGCAAGAACACAAAGGAATGCAACCAAATTGCAGATGAATGATTAATCTCACAAAGTTGGGGTCTCACAAACCGACGGCGGCGGCGAATCTGTTATCAACAGAATAATCTAAGCAAAACCCAACCCTAATGTAGGCGGCGACTACTTATTATATAGCCTAAGGGACGTCCAAGGACCCCTATTCGCGTCCCTGAGAAGTACCAACACGTTACAAGGCCCAAACGGCCCAAAAGACGGCGACACAGCGCCCTGACAGATTCTGGACAGTGACTTGTTTCGACGATTCCCGTTGATTCCGAATAGCTTTTGACGTGAGACCACTTGGGTTGGTTTCCTTATCAAATAAGCTTTCCATCCATATATGGATCATCGAAAACGGAGTCCGGATGCGTCCTGGGTGACCAGTTTAAGGCAGACTGGTCCTGGATTCCGAGGTGGACTCGAACTTGGTTTGGTTTGGTCCTCCATCTTTATCCGGGCGCCCTCGCTGGTCCTCCACGCCTCCAAGCCCTCCTCCATGTGTTTCCTGGACCTCTCCTTCATACCTAAGCACAATATAATCATTAGGTAGCAATCTATTCTTAGAATCATATAAAGAGTTACTTAGGAACGAGCTCACCTCTAAATTTAATTGACGCGCGCGAGCTCTAGTGATTGGACCTTGAATGTCCAGCAGTGGATCATTGTGTGTATGTGAAGGAGTGATGTCCTCATCAACTTTGGATCCGGATTGAACAGTCACTAATCGGCACTCGTTAATTGCTAATCCTTGCTGTCATATTGTGTGCCTACCCATAGCTCCACATATTCTTCTATCAGCACAGGTTCATCTTGCAACTGTTACCCACGCTCAACAACAGATTGCTTAGCCATGTTTGGTTTCATCAAAATTACCAAAAAAATTTAGAAAAATAAAGAAAAAAAATTATCAAAGTTTTTGCACGCTTTTCAGAGAACGTGTTGTATTTCTGTAGACCACATCCCACCTCAGTTGTAGGTGTCAATTTTTGTGGTTGCATCTTTTTTGATCCTTGTTCAGAGAAAATTATAAAAAAAATAGTGAAGTTCCTTTTGGAAATATCAGGAAAAAATTCAGGAAAAAGGAAAAATCCGTGTTATTTGATTGTTCTGTGCGTTCTTTTCCATCGTCCTTTCTTTTCAATTTGTTGCACTACGTCTCAACACGTCTTAGCCAGGAGCTGTGATTTGTACTTTGGATCCGGATTGAACAGTCACTAATCGGCTCTCGTTAATTGCTAATCCTTGCTGTCATATTGTGTGCCTACCCATATCTCCACATATTCTTCTATCGGCACTGGTTCATCTTGCAACTGTTACCCACGCTCAACAACAGATTGCTTCACCATGTTTGGTTTCATCAAAATTGCCAAAAAAATTTAGAAAAATAAAGAAAAAAAATTGTCAAAGTTTTTGCACGCTTTTCAGAGAACATGTTGTATTTCTGTAGACCACATCCCACCTCAGTTGTAGGTGCCAATTTTTGTGGTTGTATCTTTTTTTATCCTTATTCAAAGAAAATTTTATAAAAAATAGTGCAAAATAAAAAAGTTTCATTCCTACTAGTGCCTTTTGGAAAAATCAGGGAAAAATTCAGGAAAAAGGAAAAATCCGTGTTATTTGCTTGTTCTGTGCGTTCTTTCCATCGTCCTTTGTTTTCACCTTGTTGCGCTACGTCTCGACACGTCTTAGCCGGCAGCTGTGAATTATACTTTGGATCCGGATTGAACAATCGCTAATTTACGCTCGTTAATTGCTAATCCTTGCTGTCATATTGTGTGTCTACCCATATCTCCACATATTCTTCTATCAGCACAGGTTCATCTCGCAATTGTTACCCACGCTCCACAACAGATTGCTTCGCCCTGTTTGGTTTCATCAAAATTGCTAAATAAATTCAGAAAAATAAAGAAAAAAAATTGTTAATGTTTTTGCATGCTTTTCAGAGAACGTGTTGTATTTCTGTAGACCACATCCCACCTCAGTTGTAGGTGCCAATTTTTGTGGTTGCATCTTCTTTGATCATTGTTCAAACAAAATTATAAAAAAATAGTGAAAAAATAAAAAAGTTTGATTCCTACTCGTGCCTTTTGGAAAAATCAGGAAAAAATTCAGGAAAAAGGAAAAATCCATGTTATTTGCATGTTCTGTGCGTTCTTTCCATCGTCCTTTGTTTTCACCTTGTTGCACTACGTCTCGACACATCTTAGCCACGAGCTGTAATTTGTACTTTGGATCCGGATTGGACAGTCGCTAATCGGCACTCGTTAATTGCTAATCCTTGTTGTCATATTGTGTGCCTACCCATAGCTCCACATATTCTTCTATCAGCACAGGTTTATCTTGCAACTGTTACCCACGCTCAACAACAGATTGCTTCGCCCTGTTTGGTTTCATCAAAATTGCCAAAAAAATTCAGGAAAATAAAGAAAAAAATTGTCAAAGTTTTTGCATGCTTTTCAGGGAACATGTTGTATTTCCGTAGACTACATCCCACCTCAGTTGTAGGTGCCAATTTTTGTGGTTGCATCTTTTTTTATCCTTATTCAGAGAAAATTATAAAAAAATAGTGAAAAAATAAAAAAGTTTCATTCCTACTAGTGCCTTTTAGAAAAATCAGGGAAAATTCAGGAAAAAGGAAAAATCCGTGTTATTTGCTTGTTCTGTGCGTTCTTTCCATCGTCCTTTGTTTTCACCTTGTTGCGCTACGTCTCGACACGTCTTAGCCAGCAGTTGTGAATTGTACTTTGGATCCGGATTGAACAATCGCTAATTTGCGCTCGTTAATTGCTAATCCTTGCTGTCATATTGTGTGCCTACCCATATCTCCACATATTCTTCTATCAGGACAGGTTCATCTCGCAATTGTTACCCACGCTCAATAATAGATTGCTTCGCCCTATTTAGTTTCATCAAAATTGCCAAAAAAATTCAGGAAAATAAAGAAAAAAAATTGTCAAAGTTTTTACACGCTTTTCAGAGAACGTTTTGTATTTCTATAGACCACATTCCACCTCAGTTGTAGGTGCAAATTTTTGTGGTTGCATCTTTTTTTATTCTTGTTCAGAGAAAATTATAAAAAAATAGTGAAAAAATAAAAAAGTTTGATTCCTACTAGTGCCTTTTAGAAAAATCAGGGAAAAATTCGGGAAAAAGGAAAAATCTGTGTTATTTGCTTGTTCTGTGTCTTCTTTCCATCGTCCTTTGTTTTTACCTTATTACGCTACGCCTCGACACTTCTTAGCCAGTAGCTGTGATTTGTACTTTGGATCTGGATTGAACAGTAGCTAATCTGCGCTCGTTAATTGCTAATCCTTGCTGTCATATTGTATGCCTACCCATAGCTCCACATATTCTTCTATCAGCACAAGTTTATCTTGCAACTGTTACCCACGCTCAACAACAGATTGCTTCGCCCTGTTTGGTTTCATCAAAATTGCCAAAAAAATTCAGGAAAATAAAGAAAAAAATTGTCAAAGTTTTTGCATGCTTTTCAGGGAACATGTTGTATTTCCGTAGACTACATCCCACCTCAGTTGTAGGTGCCAATTTTTGTGGTTGCATCTTTTTTTATCCTTATTCAGAGAAAATTATAAAAAAATAGTGAAAAAATAAAAAAGTTTCATTCCTACTAGTGCCTTTTAGAAAAATCAGGGAAAATTCAGGAAAAAGGAAAAATCCGTGTTATTTGCTTGTTCTGTGCGTTCTTTCCATCGTCCTTTGTTTTCACCTTGTTGCGCTACGTCTCGACACGTCTTAGCCAGCAGTTGTGAATTGTACTTTGGATCCAGATTGAACAATCGCTAATTTGCGCTCGTTAATTGCTAATCCTTGCTGTCATATTGTGTGCCTACCCATATCTCCACATATTCTTCTATCAGGACAGGTTCATCTCGCAATTGTTACCCACGCTCAATAACAGATTGCTTCGCCCTATTTAGTTTCATCAAATTTGCCAAAAAAATTCAGGAAAATAAAGAAAAAAAATTGTCAAAGTTTTTACACGCTTTTCAGAGAACGTTTTGTATTTCTATAGACCACATTCCACCTCAGTTGTAGGTGCAAATTTTTGTGGTTGCATCTTTTTTTATTCTTGTTCAGAGAAAATTATAAAAAAATAGTGAAAAAATAAAAAAGTTTGATTCCTACTAGTGCCTTTTAGAAAAATTTAGGAAAAAGGAAAAATCCGTGTTATTTGCTTGTTCTGTGCGTTCTTTCCATCGTCCTTTATTTTCACCTTGTTGCGCTACGTCTCGACACGTCTTAGCCAGTAGTTGTGATTTGTACTTTGGATCCGGATTGAACAGTCGCTAATCTGCACTCGTCAATTGCTAATCCTTGCTGTCATATTGTGTGCCTACCTATTGCTCCACATATTCTTCTATCAGCTTAGGTTCATCTTGCAACTTTTACCCACGCTCAATAACAGATTGCTTCGCCCTGTTTAGTTTCATCAAATTTGCCAAAAAAATTCAGGAAAATAAAGAAAAAAATTGTCAAAGTTTTTACACGCTTTTCAAAGAACATGCTGTATTTCTGTAGACCACATCCCAACTCAGTTGTAGGTGCCAATTTTTGTGGTTGCATCTTTTTTGATCCTTGTTCAGAGAAAATAATAAAAAAATAGTGAAAAAATAAAAAAGTTTGATTCCTACTACTGCCTTTTGAAAAAATCAGGGAAAATTTCAGGAAAAAGGAAAAATCCATGTTATTTGCTTGTTCGGTTCGTTCTTTCCATCGTTCTTTGTTTTCACCATATTGCGCTACGTCTCGACACGTCTTAGCCAGCAGCTGTGATTTGTACTTTTGATCCGGATTGAACAATCGCTAATCTGCACTCGTTAATTGCTAATCCTTGCTGTCATATTGTGTGCCTACCCATAACTCCACATATTCTTCTATCAGCACAGGTTCATCTTGCAACTGTTACCCATGCTCAACAAAAGAATGCTTCGCCCAGTTTGGTTTCATCAAAATTGCCAAAAAAATTCAGGAAAATAAAGAAAAAAATTGTCAAAGTTTTTGCATGCTTTTCAGAGAAAGTTTTGTATTTCTGTAGACCACATCCCACCTCAGTTGTAGGTGCTAATTTTTGTGGTTGCATCCTTTTTGATCCTTATTCAGGGAAAATTATAAAAAAATAGTGAAAAAATAAAAAAAGTTTGATTCCTACTAGTGCCTTTTGAAGAAATCAAGGAAAAATTTAGGAAAAAGGAAAAATTAGTGTTATTTGCTTGTTCTGTGCGTTCTTTTCATCGTCCTTTGTTTTCACCTTGTTACGCTACGCCTCGACACGTCTTTGCCAGCAGTTGTGATTTGTACTTTGGATCCGGATTGAACAGTCGCTAATCTGCACTCATTAATTGCTAATCCTTGCTGTCATATTGTGTGCCTACCCATAGGTCCACATATTCTTCTATCAGCACAGGTTCATCTTGCAACTGTTACCCATGCTCAGCAACAGATTGCTTCGCCCTGTTTGGTTTCATCAAAATTACCAAAAAATTCAGGAAAATAAAGAAAAAAAATTGTCAAAATTTTTGCACGCTTTTCAGAGAACATTTTGTATTTCTGTAGACCACATCCCACCTCAGTTGTAGGTGCCAATTTTTGTGGTTGCATCTTTTTTTATCCTTATTCAGAGAAAATTATATAAAAATAGTGAAAAAATAAAAAAGTTTCATTCCTACTAGTGCCTTTTAGAAAAATCAGGGAAAAATTCAGGAAAAAGGAAAAATCCGTGTTATTTGCTTGTTCTGTGTGTTCTTTCCATCGTCCTTTGTTTTCACCTTATTGCGATACGTCTCGACACGTCCTAGCCAGCAGTTGTGAATTGTACTTTGGACCCGGATTGAACAATCGCTAATTTGCGCTCGTTAATTGCTAATCCTTGCTGTCATATTGTGTGCCTACCCATATCTCCACATATTCTTCTATCAGCACAGGTTCATCTCGCAATTGTTACCCACGCTCAATAATAGATTGCTTTGCCCTGTTTAGTTTCATCAAATTTGCCAAAAAATTCAGGAAAATAAAGAAAAAAATTGTCAAAGTTTTTACACGCTTTTCAGAGAACGTTTTGTATTTCTATAGACCACATTCCACCTCAGTTGTAGGTGCAAATTTTTGTGGTTGCATCTTTTTTTATTCTTGTTGAGAGAAAATTATAAAAAAAATAGTGAAAAAATAAAAAAGTTTGATTCCTACTAGTGCCTTTTAGAAAATTTTAGGAAAAAGGAAAAATCCGTGTTATTTGCTTGTTCTGTGCGTTCTTTCCATCGTCCTTTATTTTCACCTTGTTGTGCTACGTCTCGACACGTCTTAGCCAACAGTTGTAATTTGTACTTTGGATCCGGATTGAACAGTCGCTAATCTGCACTCGTTAATTGCTAATCCTTGCTGTCATATTGTGTGCCTACCTATTGCTCCACATATTCTTCTATCAGCACAGGTTCATCTTGCAACTGTTACCCACACTCAATAACAGATTGCTTCACCCTGTTTAGTTTCATCAAATTTGGCAAAAAAATATAGGAAAATAAAGAAAAAAATTGTCAAAGTTTTTACACGCTTTTCAAAGAACGTGCTGTATTTCTGTAGATCACATCCCAACTCAGTTGTAGGTGCCAATTTTTGTGGTTGCATCTTTTTTGATCCTTGTTCAGAGAAAATTATAAAAAAATAGTGAAAAAAATAAAAAAGTTTGATTCCTACTACTGCCTTTTGAAAAAATCCGGGAAAAATTCAGGAAAAAGGAAAAATCCGTGTTATTTGCCTGTTCGGTTCGTTCTTTCCATCGTTCTTTGTTTTCACCATGTTGCGCTACGTCTCGACACGTCTTAGCCAGCAGCTGTGATTTGTACTTTTGATCCAGATTGAACAATCGCTAATCTGCACTCGTTAATTGCTAATCCTTGTTGTCATATTGTGTGCCTACCCATAACTCCACATATTCTTCTATCAGCACAGGTTCATCTTACAACTGTTACCCATGCTCAACAAAAGAATGCTTCGCCCTGTTTGGTTTCATCAAAATTGCCAAAAAAATCCAGGAAAATAAAGAAAAAAAATTGTCAAAGTTTTTGCACGCTTTTCAGAGAAAGTTTTGTATATCTATAGACCACATCCCACCTTAGTTGTAGGTGCTAATTTTTGTGGTTGCATCTTTTTTGATCCTTGTTCAGAGAAAATTATAAAAAAATAGTGAAAAAATAAAAAAGTTTGATTCCTACTAGTGCCTTTTGAAGAAATCAAGGAAAAATTTAGGAAAAAGGAAAAATCAGTGTTATTTGCTTGTTCTGTGCGTTCTTTTCATCGTCCTTTGTTTTCACCTTGTTACGCTACGCCTCGACACGTCTTAGCCAGCAGTTGTGATTTGTACTTTGGATCCGGATTGAACAGTCGCTAATCTGCACTCGTTAATTGCTAATCCTTGCTGTCATATTGTGTGCCTACCCATAGCTCCACATATTCTTCTATCAGCACAGGTTCATCTTGCAACTATTACCCATGCTCAACAACAGATTGCTTCGCCCTGTTTGGTTTCATCAAAATTGCCAAAAAAATTTAGGAAAATAAAGAAAAAAAATTGTCAAAGTTTTTGCACGCTTTTCAGAGAACGTTTTTTATTTCTGTAGACCACATCCCACCTCAGTTGTAGGTGCCAATTTTTGTGGTTGCATCTTTTTTGATCCTTGTTCAGAGAAAATTATAAAAGAATAGTGAAAAAATAAAAAAGTTTGATTCCTACTAGTGCCTTTTTTAAAAATCAGGGAAAAATTTAGGAAAAAAGAAAAATCCGTGTTGTTTGATTGTTCTGTGCCTTCTTTTCCATCGTCCTTTCTTTTCAATTTGTTGCACTACATCTCGACACGTCTTAGCCAGGAGCTGTGATTTATACTTTGGATCCGGATTGAACAGTCACTAATCGGCATTCGTTAATTGCTAATCCAAGCTGTCATATTGTGTGCCTACCCATAGCTCCACATATTCTTCTATCAGCACAGGTTCAAGTTGCAACTGTTACCCATGCTCAACAACAGATTGCTTCGTCATGTTTGGTTTCATCAAAATTGCCAAAAAAATTCAGGAAAATAAAGAAATAAATTGTCAAAGTTTTTGCACGCTTTTCAGAGAACATGTTGTATTTCTATAGACCACATCCCACCTCAGTTGTAGGTGCCAATTTTTGTGGTTGCATCTTTTTTTTATCCTTATTCAGAGAAAATTATATAAAAATAGTGAAAAAATAGAAAAGTTTCATTCCTACTAGTGCCTTTTAGAAAAATCAGGGAAAAATTCAGGAAAAAGGAAAAATCTGTGTCATTTGCTTGTTCTGTGCGTTCTTTCCATCGACCTTTGTTTTTACCTTGTTGCGCTACGTCTCGACACGTCTTAGCCAGCAGTTGTGAATTGTACTTTGGATCCGGATTGAACAATCGCTAATTTGCGCTCGTTAATTGCTAATCCTTGCTGTCATATAGTGTGCCTACCCATATCTCCACATATTCTTCTATCAGCACAGGTTCATCTCGCAATTGTTACCCACGCTCAACAACAGATTGTTTCGCCCTGTTTGGTTTCATCAAAATTGCCAAAAAAATTCAGAAAAATAAAGATAAAAATTGTCTAAGTTTTTGCATGCTTTTCAGAGAACGTGCCATATTTCTGTAGACCACATCCAACCTCAGTTGTATGTGCCAATTTTTGTGGTTGCATCTTTTTTTATCCTTGTTCGGAGCAAATTATAAAAAAATAGTGAAAAAATAAAAAAAAGTTTGATTCCTACTAGTGCCTTTTGGAAAAATCAGGAAAAAATTTAGGAAAAAGGAAAAATCTGTGTTATTTGCTTGTTCTGTGCGTTCTTTCCATCGTCCTTTGATTTCACCTTGTTGCACTACGTCTCGACACGTCTTAGCCAGGAGCTGTGATTTGTACTTTGGTTCCGGATGGAACAGTCGCTAATCGGCACTCGTTAATTGCTAATCCTTGCTGTCATATCGTGTGTCTACCCATAGCTCCACATATTCTTCTATCAGCACTGGTTCATCTTGCAACTGTTACCCATGCTCAACAACAGATTGCTTCGCACTGTTTGGTTTCATCAAAATTGCCAAAAAAATTCAGGAAAATAAAGAAAAAAAATTGTCAAAGTTTTTGCACGCTTTTCAGAGAACGTGTTGTATTTCTGTAGACCACATCCCAACTCAGTTGTAGGTGCCAATTTTTGTGGTTGCATCTTTTTTGATCCTTGTTCAGAGAAAATTATAAAAAATAGTGAAAAAATAAAAAAGTTTGATTCCTACTAGTGCCTTTTGGAAAAATTTTGGAAAAATTCAGGAAAAAGGAAAAATCCGTGTTATTTGCTTGTTCGGTTTGTTCTTTCCATCGTTCTTTGTTTTCACCTTGTTGCGCTACGTCTCGACACGTCTTAGCCAGCAGCTGTGATTTGTACTTTTGATTCGGATTGAACAATCGCTAATCTGCACTCGTTAATTGCTAATCCTTGCTGTCATATTGTGTGCCTACCCATAGCTCCATATATTCTTCTATCAGCACAAGTTCATCTTGCAACTGTTACCCATGTTCAACAACAGATTGCTTCGCCCTGTTTGGTTTCATCAAAATTGCCAAAAAAATTCAGGAAAATAAAGAAAAAAAATTGTCAAGGTTTTTGCACGCTTTTCAGAGAACGTTTTGTATTTCTGTAGACCACATCCCACCTCAGTTGTAGGTGCCAATTTTTGGTTGCATCTTTTTTTATCCTTGTTTAGAGTAAAATATAAAAAAATAGTGAAAAAATAAAAAAAAAGTTTGAATCCTACTAGTGCCTTTTGGAAAAATCAGGAACAAATTCAGGAAAAAGGAAAAATCCATGTTATTTGCTTGTTCTGTGCGTTCTTTCCATCGTCCTTTGTTTTCACCTTGTTGCACTACGTCTCGACACGTCTTAGCTAGGAGCTGTGATTTGTACTTTGGATCCGGATTGAACAGCCGCTAATCGGCACTCGTTAATTGCTAATCCTTGCTGTCATATTGTGTGCCTACCCATTGCTCCACATATTCTTCTATCAGCACAGGTTCATCTTGCAACTGTTACCCACGCTCAACAACAGATTGCTTCGCCCTGTTTAGTTTCATCAAAATTGCCAAAAAAATTTAGGAAAATAAAGAAAAAAAATTGTCAAAGTTTTTGCACGCTTTTCAGAGAACGTGCTGTATTTCTGTAGACCACATCCCAACTCAGTTGTAGGTGCCAATTTTTGTGGTTGCATCTTTTTTGATCCTTGTTCAGAGAAAATTATAAAAAATAGTGAAAAAATAAAAAAGTTTGATTCCTACTAGTGCCTTTTGGAAAAATTTTGGAAAAATTCAGAAAAAAGGAAAAATCCGTGTTATTTGCTTGTTCGGTTTGTTCTTTCCATCGTTCTTTATTTTCACCTTGTTGCGCTACGTCTCGACACGTCTTAGCCAGCAGCTGTGATTTGTACTTTTGATTCGGATTGAACAATCGCTAATCTGCACTCGTTAATAGCTAATCCTTGCTGTCATATTGTGTGCCTACCCATAGCTCCACATATTCTTCTATCAGCACAAGTTCATCTTGCAACTGTTACCCATGTTCAACAACAGATTGCTTCGCCCTGTTTGGTTTCATCAAAATTGCCAAAAAAATTCAGGAAAATAAAGAAAAAAAATTGTTAAGGTTTTTGCACGCTTTTCAGAGAACGTTTTGTATTTCTGTAGACCACATCCCACCTCAGTTGTAGGTGCCAATTTTTGGTTGCATCTTTTTTTATCCTTGTTTAGAGTAAAATATAAAAAAATAGTGAAAAAATAAAAAAAAAGTTTGATTCCTACTAGTGCCTTTTGGAAAAATCAGGAACAAATTTAGGAAAAAGGAAAAATCCATGTTATTTGCTTGTTCTGTGCGTTCTTTCCATCGTCCTTTGTTTTCACCTTGTTGCACTACGTCTCGACACGTCTTAGCTAGGAGCTGTGATTTGTACTTTGGATCCGGATTGAACAGTCGCTAATCGGCACTCGTTAATTGCTAATCCTTGCTGTCATATTGTGTGCCTACCCATTGCTCCACATATTCTTACTAGTGCCTTTTGGAAAAATTTAGGAAATCGGCACTCATTATAAAAAATAGTGAAAAAATAAAAAAGTTTGTTTCCTACTAGTGCCTTTTGGAAAAATTTAGGAAAAAGGAAAAATCCGTGTTATTTGCTTATTCGGTTCGTTCTTTCCATCGTTCTTTGTTTTCAATTTGTTGCACTACGTCTCGACACGTCTTAGCCAGCAGCTGTGATTTGTACTTTTGATTCGGATTGAACAATCGCTAATCTGCTCTCGTTAATTGCTAATCCTTGATGTCATATTGTGTGATTACCCATAGCTCCACATATTCTTCTATCAGCACAGGTTCATCTTGCAACTGTTACCCACGCTCAACAACAGATTGCTTCGCCATGTTTGGTTTCATCAAAATTGTTAAAAAAATTTAGGAAAATAAAGAAAAAAAATTGTCAAAGTTTTTGCACGCTTTGAGAGAATGTGTTGTATTTATGTAGACCACAGCCCACCTCAGTTGTAGGTGCCAATTTTTGTGGTTGCATCTTTTTTTATCCTTATTCAGAGAAAATTATATAAAAAATAGTGAAAAAATAAAAAAGTTTCATTCCTACTAGTGCCTTTTGGAAAAATTAGGGAAAAATTTAAGAAAAAGGAAAAATCTGTGTTATTTGCTTGTTTTGTGCGTTCTTTCCATCGTCCTTTGTTTTCACCTTGTTGCGCTACGTCTCGACACGTCTTAGCCAGCAGCTGTGAATTGTACTTTGGATCCGGATTGAACAGTCGCTAATTTGCGCTCGTTAATTGGTAATCCTTGCTGTCATATTGTGTGCCTACCCATATCTCCACATATTCTTCTATCAGCACAGGTTCATCTCGCAATTGTTACCCACGCTCAACAATAGATTATTTCGCCCTGTTTGGTTTCATCAAAATTGCCAAAAAAATTTAGAAAAATAAAGATAAAAACTGTCAAAGTTTTTGCACGCTTTTCAGAGAACGTGCTGTATTTCTATAGACCGCATCCCACCTCAGTTGTAGGTCACAATTTTTGTGGTTGCATCTTTTTTGATCCTTGTTCAGAGCAAATTATAAAAAAAATATTGAAAAAATAAAAAAGAGTTTGATTCCTACTAGTGCCTTTTGGAGAAATCAGGAAAAAAATTTAGGAAAAAGGAAAAATCTGTGTTATTTGCTTGTTCCGTGTGTTCTTTCCATCATCCTTTGTTTTCACCTTGTTGCACTACGTCTCGACATGTCTTAGCCAGGAGCTGTGATTTGTACTTTGGATCCGGATTGAACAGTCGCTAATTGGCACTCGTTAATTGCTAATCCTTGTTGTCATATTATGTGCCTACCCATTGCTCCATATATTCTTCTATCAGCACAGGTTCATCTTGCAACTGTTACCCACGCTCAACAACAGATTGCTTCGCCCTGTTTAGTTTCATCAAAATTGCCAAAAAAATTCAGGAAAATAAAGAAAAAAAATTGTCAAAGTTTTTGCACACTTTTCAGAGAACGTGCTATATTTCTGTAGACCACATCCCAACTCAGTTGTAGGTGCCAATTTTTGTGGTTGCATCTTTTTTTATCCTTGTTCAGAGAAAATTATAAAAAAAATAGTGAAAAAATAAAAAAGTTTGATTCCTACTAGTGCCTTTTGGAAAAATTTTGGAAAAAGGAAAAATCCGTGTTATTTGCATGTTCTGTGCGTTCTTTCCATCGTCCTTTATTTTCACCTCGTTGCGCTACGTCTCGACACGTCTTAGCCAGCAACTGTGATTTGTACTTTGGATCCGGATTGAATAATCGCTAATCTGCGCTCGTTAATTGCTAATCCATGTTGTCATATTGTGTGCCTACCCGTTGCTCCACATATTCTTCTATCAGCATAGGTTCATCTTGCAACTGTTACCTACGCTCAACAACAGATTGCTTCGCCCTGTTTAGTTTCATCAAAATTGCCAAAAAAAAACAGGAAAATAAAGAAAAAATATTGTGAAAGTTTTTGCACGCTTTTTAGAGAACGTGTTGTATTTCTGTAAACCACATCCTAACTCAGTTGTAGGTGCCAATTTTTGTAGTTGCATCTTTTTTGATCCTTGTTCAGAGAAAATTATAAAAAAAAATAGTGAAAAAATAAAAAAGTTTGATTCCTACTAGTGCCTTTTGAAGAAATTAGGGAAAAATTCAGGAAAAAGGAAAAATCCGTGTTATTTACTTGTTCTGTGCGTTCTTTCCATCGTCCTTTGTTTTCACCTTGTTACGCTACGCCTCGACACGTCTTAGTCCGCAGCTGTGATTTGTACTGTGGATCTGGATTGAACAGTCGCTAATCTGCACTGGTTAATTGCTAATCCTTGTTGTCATATTGTGTGCCTATCCATTGCTCCACTTATTCTTCTATCAGCACAGGTTCATCTTGCAACTGTTACCCACGCTCAACAACAGATTGCTTCGCCCTGTTTAGTTTCATCAAAATTGCCAAAAAAATTCAGGAAAATAAAGAAAAAAAATTGTCAATGTTTTTGCACACTTTTCAGAGAACGTGCTATATTTCTGTAGACCACATCCCAACTCAGTTGTAGGTGTCAATTTTTGTGGTTGCATCTTTTTTGATCCTTGTTCAGAGAAAATTATAAAAAAAATAGTGAAAAAATAAAAAAGTTTGATTCCTACTAGTGCCTTTTGGAAAAAATTTGGAAAAAGGAAAAATCCGTGTTATTTGCATGTTCTGTGCGTTCTTTCCATCGTTCTTTATTTTCACCTTGTTGCGCTACGTCTCGACACGTCTTAGCCAGCAGCTGTGATTTGTACTTTGGATCCGGATTGAACAATCGCTAATCTGCACTCGTTAATTGCTAATCCTTGCTGTCATATTGTGTGCCTACCCGTTGCTCCACATATTCTTCTATCAGCACAGGTTCATCTTGCAACTGTTAGCTACGCTCAACAACAGATTGCTTCGCCCTGTTTAGTTTCATCAAAATTGCCAAAACAAACAGGAAAATAAAGAAAAAATATTGTGAAAGTTTTTGCATGCTTTTTAGAGAACGTGTTGTATTTCTGTAAACCACATCCTAACTCAGTTGTAGGTGCCAATTTTTGTAGTTGCATCTTTTTTGATCCTTGTTCAGAGAAAATTATAAAAAAATAGTGAAAAAATAAAAAAGTTTGATTCCTACTAGTGCCTTTTGAAGAAATCAGGGAAAAATTTAGGAAAAAGGAAAAATCCGTATTATTTACTTGTTCTGTGCGTTCTTTCCATCGTTCTTTGTTTTCACCTTGTTACGCTACGCCTCGACACGTCTTAGTCCGTAGCTGTGATTTGTACTGTGGATCTAGATTGAACAGTCGCTAATCTGCACTGGTTAATTGCTAATCCTTGTTGTCATATTGTGTGCCTATCCATTGCTCCACTTATTCTTCTATCAGCACAGGTTCATCTTGCAACTGTTACAGACGCTCAAGAACAGATTGCTTTGCCCTGTTTAGTTTCATCAAAATTGCCAAAAAAATTCAGGAAAATAAAGAAAAAAAATTTCAAAGTTTTTGTACGCTTTTTCAGAGAACGTGCAGTATTTCTGTAGACCACATCCAACCTCAGTTGTAGGTGCCAATTTTTGTGGTTGCATCTTTTTTTATCCTTGTTCAGAGAAAATTATAAAAAAAAAAGTGAAAAAATAAAAAAGTTTGATTCCTACTAGTGCCTTTTGGAAAAATCAGGGAAAAATTTAGGAAAAAAGAAAAAATCCGTGTTATTTGCTTGTTCCGTGTGTTCTTTCCATCGTCCTTTGTTTTCACCTTGTTACGCTACGCCTCGACACGTCTTAGCCAGGAGCTGTGATTTATACTTTGGATCCGGATTGAATAGTCGCTAATCGGCACTCGTTAATTGCTAATCCTTGCTGTCATATTGTGTGCCTACCCATTGCTCCACATATTCTTCTATCAGCACAGGTTCATCTTGCAACTGTTACCCACGCTCAGCAACAGATTGCTTCGCCCTGTTTAGTTTCATCAAAATTGCCAAAAAAATTTAGAAAAATAAAGAAAAAAAATTGTCAAAGTTTTTGCATGCTTTTCAGAGAACGTGCTGTATTTCTGTAAACCACATCCTAACTCAGTTGTAGGTGCCAATTTTTGTAGTTGCATCTTTTTTGATCCTTGTTCAGAGAAAATTATAAAAAAAATTGTGAAAAAATAAAAAAGTTTGATTCCTATTAGTGCCTTTTGAAGAAATCAGGGAAAAATTCAGGAAAAAGGAAAAATCCGTGTTATTTACTTGTTCTGTGCGTTCTTTCCATCGTCCTTTGTTTTCACCTTGTTACGCTACGCCTCGACACGTCTTAGCCCGCAGCTGTGATTTGTACTGTGGATCTGGATTGAACAGTCGCTAATCTGCACTGGTTAATTGCTAATCCTTGTTGTCATATTGTGTGCCTATCCATAGCTCCACATATTCTTCTATCAGCACAAGTTAATCTTGCAACAATTACCCATGCTCAACAACAGATTGCTTCGCCCTGTTTGGTTTCATCAAAATTGCCAAAAAAATTCAGGAAAATAAATAAAAAAATTGGCATAGTTTTTGTATGCTTTTCAGAGAACGTGCTATATTTTCTGTAGACCACATCCCACCTTAGTTGTAGGTGCCAATTTTTGTGGTTGCATCTTTTTTGATCCTTGTTCAGAGAAAATTATAAAAAAATAGTGAAAAAAGAAAAAAGTTTGATTCCTACTAGTGCCTTTTGAAAAAATCAGGGAAAAATTCAGAAAAAAAGAAACATCTGTGTTATTTGATTGTTCTGTGCATTCTTTTCCATCGTCCTTTGTTTTCACCTTGTTGCACTACGTCTTGACACGTCTTAGCCAGGAGTTGTGATTTGTACTTTGGATCCGGATTGAACAGTCGCTAATTGGCACTTATTAGTTGCTAATCCTTGCTGTCATATTGTGTGCCTACCCATAGCACCACATATTCTTCTATCAGCACAGATTCATCTAGCGACTGCTACCCATGCTCAACAATAGATTGCTTCGCCCTGTTTGGTTTCATCAAAATTGACAAAAAAAAATTCAGGAAAATAAAGAAAAAAATTTGTCAAAGTTTTTGCATGCTTTTTCAGAGAACGTGCTGTATTTATGTAGAACACATCCCACCTCAGTTGTAGGTGCCAATTTTTGTGGTTGCATCTTTTTTATCTATGTTCAGATAATATTATAAAAAAATAGTGAAAAAATAAAAAAAGTTTGATTCCCACTAGTGCCTTTGGGAAAAATCAGGAAAAAATTCAAGAAAAAGGAAAAATCTGTGTTATTTGCTTGTTATGTGCGTTTTTTCCATCGTTCTTTGTTTTCACCTTGTTGTGCTACATCTCGACACGTCTTAGCCAGCAGCTGTGATTTGTACTTTGGATCCGGATTGAACAATCGCTAATCTACGCTCGTTAATTGCTAATCCTTGCTGTCATATGGTGTGCCTACCTATATCTCCACATATTCTTCTATCAGCACAGGTTCATCTTACAACTATTACCCACGCTGAACAACAGATTGCTTCACCCTGTTTGGTTTCATCAAAATTGCCATAAAAATCAGAAAAATAAAGAAAAAAAATATCAAAGTTTTTGCACGCTTTTTAGAGAACGTGCTGTATTTCTGTAGACCACATCCTTCCTAAGTTGTAGGTGCCAATTTTTGTGGTTGCATCTTTTTTTATCCTTGTTCTGAGCAAATTATAAAAAAATAGTGAAAAAATAAAAAAGTTTGATCCCTACTAGTGCCTTTTTGCAAAAATCAGGGAAAAATTCAGGAAAAAGGAAAAATCCGTGTTATTTGCTTGTTCTGTGTTCTTTCCATCGTCCTTTGTTTTCACCTTGTTGCACTATGTCTTGACACGTCTTAGCCAGGAGTTGCGATATGTACTTTGGATCTGATTGAACAGTCGCTAATCGGCACTCGTTAATTGCTAATCCTTGCTGTCATATTGTGTGCCTACCCATAGCTCCACATATTCTTCTATCAGCACAGGTTTATCTTGCAACTGTTACCCACGCTCAACAACAGACTGCTTTGTCCTGTTTGGTTTCATCAAAATTGCCAAAAAATTAAGGAAAATAAAGAAAAAAATTGTCAAAGTTTTTGCACGCTTTTCAGAGAATGTGCTGTATTTCTGTAGACCGCATCCCACCTCAGTTGTAGGTGCCAATTTTTATGGTTGCATCTTTTTTGATCCTTGTTCAGAGAAAATTATAAAAAAATAGTGAAAAAATAAAAAAAGTTTGATTCCTACTAGTGCCTTTTGGAAAAATCACGGAAAAATTCAGGAAAAAGGAAAAATCCGTGTTATTTGCTTGTTTTGTGCGTTCTTTCCATCGTCCTTTGTTTTCACCTTGTTGTGCTACGTCTCGACACGTCTTAGCCAGCAGCTGTGATTTGTACTTTGGATCCGGATTGAACAATCGCTAATCTGCACTCGTTAATTGCTAATCCATGCTGTCATATTGTGTGCCTACGCATAGCACCACATATTCTTCTATCAGCACAGATTCATCTAGCGACTGTTACCCATGCTCAACACCAGATTGCTTCGCCCTGTTTGGTTTCATCAGAATTGACAAAAAAATTCAGGAAAATAAAGAAAAAAATTTGTCAAAGTTTTTACACGCTTTTTCAGAGAACGTGCTATATTTCTATAGACCACATCCCACCTCAGTTGTAGGTGCCAATTTTTGTGGTTGCATCTTTTTTTATCTATGTTCAGAGAATATTATAAATAATAGTGAAAAAATAAAAAAGTTTGATTCCTACTAGTGCCTTTTGGAAAAATTTTGTAAACATTCAGGAAAAAGGAAAAATCCGTGTTATTTGCTTGTTCTGTGCGTTCTTTCCATCGTCCTTTGTTTTCACCTTGTTGCGCTACGTCTCGACACGTCTTAGCCAGCAGCTGTGATTTGTACTTTGGATCCGCATCGAACAATCGCTAATCTGCACTCGTTAATTGCTAATCCTTGCTATCATATTGCGTACCTACCCATAGCTCCACATATTCTTCTATCAGCACAGGTTCATCTTGCAACTGTTACCCACACTCAACAACAGATTGCTTCGCCCTGTTTGGTTTCATCAAAATTGCTAAAAAATTCAGAAAAATAAAGAAAAAAAATTGTCAAAGTTTTTGCACGCTTTTTAGAGAACGTGCTGTATTTCTGTAGACCACATCCCACCTCAGTTGTAGGTGCCAATTTTTGTGGTTGCGATCTTTTTTGATCCTTGTTCAGAGAAAATTATAAAAAAATAGTGAAAAAATAAAAAAATTTGATTCCTACTGTTGTCTTTTGGAAAAATCAGGGAAAAATTTAGGAAAAAGGAAAAATCCGTGTGATTTGCTTGTTCTGTGCGTTCTTTCCATCGTCCTTTGTTTTCACCTTCTTACGCTACACCTCGACACGTTTTAGCCAGCAACTATGATTTGTACTTTGGATCCGGATTGAACAGTCGCTAATCTGCACTCGTCAATTGCTAATCCTTGCTGTCATATTGTGTGCCTACCCATAGCTCCACAGATTCTTCTATCAGCACAGGTTTATCTTGCAACTGTTACCCATGCTCAACAACAGATTGCTTCGCCCTGTTTGGTTTCATCAAAATTGCCAAAAAAATTCAGGAAAATAAAGAACAAAAATTGTCAAAGTTTTTGCACGCTTTTCAGAGAACGTTTTGTATTTCTGTAGACCACATCCCACCTTAGTTGTAGGTGCCAATTTTTGTGGTTGTATCTTTTTTGATCCTTGTTCAGAGAAAATTATAAAAAATAGTGAAAAAATAAAAAAACTTTGATTCCTACTAGTGCCTTTTGAAAAAATCAGGGAAAAATTCAGGAAAAAGGAAAAATCCGTGTTATTTGATTGTTCTATGCATTCTTTCCATCGTCCTTTGTTTTCACCTTGTTGCGCTACGTCTCGACACGTCTTAGCCAGTAACTGTGATTTGTACTTTGGATCCGGGTTGAATAATCGCTAATCTGCGCTCGTTAATTGCTAATCCATGGTGTCATATTGTGTGCCTACCCATAGCACCACGTATTCTTCTATCAGCACAGATTCATCTAGCGACTGCTACCCATGCTCAACAACAGATTGCTTCGCCCTGTTTGGTTTCATCAAAATTGATAAAAAAAATTCAGGAAAATAAAGAAAAAAATTTGTCAAAGTTTTTGCATGCTTTTTCAGAGAACGTGCTGTATTTATGTAGACCACATCCCACCTCAGTTGTAGGTGCCAATTTTTGTGGTTGCATCTTTTTTATCTATGTTCAGAGAATATTATAAAAAAATAGTGAAAAAATAAAAAAGTTTGATTCCTACTAGTGCCTTTTGGAAAAATTTTGTAAAAATTCAGGAAAAAGGAAAAATCCGTGTTATTTGCTTGTTCTGTGCGTTCTTTCCATCATCCTTTGTTTTCACCTTGCTGCGCTACGTCTCGACACGTCTTAGCCAGCAGCTGTGATTTGTACTTCGGATCCGGATCGAACAACCGCTAATCTGCACTCGTTAATTGCTAATCCTTGCTGTCATATTGCGTACCTGCCCATAGCTCCATATATTCTTCTATCAGCACAGGTTCATCTTGCAACTGTTACCCACACTCAACAACAGATTGCTTCGCCCTGTTTGGTTTCATCAAAATTGCCAAAAAATTCAGAAAAATAAAGAAAAAAATGTCAAAGTTTTTGCACGCTTTTTAGAGAACGTGCTGTATTTCTGTAGACCACATCCCACCTCAGTTGTAGGTGCCAATTTTTGTGGTTGCATCTTTTTTGATCTTTGTTCAGAGAAAATTATAAAAAAATTGAGAAAAAATAAAAAAGTTTGATTCCTACTAGTGCCTTTTGGAAAAATCAGGGAAAAATTCAGGAAAAAGGAAAAATCCGTGTTATTTGATTGTTCTATGCGTTCTTTACATCGTCCTTTGTTTTCACCTTGTTGCGCTACGTCTCGACACGTCTTAGCCAGTAGCTGTGATTTGTACTTTGGATCCGGATTGAATAATCGCTAATCTGCGCTCGTTAATTGCTAATCCATGCTGTCATATTGTGTGCCTACCCATAGCACCACATATTCTTCTATCAGCACAGATTCATCTAGCGACTGTTACCCATGCTCAACAACAGATTGCTTCGCTCTGTTTGGTTTCATCAAAATTGACAAAAAAATTCAGGAAAATAAAGAAAAAATTTGTCAAAGTTTTTGCACGCGTTTTCAGAGAACGTGCTGTATTTCTATAGACCACATCCCACCTCAGTTGTAGGTGCCAATTTTTGTGGTTACATCTTTTTTTATCCATGTTCAGAGAATATTATAAAAAAATAGTGAAAAAATAAAAAAGTTTGATTCCTACTAGTGCCTTTTGGAAAAATTTTGTAAAAATTCAGGAAAAAGGAAAAATCCGTGTTATTTGCTTGTTCTGTGCGTTCTTTCCATCATCCTTTGTTTTCACCTTGTTGCGCTACGTCTAGACACGTCTTAGCCAGCAGCTGTGATTTGTACTTTGGATCCGGATCGAACAATCGCTAATCTGCACTCGTTAATTGCTAATCCTTGATGTCATATTGTGTATCTACCCATAGCTCCACATATTCTTCTATCAGCACAGGTTCATCTTGGAACTGTTACCCACACTCAAAAACAGATTGCTTCGCCCTGTTTGGTTTCATCAAAATTGCCAAAAAATTCAGAAAAATAAAGAAAAAAATTGTCAAAGTTTTTGCACGCTTTTTAAAGAACGTGCTGTATTTCTGTAGACCACATCCCACCTCAGTTGTAGGTGCCAATTTTTGTGGTTGCATCTTTTTTGATCCTTGTTCAGAGAAAATTATAAAAAAAATAGTGAAAAAATAAAAAAGTTTGATTCCTACTAGTGTCTTTTGGAAAAATCAGGAAAAAATTTAGGAAAAAGGAAAAATCCGTGTTATTAGCTTGTTCTGTGCGTTCTTTCCATCGTCCTTTGTTATCACCTTGTTACGCAACGCCTCGACACGTTTTAGCCAGCAGCTGTGATTTGTACTTCGGATCCGGATTGAACAGTCGCTAATCTGCACACATTAATTGCTAATCCTTGCTGTCATATTGTGTGCCTACCCATAGCTCCACATATTCTTCTATCAGCACATGTTCATCTTGCAACTGTTACCCATGCTCAACAACAGATTGCTTCGCCCTGTTTGGTTTCATCAAAATTGCCAAAAAAATTTAGGAAAATAAAGAACAAAAATTGTCAAAGTTTTTGCACGCTTTTCAGAGAATGTTTTTTATTTCTGTAGACCACATCCCACCTTAGTTGTAGGTGCCAATTTTTGTGGTTGCATCTTTTTTGATCTTTGTTCAGAGAAAATTATAAAAAAATTGAGAAAAAATAAAAAAAGTTTGATTCCTACTAGTGCCTTTTGGAAAAATCAGGGAAAAATTCAGGAAAAAGGAAAAATCCGTGTTATTTGATTGTTCTATGCGTTCTTTACATCGTCCTTTGTTTTCACCTTGTTGCGCTACGTCTCGACACGTCTTAGCCAGTAGCTGTGATTTGTACTTTGGATCCGGATTGAATAATCGCTAATCTGCGCTCGTTAATTGCTAATCCATGCTGTCATATTGTGTGCCTACCCATAGCACCACATATTCTTCTATCAGCACAGATTCATCTAGCGACTGTTACCCATGCTCAACAACAGATTGCTTCGCTCTGTTTGGTTTCATCAAAATTGACAAAAAAATTCAGGAAAATAAAGAAAAAAATTTGTCAAAGTTTTTGCACGCGTTTTCAGAGAATGTGCTGTATTTCTATAGACCACATCCCACCTCAGTTGTAGGTGCCAATTTTTGTGGTTACATCTTTTTTTATCCATGTTCAGAGAATATTATAAAAAAATAGTGAAAAAATAAAAAAGTTTGATTCCTATTAGTGCCTTTTGGAAAAATTTTGTAAAAATTCAGGAAAAAGGAAAAATCCGTGTTATTTGCTTGTTCTGTGCGTTCTTTCCATCATCCTTTGTTTTCACCTTGTTGTGCTACGTCTAGACACGTCTTAGCCAGCAGCTGTGATTTGTACTTTGGATCCGGATCGAACAATCGCTAATCTGCACTCGTTAATTGCTAATCCTTGCTGTCATATTGCGTATCTACCCATAGCTCCACATATTCTTCTATCAGCACAGGTTCATCTTGGAACTGTTACCCACACTCAAAAACAGATTGCTTCGCCCTGTTTGGTTTCATCAAAATTGCCAAAAAATTCAGAAAAATAAAGAAAAAAATTGTCAAAGTTTTTGCACGCTTTTTAAAGAACGTGCTGTATTTCTGTAGACCACATCCCACCTCAGTTGTAGGTGCCAATTTTTGTGGTTGCATCTTTTTTGATCCTTGTTCAGAGAAAATTATAAAAAAAATAGTGAAAAAATAAAAAAGTTTGATTCCTACTAGTGTCTTTTGGAAAAATCAGGAAAAAATTTAGGAAAAAGGAAAAATCCGTGTTATTAGCTTGTTCTGTGCGTTCTTTCCATCGTCCTTGTTTTCACCTTGTTACGCTACGCCTCGACACGTTTTAGCCAGCAGCTGTGATTTGTACTTCGGATCCGGATTGAACAGTCGCTAATCTGCACTCATTAATTGCTAATCCTTGCTGTCATATTGTTTGCCTACCCATAGCTCCACATATTCTTCTATCAGCACAGGTTCATCTTGCAACTGTTACCCATGCTCAACAACAGATTGCTTCGCCCTGTTTGGTTTCATCAAAGTTGTCAAAAAAATTTAGGAAAATAAAGAACAAAAATTGTCAAAGTTTTTGCACGCTTTTCAGAGAATGTTTTTTATTTCTGTAGACCACATCCCACCTTAGTTGTAGGTGCCAATTTTTGTGGTTGCATCTTTTTTGATCTTTGTTCAGAGAAAATTATAAAAAAATTGAGAAAAAATAAAAAAAGTTTGATTCCTACTAGTGCCTTTTGGAAAAATCAGGAAAAAATTCAGGAAAAATTAAAAATCCGTGTTATTTGATTGTTCTATGCGTTCTTTACATCGTCCTTTGTTTTCACCTTGTTGCGCTACGTCTCGACACGTCTTAGCCAGTAGCTGTGATTTGTACTTTGGATCCGGACTGAATAATCGCTAATCTGCGCTCGTTAATTGCTAATCCATGCTGTCATATTGTGTGCCTACCCATAGCACCACATATTCTTCTATCAGCACAGATTCATCTAACGACTGTTACCCATGCTCAACAACAGATTGCTTCGCCCTGTTTGGTTTCATCAAAATTGACAAAAAAATTCAGGAAAATAAAGAAAAAAATTTGTCAAAGTTTTTGCACGCGTTTTCAGAGAACGTGTTGTATTTCTATAGACCACATCCCACCTCAGTTGTAGGTGGCAATTTTTGTGGTTACATCTTTTTTTATCCATGTTCAGAGAATATTATAAAAAAATAGTGAAAAAATAAAAAAGTTTGATTCCTACTAGTGCCTTTTGGAAAAATTTTGTAAAAATTCAGAAAAAAGGAAAAATCCGTGTTATTTGCTTGTTCTGTGCGTTCTTTCCATCATCCTTTGTTTTCACCTTGTTGCGCTACGTCTAGACACGTCTTAGCCAGCAGCTGTGATTTATACTTTGGATCCGGATCGAACAATCGCTAATCTGCACTCGTTAATTGCTAATCCTTGCTGTCATATTGCGTATCTACCCATAGCTCCACATATTCTTCTATCAGCACATGTTCATCTTGGAACTGTTACCCACACTCAAAAACAGATTGCTTCGCCCTGTTTGGTTTCATCAAAATTGCCAAAAAATTCAGAAAAATAAAGAAAAAATTGTCAAAGTTTTTGCACGCTTTTTAAAGAACGTGCTGTATTTCTGTAGACCACATCCCAGCACAGTTGTCGGTGCCAATTTTTGTGGTTGTATCTTTTTTGATCCTTGTTCAGAGAAAATTATAAAAAAAATAGTGAAAAAATAAAAAAGTTTGATTCCTACTAGTGTCTTTTGGAAAAAACAGGGAAAAATTTAGGAAAAAGAAAAAATCCGTGTTATTTGCTTGTTCTGTGCGTTCTTTCCATCGTGCTTTGTTTTCACCTTGTTATGCTACGCCTCGACATGTTTTAGCCAGCAGCTATGATTTGTACTTTGGATCCGGATTGAACAGTCGCTAATCTGCACTGGTTAATTGCTAATCCTTGCTGTCATATTGTGTGCCTACCCATAGCTCCACAGATTCTTCTATCAGCACAGGTTCATCTTGCAACTGTTACCCATGCTCAACAACAGATTGCTTCGCCCGGTTTGGTTTCATCAAAATTGTCAAAAAAAATTAGGAAAATAAAGAACAAAAATTGTCAAAGTTTTTGCACGCTTTTCAGAGAATGTTTTTTATTTCTGTAGACCACATCCCACCTTAGTTGTAGGTGCCAATTTTTGTGGTTGCATCTTTTTTGATCTTTGTTCAGAGAAAATTATAAAAAAATTGAGAAAAAATAAAAAAAGTTTGATTCCTACTAGTGCCTTTTGGAAAAATCAGGAAAAAATTCAGGAAAAAGGAAAAATCCGTGTTATTTGATTGTTCTATGCGTTCTTTACATCGTCCTTTGTTTTCACCTTGTTGCGCTACGTCTCGACACGTCTTAGCCAGTAGCTGTGATTTGTACTTTGGATTCGGACTGAATAATCGCTAATCTGCGCTCGTTAATTGCTAATCCATGCTGTCATATTGTGTGCCTACCCATAGCACCACATATTCTTCTATCAGCACAGATTCATCTAGCGACTGTTACCCATGCTCAACAACAGATTGCTTCGCTCTGTTTGGTTTCATCAAAATTGACAAAAAAATTCAGGAAAATAAAGAAAAAAAATTTGTCAAAGTTTTTGCACGCGTTTTCAGAGAACGTGCTGTATTTCTATAGACCACATCCCACCTCAGTTGTAGGTGGCAATTTTTGTGGTTACATCTTTTTTTATCCATGTTCAGAGAATATTATAAAAAAATAGTGAAAAAATAAAAAAGTTTGATTCCTACTAGTGCCTTTTGGAAAAATTTTGTAAAAATTCAGGAAAAAGGAAAAATCCGTGTTATTTGCTTGTTCTGTGCGTTCTTTCCATCATCCTTTGTTTTCACCTTGTTGCGCTACGTCTAGACACGTCTTAGCCAGCAGCTGTGATTTGTACTTTGGATCCGGATCGAACAATCGCTAATCTGCACTCGTTAATTGCTAATCCTTGCTGTCATATTGCGTATCTACCCATAGCTCCACATATTCTTCTATCAGCACAGGTTCATCTTGGAACTGTTACCCACACTCAAAAACAGATTGCTTCGCCCTGTTTGATTTCATCAAAATTGCCAAAAAATTCAGAAAAATAAAGAAAAAAATTGTCAAAGTTTTTGCACGCTTTTTAAAGAACGTGCTGTATTTCTGTAGACCACATCCCAGCTCAGTTGTAGGTGCCAATTTTTGTGGTTGCATCTTTTTTTATCCTTGTTCAGAGAAAATTATAAAAAAATAGTGAAAAAATAAAAAAGTTTGATTCCTACTAGTGTCTTTTGGAAAAAACAGGGAAAAATTTAGGAAAAAGGAAAAATCCGTGTTATTTGCTTGTTTTGTGCGTTCTTTCCATCGTCCTTTGTTTTCACCTTGTTACGCTACGCCTCGACACGTTTTAGCCAGCAGCTGTGATTTGTACTTCGGATCCGGATTGAACAGTCGCTAATCTGCACTCATTAATTGCTAATCCTTGCTGTCATATTGTGTGCCTACCCATAGCTCCACATATTCTTCTATCAGCACAGGTTCATCTTGCAACTGTTACCCATGCTCAACAACAGATTGCTTCGCCCTGTTTGGTTTCATCAAAATTGCCAAAAAAATTCAGGAAAATAAAGAACAAAAATTGTCAAAGTTTTTGCACGCTTTTCAGAGAATGTTTTTTATTTCTGTAGACCACATCCCACCTTTGTTGTAGGTGCCAATTTTTGTGGTTGCATCTTTTTTGATCTTTGTTCACAGAAAATTATAAAAAAATTGAGAAAAAATAAAAAAAGTTTGATTCCTACTAGTGCCTTTTGGAAAAATCAGGGAAAAATTCAGGAAAAAAGAAAAATCCGTGTTATTTGATTGTTCTATGCGTTCTTTACATCGTCCTTTGTTTTCACCTTGTTGCGCTACGTCTCGACACGTCTTAGCCAGTAGCTGTGATTTGTACTTTGGATCCGGATTGAATAATCGCTAATCTGCGCTCGTTAATTGCTAATCCATGCTGTCATATTGTGTGCCTACCCATAGCACCACATATTCTTCTATCAGCACAGATTCATCTAGCGACTGTTACCCATGCTCAACAACAGATTGCTTCGCCCTGTTTGGTTTCATCAAAATTGACAAAAAAATTCAGGAAAATAAAGAAAAAAATTTGTCAAAGTTTTTGCACGCGTTTTCAGAGAACGTGCTGTATTTCTATAGACCACATCCCACCTCAGTTGTAGGTGCCAATTTTTGTGGTTACATCTTTTTTTATCCATGTTCAGAGAATATTATAAAAAAATAGTGAAAAAATAAAAAAGTTTGATTCCTACTAGTGCCTTTTGGAAAAATTTTGTAAAAATTCAGGAAAAAGGAAAAATCCGTGTTATTTGCTTGTTCTGTGCGTTCTTTCCATCATCCTTTGTTTTCACCTTGTTGCGCTACGTCTAGACACGTCTTAGCCAGCAGCTGTGATTTGTACTTTGGATCCGGATCGAACAATCGCTAATCTGCACTCGTTAATTGCTAATCCTTGCTGTCATATTGCGTATCTACCCATAGCTCCACATATTCTTCTATCAGTACAGGTTCATCTTGGAACTGTTACCCACACTCAAAAACAGATTGCTTCGCCCTGTTTGGTTTCATCAAAATTGCCAAAAAATTCAGAAAAATAAAGAAAAAAATTGTCAAAGTTTTTGCACGCTTTTTAAAGAACGTGCTGTATTTCTGTAGACCACATCCCACCTCAGTTGTAGGTGCCAATTTTTGTGGTTGCATCTTTTTTGATCCTTGTTCAGAGAAAATTATAAAAAAATAGTGAAAAAATAAAAAAGTTTGATTCCTACTAGTGTCTTTTGGAAAAAACAGGGAAAAATTTAGGAAAAAGGAAAAATCCGTGTTATTTGCTTGTTCTGTGCGTTCTTTCCATCGTCCTTTGTTTTCACCTTGTTACGCTACACCTCGACACGTTTTAGCCAGCAGCTATGATTTGTACTTTGGATCCGGATTGAACAGTCGCTAATCTGCACTCGTTAATTGCTAATCCTTGCTGTCATATTGTGTGCCAACCCATAGCTCCACAGATTCTTCTATCAGCACAGGTTCATCTTGCAAGTGTTACCCATGCTCAACAACAGATTGCTTCGCCCTGTTTGGTTTCTTCAAAATTGCCAAAAAAATTCAGGAAAATAAAGAACAAAAATTGTCAAAGTTTTTGCACGCTTTTCAGAGAACGTTTTGTATTTCTGTAGACCACATCCCACCTTAGTTGTAGGTGCCAATTTTTGTGGTTGCATCTTTTTTGATCCTTGTTCAGAGAAAATTATAAAAAAATAGTGAAAAAATAAAAAAAGTTTGATTCCTACTAGTGCCTTTTGGAAAAATCAGGAAAAAATTCAGGAAAAAGGAAAAATCCGTGTTATTTGATTGTTCTATGCATTCTTTCCATCGTCCTTTGTTTTCACCTTGTTGCGCTACGTCTCGACACGTCTTAGCCGGTAGCTGTGATTTGTACTTTGGATCCGGATTGAATAATCGCTAATCTGCGCTCGTTAATTGCTAATCCATGGTGTCATATTGTGTGCCTACCCATAGCACCACAAATTCTTCTATCAGCACAGATTCATCTAGCGACTGCTACCCATGCTCAACAACAGATTGCTTCGCCCTGTTTGGTTTCATCAAAATTGACAAAAAAAATTCAGGAAAATAAAGAAAAAAATTTGTCAAAGTTTTTGCACGCTTTTTCAGAGAACGTGCTATATTTCTGTAGACCACATCCCACCTCAGTTGTAGGTGCCAATTTTGGTGGTTGCATCTTTTTTTTATCTATGTTCAGAGAATATTATAAAAAATAGTGAAAAAATAAAAAAGTTTGATTCCTACTAGTGCCTTTTGGAAAAATTTTGTAAAAATTCAGGAAAAAGGAAAAATCCCTGTTATTTGCTTGTTGTGTGCGTTCTTTCCATCATCCTTTATTTTCACCTTGTTGCGCTACGTCTCGACACGTCTAGCCAGCAGCTGTGATTTGTACTTTGGATCCGGATCGAACAATCGCTAATCTGCACTCGTTAATTGCTAATCCTTGCTGTCATATTGCGTACCTACCCATAGCTCCATATATTCTTCTATCAGCACAGGTTCATCTTGCAACTGTTACCCACACTCAACAACAGATTGCTTCGCCCTGTTTGGTTTCATCAAAATTGCCAAAAAATTCAGAAAAATAAAGAAAAAAATTGTCAAAGTTTTTGCACGCTTTTCAGAGAACATGCTGTATTTCTGTAGACCACATCCCACCTCAGTTGTTGGTGCCAATTTTTGTGGTTGCATCTTTTTTGATCCTTGTTCAGAGAAAATTATAAAAAAATAGTGAAAAAATAAAAAAGTTTGATTCCTACTGGTGTCTTTTGGAAAAATCAGAGAAAAATTTAGGAAAAAGGAAAAATCCGTGTTATTTGCTTGTTCTGTGCGTTCTTTCCATCGTCCTTTGTTTTCACCTTGTTACGCTACACCTCGACACGTTTTAGCCAGCAGCTATGATTTGTACTTTGGATCCGGATTGAACAGTCGCTAATCTGCACTCGTTAATTGCTAATCCTTGCTGTCATATTGTGTGCCAACCCATAGCTCCACAGATTCTTCTATCAGCACAGGTTCATCTTGCAACTGTTACCCATGCTCAACAACAGATTGCTTCGCCCTGTTTGGTTTCTTCAAAATTGCCAAAAAAATTCAGGAAAATAAAGAACAAAAATTGTCAATGTTTTTGCACGCTTTTCAGAGAACGTTTTGTATTTCTGTAGACCACATCCCACCTTAGTTGTAGGTGTCAATTTTTGTGGTTGCATCTTTTTTGATCCTTGTTCAGAGAAAATTATAAAAAAATAGTGAAAAAATAAAAAAAGTTTGATTCCTACTAGTGCCTTTTAGAAAAATCAGGGAAAAATTCAGGAAAAAGGAAAAATCCATGTTATTTGATTGTTCTATGCATTTTTCCATCGTCCTTTGTTTTCACCTTGTTGCGCTACGTCTCGACACGTCTTAGCCGGTAGCTGTGATTTGTACTTTGGATCCGGATTGAATAATCGCTAATCTGCGCTCGTTAATTGCTAATCCATGGTGTCATATTGTGTGCCTACCCATAGCACCACATATTCTTCTATCAGCACAGATTCATCTAGCGACTGCTACCCATGCTCAACAACAGATTGCTTCGCCCTGTTTGGTTTCATCAAAATTGACAAAAAAAATTCAGGAAAATAAAGAAAAAAATTTGTCAAAGTTTTTGTACGCTTTTTCAGAGAACGTGCTGTATTTCTGTAGACCACATCCCACCTCAGTTGTAGGTGCCAATTTTTGTGGTTGCATCTTTTTTTTATCTGTGTTCAGAGAATATTATAAAAAGTTTGATTCCTACTAGTGCCTTTTGTAAAAATTCAGGAAAAAGGAAAAATCTGTGTTATTTGCTTGTTGTGTGCGTTCTTTCCATCATCCTTTATTTTCACCTTGTTGCGCTACGTCTCGACACGTCTTAGCCAGCAGCTGTGATTTGTACTTTGGATCCGGATCGAACAATCGCTAATCTGCACTCGTTAATTGCTAATCCTTGTTGTCATATTGCGTACCTACCGATAGCTCCATATATTCTTCTATCAGCACAGGTTCATCTTGCAACTGTTACCCACACTCAACAACAGATTGCTTCGTCCTGTTTGGTTTCATCAAAATTGCCAAAAAATTCAGAAAAATAAAGAAAAAAATTGTCAAAGTTTTTGCACGCTTTTCAGAGAACATGCTGTATTTCTGTAGACCACATCCCACCTCAGTTGTAGGTGCCAATTTTTGTGGTTGCATTTTTTTTGATCCTTGTTCAGAGAAAATTATAAAAAAATAGGGAAAAAATAAAAAAGTTTGATTCCTACTAGTGCCTTTTGGAAAAATTTTGTAAAAATTCAGGAAAAAGGAAAAATCCGTGTTATTTGCTTGTTGTGTGCGTTCTTTCCATCATCCTTTGTTTTCACCTTGTTGCGCTACGTCTCGACACGTCTTAGCCAACAGCTGTGATTTATACTTTGGATCCGGATCGAACAATCGCTAATCTGCACTTGTTAATTGCTAATCCTTGTTGTCATATTGCGTACCTACCCATAGCTCCATATATTCTTCTATCAGCACAGGTTCATCTTGCAACTGTTACCCACACTTAACAACAGATTGCTTCGCCCTGTTTAGTTTCATCAAAATTGCCAAAAAATTTAGAAAAATAAAGAAAAAAATTGTCAAAGTTTTTGCACGCTTTTTAGAGAACGTGCTGTATTTCTGTAGACCACATCCCACCTCAGTTGTAGGTGCCAATTTTGGTGGTTGCATCTTTTTTTTATCTATGTTCAGAGAATATTATAAAAAATAGTGAAAAAATAAAAAAGTTTGATTCCTACTAGTGCCTTTTGGAAAATTTTTGTAAAAATTCAGGAAAAAGGAAAAATCCCTGTTATTTGCTTGTTGTGTGCGTTCTTTCCATCATCCTTTATTTTCACCTTGTTGCGCTACGTCTCGACACGTCTAGCCAGCAGCTGTGATTTGTACTTTGGATCCGGATCGAACAATCGCTAATCTGCACTCGTTAATTGCTAATCCTTGCTGTCATATTGCGTACCTACCCATAGCTCCATATATTCTTCTATCAGCACAGGTTCATCTTGCAACTGTTACCCACACTCAACAACAGATTGCTTCGCCCTGTTTGGTTTCATCAAAATTGCCAAAAAATTCAGAAAAATAAAGAAAAAAATTGTCAAAGTTTTTGCACGCTTTTCAGAGAACATGCTGTATTTCTGTAGACCACATCCCACCTCAGTTGTTGGTGCCAATTTTTGTGGTTGCATCTTTTTTGATCCTTGTTCAGAGAAAATTATAAAAAAATAGTGAAAAAATAAAAAAGTTTGATTCCTACTGGTGTCTTTTGGAAAAATCAGAGAAAAATTTAGGAAAAAGGAAAAATCCGTGTTATTTGCTTGTTCTGTGCGTTCTTTCCATCGTCCTTTGTTTTCACCTTGTTACGCTACACCTCGACACGTTTTAGCCAGCAGCTATGATTTGTACTTTGGATCCGGATTGAACAGTCGCTAATCTGCACTCGTTAATTGCTAATCCTTGCTGTCATATTGTGTGCCAACCCATAGCTCCACAGATTCTTCTATCAGCACAGGTTCATCTTGCAACTGTTACCCATGCTCAACAACAGATTGCTTCGCCCTGTTTGGTTTCTTCAAAATTGCCAAAAAAATTCAGGAAAATAAAGAACAAAAATTGTCAATGTTTTTGCACGCTTTTCAGAGAACGTTTTGTATTTCTGTAGACCACATCCCACCTTAGTTGTAGGTGTCAATTTTTGTGGTTGCATCTTTTTTGATCCTTGTTCAGAGAAAATTATAAAAAAATAGTGAAAAAATAAAAAAAGTTTGATTCCTACTAGTGCCTTTTAGAAAAATCAGGGAAAAATTCAGGAAAAAGGAAAAATCCATGTTATTTGATTGTTCTATGCATTTTTCCATCGTCCTTTGTTTTCACCTTGTTGCGCTACGTCTCGACACGTCTTAGCCGGTAGCTGTGATTTGTACTTTGGATCCGGATTGAATAATCGCTAATCTGCGCTCGTTAATTGCTAATCCATGGTGTCATATTGTGTGCCTACCCATAGCACCACATATTCTTCTATCAGCACAGATTCATCTAGCGACTGCTACCCATGCTCAACAACAGATTGCTTCGCCCTGTTTGGTTTCATCAAAATTGACAAAAAAAATTCAGGAAAATAAAGAAAAAAATTTGTCAAAGTTTTTGTACGCTTTTTCAGAGAACGTGCTGTATTTCTGTAGACCACATCCCACCTCAGTTGTAGGTGCCAATTTTTGTGGTTGCATCTTTTTTTTATCTGTGTTCAGAGAATATTATAAAAAGTTTGATTCCTACTAGTGCCTTTTGTAAAAATTCAGGAAAAAGGAAAAATCCGTGTTATTTGCTTGTTGTGTGCGTTCTTTCCATCATCCTTTATTTTCACCTTGTTGCGCTACGTCTCGACACGTCTTAGCCAGCAGCTGTGATTTGTACTTTGGATTCGGATCGAACAATCGCTAATCTGCACTCGTTAATTGCTAATCCTTGTTGTCATATTGCGTACCTACCGATAGCTCCATATATTCTTCTATCAGCACAGGTTCATCTTGCAACTGTTACCCACACTCAACAACAGATTGCTTCGTCCTGTTTGGTTTCATCAAAATTGCCAAAAAATTCAGAAAAATAAAGAAAAAAATTGTCAAAGTTTTTGCACGCTTTTCAGAGAACATGCTGTATTTCTGTAGACCACATCCCACCTCAGTTGTGGGTGCCAATTTTTGTGGTTGCATTTTTTTTGATCCTTGTTCAGAGAAAATTATAAAAAAATAGGGAAAAAATAAAAAAGTTTGATTCCTACTAGTGCCTTTTGGAAAAATTTTGTAAAAATTCAGGAAAAAGGAAAAATCCGTGTTATTTGCTTGTTGTGTGCGTTCTTTCCATCATCCTTTGTTTTCACCTTGTTGCGCTACGTCTCGACACGTCTTAGCCAACAGCTGTGATTTATACTTTGGATCCGGATTGAACAATCGCTAATCTGCACTTGTTAATTGCTAATCCTTGTTGTCATATTACGTACCTACCCATAGCTCCATATATTCTTCTATCAGCACAGGTTCATCTTGCAACTCTTACCCACACTTAACAACAGATTGCTTCGCCCTGTTTAGTTTCATCAAAATTGCCAAAAAATTTAGAAAAATAAAGAAAAAAATTGTCAAAGTTTTTGCACGCTTTTTAGAGAACGTGCTGTATTTCTGTAGACCACATCCCACCTCAGTTGTAGGTGCCAATTTTTGTGGTTGCATCTTTTTTAATCCTTGTTCAGAGAAAATTATAAAAAATAGAGAAAAAATAAAAAATGTTTGATTCCTACTAGTGCCTTTTGGAAAAATCAGGGAAAAATTTAGAAAAAAGGAAAAAATCCATGTTATTTGATTGTTCTATGTGTTCTTTCCATCGTCCTTTGTTTTCACCTTGTTGCGCTACGCCTCGACACGTCTTAGCCAGTAGCTGTGATTTGTACTTTGGATCCGGATTGAATAATCGCTAATCTGCGCTCGTTAATTGCTAATCCATGCTGTCATATTGTGTGCCTACCCATAGCACCACATATTCTTCTATCAGCACAGATTCATCTAGCGCCTGTTATCCATGCTCAACAACAGATTGCTTCGCCCGGTTTGGTTTCATCATGTTTGACAAAAAAAAATTTAGGAAAATAAAGAAAAAAATTTGTCAAAGTTTTTGCACGCTTTTTCAGAGAACGTGCTGTATTTCTGTAGACCACATCCCACCTCAGTTGCAGGTGCCAATTTTTGTGGTTGCATCTTTTTTTTATCCATGTTCAAAGAATATTATAAAAAAATAGTGAAAAAATAAAAAAGTTTGATTCCTACTAGTGCCTTTTGGAAAAATTTTGTAAAAATTCAGGAAAAAGGAAAAATTCGTGATATTTGCTTGTTCTGTGCATTCTTTCCATCGTCCTTTGTTTTCACCTTGTTGCGCTACGTCTCGACACGTCTTAGCCAGCAGCTGTGATTTGTACTTTGGATCCGGATCGAACAATCGCTAATCTACACTCATTAATTGCTAATCCTTGCTGTCATATTGCGTACCTACCCATAGCTCCACATATTCTTCTATCAGCACAGGTTCATCTTGCAACTGTTACCCACACTCAACAACAGATTGCTTCGCCCTGTTTGGTTTCATCAAAATTGCCAAACAATTCAGAAAAATAAAGAAAAAAATTGTCAAAGTTTTTGCACGCTTTTTAGAGAACGTGCTGTATTTCTGTAGACCACATCCCACCTCAGTTGTAGGTGCCAATTTTTGTTGTTGCATCTTTTTTGATCCTTGTTCAGAGAAAATTATAAAAAAAATAGTGAAAAAATAAAAAAGTTTGATTCCTACTAGTGTCTTTTGGGAAAATCAGGGAAAAATTTAGGAAAAAGGAAAAATCCGTGTTATTTGCTTGTTCTGTGTGTTCTTTCCATCGTCCTTTGTTTTCACCTTGTTACGCTACGCCTCGACACGTTTTAGCCAGCAGCTGTGATTTGTACTTCGGATCCGGATTGAACAGTCGCTAATCTGCACTCGTTAATTGCTAATCCTTGCTATCATATTGGGTGCCTACCCATTGCTCCACATATTCTTCTATCAGCACAGGTTCATCTTGCAACTGTTACCCATGCTCAACAACAGATTGCTTCGCCCTGTTTGGTTTCATCAAAATTGCCAAAAAAATTCAGGAAAATAAAGAACAAAAATTGTCAAAGTTTTTGCACGCTTTTCAGAGAACGTTTTGTATTTCTATAGACCACATCCCACCTTAGTTGTAGGTGCCAATTTTTGTGGTTGCATCTTTTTTGATCCTTGTTCAGAGAAAATTATAAAAAAATAGAGAAAAAATAAAAAAGTTTGATTCCTACTAGTGCCTTTTGGAAAAATCAGGGAAAAATTCAGCAAAAAGGAAAAATCCGTGTTATTTGATTGTTCTATGTGTTCTTTCCATCGTCCTTTGTTTTCACCCTGTTGCGCTATGTCTCGACACGTCTTAGCCAGTAGCTGTGATTTGTACTTTGGATCCGGATTGAATAATCGCTAATCTGCGCTCGTTAATTGCTAATCCATGTTGTCATATTGTGTGCCTACCCATAGCACCACATATTCTTCTATCAGCACAGATTCATCTAGCGCCTGTTACCCATGCTCAACAACAGATTGCTTCTCCCGGTTTGGTTTCATCAAAATTGTCAAAAAAAATTCAGGAAAATAAAGAAAAAAATTTGTCAAAGTTTTTGCATGCTTTTTCAGAGAACGTGCTATATTTCTGTAGACCACATCCCACCTCAGTTGTAAGTGCCAATTTTTGTGGTTGCATCTTTTTTTATCCATGTTCAGAGAATATTATAAAAAAAGAGTGAAAAAATAAAAAAAGTTTGATTCCTACTAGTGCCTTTTGGAAAAATTTTGTAAAAATTCAGGAAAAAGGAAAAATCCGTGTTATTTGCTTGTTCTGTGCATTCTTTCCATCGCCCTTTGTTTTCACCTTGTTGCGCTACGTCTCGACACGTCTTAGCCAGCAGCTGTGATTTGTACTTTGGATCCGGATCGAACAATCGCTAATCTGCACTCATTAATTGCTAATCCTTGCTGTCATATTGCGTACCTACCCATAGCTCCACATATTCTTCTATCAGCACAGGTTCATCTTGCAACTGTTACCCACACTCAACAACAGATTGCTTCGCCCTGTTTGGTTTCATCAAAATTGCCAAAAAATTCAGAAAAATAAAAAAAAAATTGTCAAAGTTTTTGTACGCTTTTTAGAGAACGTACTGTATTTCTGTAGACCACATCCCACCTCAGTTGTAGGTGCCAATTTTTGTGGTTGCATCTTTTTTGATCCTTGTTCAGAGAAAATTATAAAAAAATAGTGAAAAAATAAAAAAGTTTGATTCCTACTAGTGTCTTTTGGAAAAATTAGGGAAAAATTTAGGAAAAAGGAAAAATCCGTGTTATTTGCTTGTTCTGTGTGTTCTTTCTATCGTCCTTTGTTTTCACCTTGTTACGCTACGCCTCGACACGTTTTAGCCAGCAGCTGTGATTTGTACTTCGGATCCGGATTGAACAGTCGCTAATCTGCACTCGTTAATTGCTAATCCTTGCTATCATATTGGGTGCCTACCCATAGCTCCACATATTCTTCTATCAGCACAGGTTCATCTTACAACTGTTACCCATGCTCAACAACAGATTGCTTCGCCCTGTTTGGTTTTATCAAAATTGCCAAAAAAATTCAGGAAAATAAAGAACAAAAATTGTCAAAGTTTTTGCACGCTTTTCAGAGGACGTTTTGTATTTCTGTAGACCACATCCCACCTTAGATGTAGGTGCCAATTTTTGTGGTTGCATCTTTTTTGATCCTTGTTCAGACAAAATTATAAAAAAATAGAGAAAAAATAAAAAAAGTTTGATTCCTACTAGTGCCTTTTGGAAAAATCAGGGAAAAATTTAGGAAAAAGGAAAAATCCATGTTATTTGATTGTTCTATGTGTTCTTTCCATCGTCCTTTGTTTTCACCTTGTTGCGCTACGTCTCGACACGTCTTAGCCAGTAGCTGTGATTTGTACTTTGGATCCGGATTGAATAATCGCTAATCTGCGCTCGTTAATTGCTAATCCATGCTGTCATATTGTGTGCCTACCCATAGCACCACATATTCTTCTATCAGCACAGATTCATCTAGCGCCTGTTACCCATGCTCAACAACAGATTGCTTCGCCCGGTTTGGTTTCATCAAAATTGACAAAAAAAATTCAGGAAAATAAAGAAAAAATTTTGTCAAAGTTTTTGCACGCTTTTTCAGAGAACGTGCTGTATTTCTGTAGACCACATCCCACCTCAGTTGTAGGTGCCAATTTTTGTGGTTGCATCCTTTTTTATCCATGTTCAGAGAATATTATAAAAAAAATAGTGAAATAATAAAAAAGTTTGATTCCTACTAGTGCCTTTTGGAAAAAATTTGTAAAAATTCAGGAAAAAGGAAAAATCTGTGTTATTTGCTTGTTCTGTGCATTCTTTCCATCGTCCTTTGTTTTCACCTTGTTGCGCTACGTCTCGACACGTCATAGCCAGCAACTGTGATTTGTACTTAGGATCCGGATCGAACAATCGCTAATCTGCACTCATTAATTGCTAATCCTTGTTGTCATATTGCGTACCTACCCATAGCTCCACATAGTCTTCTATCAGCACAGGTTCATCTTGCAACTGTTACCCACACTCAACAACAGATTGCTTCGGCTTGTTTGGTTTCATCAAAATTGCCAAAAAATTCAGAAAAATAAAGAAAAAAATTGTCAAAGTTTTTGCACGCTTTTTAGAGAACGTGCTGTATTTCTGTAGACCACATCCCACCTCAGTTGTAGGTGCCAATTTTTGTGGTTGCATCTTTTTTGATCCTTGTTCAGAGAAAATTATAAAAAAAAATAGTGAAAAAATAAAAAAGTTTGATTCCTACTAGTGTCTTTTGGAAAAATCAGGGAAAAATTTAGGAAAAAGGAAAAATCCGTGTTATTTGCTTGTTCTGTGTGTTCTTTCCATCGTCCTTTGTTTTCACCTTGTTACGCTACGCCTCGACACGTTTTAGCCAGCAGCTGTGATTTGTACTTCGGATCCGGATTGAACAGACGCTAATCTGCACTCGTTAATTGCTAATCCTTGCTGTCATATTGGGTGCCTACCCATAGCTCCACATAATCTTCTATCAGCACAGGTTCATCTTGCAACTGTTACTCATGCTCAACAACAGATTGCTTCGCCCTGTTTGGTTTCATCAAAATTGCCAAAAAAATTCACGAAAATAAAGAACAAAAATTGTCAAAGTTTTTGCACGCTTTTTAGAGAACGTTTTGTATTTCTGTAGACCACATCCCACCTTAGTTGTAGGTGCCAATTTTTGTGGTTGCATATTTTTTGATCCTTGTTCAGAGAAAATTAAAAAAAAATAGAGAAAAAATAAAAAAAGTTTGATTCCTACTAGTGCCTTTTGGAAAAATCAGGGAAAAATTCAGAAAAAAGGAAAAATCCATGTTATTTGATTGTTCTATGTGTTCTTTCCATCGTCCTTTGTTTTCACCTTGTTGCGCTACGTCTCGACACATCTTAGCCAGTAGCTGTGATTTGAACTTTGGATCCGGATTGAATAATCGCTAATCTGCGCTCGTTAATTGCTAATCCATGCTGTCATATTGTGTGCCTACCCATAGCACCACATATTCTTCTATCAGCACAGATTCATCTAGCGCCTGTTACCCATGCTCAACAACAGATTGCTTCGCTCGGTTTGGTTTCATCAAATTTGACAAAAAAAATTCAGGAAAATAAAGAAAAAAATTTGTCAAAGTTTTTGCACGCTTTTTCAGAGAACGTGCTGTATTTCTGTAGACCACATCCCACCTCAGTTGTAGGTGCCAATTTTTGTGGTTGCATCTTTTTTTATCCATGTTCAAAGAATATTATAAAAAAATAGTGAAAAAATAAAAAAGTTTGATTCCTACTAGTGCCTTTTGGAAAAATTTTGTAAAAATTCAGGAAAAAGGAAAAATCCGTGTTATTTGCTTGTTCTGTGCATTCTTTCCATCGTCCTTTGTTTTCACCTTGTTGCGCTACGTCTCGACACATCTTAGCCAGCAACTGTGATTTGTACTTAGGATCCGGATCGAACAATCGCTAATCTGCACTCATTAATTGCTAATCCTTGTCATATTGCGTACCTACCCATAGCTCCACATAGTCTTCTATCAGCACAGGTTCATCTTGCAACTGTTACCCACACTCAACAACAGATTGCTTCGGCTTGTTTGGTTTCATCAAAATTGCCAAAAAATTCAGAAAAATAAAGAAAAAAATTGTCAAAGTTTTTGCACGCTTTTTAGAGAACGTGCTGTATTTCTGTAGACCACATCCCACCTCAGTTGTAGGTGCCAATTTTTGTGGTTGCATCTTTTTTGATCCTTGTTCAGAGAAAATTATAAAAAAAAATAGTGAAAAAATAAAAAAGTTTGATTCCTACTAGTGTCTTTTGGAAAAATCAGGGAAAAATTTAGGAAAAAGGAAAAATCCGTGTTATTTGCTTGTTCTGTGTGTTCTTTCCATCGTCCTTTGTTTTCACCTTGTTACGCTACGCCTCGACACGTTTTAGCCAGCAGCTGTGATTTGTACTTCGGATCCGGATTGAACAGACGCTAATCTGCACTCGTTAATTGCTAGTCCTTGCTGTCATATTGGGTGCCTACCCATAGCTCCACATAATCTTCTATCAGCACAGGTTCATCTTGCAACTGTTACTCATGCTCAACAACAGATTGCTTCGCCCTGTTTGGTTTCATCAAAATTGCCAAAAAAATTCACGAAAATAAAGAACAAAAATTGTCAAAGTTTTTGCACGCTTTTTAGAGAACGTTTTGTATTTCTGTAGACCACATCCCACCTTAGTTGTAGGTGCCAATTTTTGTGGTTGCATATTTTTTGATCCTTGTTCAGAGAAAATTAAAAAAAATAGAGAAAAAATAAAAAAAGTTTGATTCCTACTAGTGCCTTTTGGAAAAATCAGGGAAAAATTCAGAAAAAAGGAAAAATCCATGTTATTTGATTGTTCTATGTGTTCTTTCCATCGTCCTTTGTTTTCACCTTGTTGCGCTACGTCTCGACACATCTTAGCCAGTAGCTGTGATTTGAACTTTGGATCCGGATTGAATAATCGCTAATCTACGCTCGTTAATTGCTAATCCATGCTGTCATATTGTGTGCCTACCCATAGCACCACATATTCTTCTATCAGCACAGATTCATCTAGCGCCTGTTACCCATGCTCAACAACAGATTGCTTCGCCCGGTTTGGTTTCATCAAATTTGACAAAAAAAATTCAGGAAAATAAAGAAAAAAATTTGTCAAAGTTTTTGCACGCTTTTTCAGAGAACGTGCTGTATTTCTGTAGACCACATCCCACCTTAGTTGTAGGTGCCAATTTTTATGGTTGCATCTTTTTTTATCCATGTTCAAAGAATATTATAAAAAAATAGTGAAAAAATAAAAAAGTTTGATTCCTACTAGTGCCTTTTGGAAAAATTTTGTAAAAATTCAGGAAAAAGGAAAAATTCGTGTTATTTGCTTGTTCTGTGCATTCTTTCCATCGTCCTTTGTTTTCACCTTGTTGCGCTACGTCTCGACACGTCTTAGCCAGCAGCTGTGATTTGTACTTTGGATCCGGATCGAACAATCGCTAATCTACACTCATTAATTGCTAATCCTCGCTGTCATATTGCGTACCTACCCATAGCTCCACATATTCTTCTATCAGCACAGGTTCATCTTGCAACTGTTACCCACACTCAACAACAGATTGCTTCGCCCTGTTTGGTTTCATCAAAATTGCCAAAAAATTCAGAAAAATAAAGAAAAAAATTGTCAAAGTTTTTGCACGCTTTTTAGAGAACGTGCTGTATTTTTGTAGACCACCTCCCACCTCAGTTGTAGGTGCCAATTTTTGTGGTTGCATCTTTTTTGATCCTTGTTTGGAGAAAATTATAAAAAAAATAGTGAAAAAATAAAAAAGTTTGATTCCTACTAGTGTCTTTTGGAAAAATCATGGAAAAATTTAGGAAAAAGGAAAAATCCATGTTATTTGCTTGTTCTGTGTGTTCTTTCCATCGTCCTTTGTTTTCACCTTGTTACGCTACGGCTCGACACATTTTAGCCAGCAGCTGTGATTTGTACATTGGATCCGGATTGAACAGTCGCTAATCTGCCCTCGTTAATTGCTAATCCTTGCTATCATATTGGGTGCCTACCCATAGCTCCACATATTCTTCTATCAGCACAGGTTCATCTTGCAACTGTTACCCATGCTTAACAACAGATTGCTTCGCCCTGTTTGGTTTCATCAAAATTGCCAAAAAAATTTAGGAAAATAAAGAACAAAAATTGTCAAAGTTTTTGCACGCTTTTCAGAGAACGTTTTGTATTTCTGTAGACCACATCCCACCTTAGTTGTAGGTGCCAATTTTTGTGGTTGCATCTTTTTTGATCCTTGTTCAGAGAAAATTATAAAAAAATAGAGAAAAAATAAAAAAAGTTTGATTCCTACTAGTGCCTTTTGGAAAAATCAGGGAAAAATTCAGGAAAAAGGAAAAATCCATGTTATTTGATTGTTCTATGTGTTCTTTCCATCGTCCTTTGTTTTCACCCTGTTGCGCTACGTCTCGACACGTCTTAGCCAGTAGCTGTGATTTGTACTTTGGATCCGGATTGAATAATCGCTAATCTGCGCTCGTTAATTGCTAATCCATGTTGTCATTTTGTGTGCCTACCCATAGCACCACATATTCTTCTATCAGCACAGATTCATCTAGCGCCTGTTACCCATGCTCAACAACAGATTGCTTCGCCCGGTTTGGTTTCATCAAAATTGTCAAAAAAAATTGAGGAAAATAAAGAAAAAAATTTGTCAAAGTTTTTGCATGCTTTTTCAGAGAACGTGCTATATTTCTGTAGACCACATCCCACCTCAGTTGTAAGTGCCAATTTTTGTGGTTGCATCTTTTTTTATCCATGTTCAGAGAATATTATAAAAAAATAGTGAAAAAATAAAAAAAGTTTGATTCCTACTAGTGCCTTTTGAAAAATTTTGTAAAAATTCATGAAAAAGGAAAAATCCGTGTTATTTGCTTGTTCTGTGCATTCTTTCCATCGTCCTTTGTTTTCACCTTGTTGCGCTACGTCTCGACACGTCTTAGCCAGCAGCTGTGATTTGTACTTTGGATCCGGATCGAACAATCGCTAATCTGCACTCATTAATTGCTAATCCTTGCTGTCATATTGCGTACCTACCCATAGCTCCACATATTCATCTATCAGCACAGGTTCATCTTGCAACTGTTACCCACACTCAACAACAGATTGCTTCGCCCTGTTTGGTTTCATCAAAATTGCCAAAAAATTCAGAAAAATAAAAAAAAAATTGTCAAAGTTTTTGTACGCTTTTTAGAGAACGTGCTGTATTTCTGTAGACCACATCCCACCTCAGTTGTAGGTGCCAATTTTTGTAGTTGTATCTTTTTTGATCCGTGTTTAGAGAAAATTATAAAAAAAATAGTGAAAAAATAAAAAGTTTGATTCCTACTAGTGTCTTTTGGAAAAATCAGGGAAAAATTTAGGAAAAAGGAAAAATCCGTGTTATTTGCTTGTTCTGTGTGTTCTTCCTATCGTCCTTTGTTTTCACCTTGTTACGCTACGCCTCGACACGTTTTAGCCAGCAGCTGTGATTTGTACTTCGGATCCGGATTGAACAGTCGCTAATCTGCACTCGTTAATTGCTAATCCTTGCTATCATATTGGGTGCCTACCCATAGCTCCACATATTCTTCTATCAGCACAGGTTCATCTTGCAACTGTTACCCATGCTCAACAACAGATTGCTTCGCCCTGTTTGGTTTTATCAAAATTGCCAAAAAAATTCAGGAAAATAAAGAACAAAAATTGTCAAAGTTTTTGCACGCTTTTCATAGAACGTTTTGTATTTCTGTAGACCACATCCCACCTTAGATGTAGGTGCCAATTTTTGTGGTTGCATCTTTTTTGATCCTTGTTCAGAGAAAATTATAAAAAAATAGAGAAAAAATAAAAAAAGTTTGATTCCTACTAGTGTCTTTTGGAAAAATCATGGAAAAATTTAGGAAAAGGAAAAATCCGTGTTATTTGCTTGTTCTGTGTGTTCTTTCCATCATCCTTTGTTTTCACCTTGTTACGCTACGGCTCGACACGTTTTAGCCAGCAGTTGTGATTTGTACTTTGGATCCGGATTGAACAGTCGCTAATCTGCACTCGTTAATTGCTAATCCTTGCTATCATATTGGGTGCCTACCCATAGCTCCACATATTCTTCTATCAGCACAGGTTCATCTTGCAACTGTTACCCATGCTTAACAACAGATTGCTTCGCCCTGTTTGGTTTCATCAAAATTGCCAAAAAAATTTAGGAAAATAAAGAACAAAAATTGTCAAAGTTTTTGCACGCTTTTCAGAGAACGTTTTGTATTTCTGTAGACCACATCCCACCTTAGTTGTAGGTGCCAATTTTTGTGGTTGCATCTTTTTTGATCCTTGTTCAGAGAAAATTATAAAAAATAGAGAAAAAATAAAAAAAAGTTTGATTCCTACTAGTGCCTTTTGGAAAAATCAGGGAAAAATTCAGGAAAAAGGAAAAATCCATGTTATTTGATTGTTCTATGTGTTCTTTCCATCGTCCTTTGTTTTCACCCTGTTGCGCTACGTCTCGACACGTCTTAGCCAGTAGCTGTGATTTGTACTTTGGATCCGGATTGAATAATCGCTAATCTGCGCTCGTTAATTGCTAATCCATGTTGTCATTTTGTGTGCCTACCCATAGCACCACATATTCTTCTATCAGCACAGATTCATCTAGCGCCTGTTACCCATGCTCAACAACAGATTGCTTCGCCCGGTTTGGTTTCATCAAAATTGTCAAAAAAAATTGAGGAAAATAAAGAAAAAAATTTGTCAAAGTTTTTGCATGCTTTTTCAGAGAACGTGCTATATTTCTGTAGACCACATCCCACCTCAGTTGTAAGTGCCAATTTTTGTGGTTGCATCTTTTTTTATCCATGTTCAGAGAATATTATAAAAAAATAGTGAAAAAATAAAAAAAGTTTGATTCCTACTAGTGCCTTTTGGAAAAATTTTGTAAAAATTCAGGAAAAAGGAAAAATCCGTGTTATTTGCTTGTTCTGTGCATTCTTTCCATCGTCCTTTGTTTTCACCTTGTTGCGCTACGTCTCGACACGTCTTAGCCAGCAGCTGTGATTTGTACTTTGGATCCGGATCGAACAATCGCTAATCTGCACTCATTAATTGCTAATCCTTGCTGTCATATTGCGTACCTACCCATAGCTCCACATATTCATCTATCAGCACAGGTTCATCTTGCAACTGTTACCCACACTCAACAACAGATTGCTTCGCCCTATTTGGTTTCATCAAAATTGCCAAAAAATTCAGAAAAATAAAAAAAATTGTCAAAGTTTTTGTACGCTTTTTAGAGAACGTGCTGTATTTCTGTAGACCACATCCCACCTCAGTTGTAGGTGCCAATTTTTGTAGTTGTATCTTGTTTGATCCGTGTTTAGAGAAAATTATAAAAAAAAATAGTGAAAAAATAAAAAGTTTGATTCCTACTAGTGTCTTTTGGAAAAATCAGGGAAAAATTTAGGAAAAAGGAAAAATCCGTGTTATTTGCTTGTTCTGTGTGTTCTTCCTATCGTCCTTTGTTTTCACCTTGTTACGCTACGCCTCGACACGTTTTAGCCAGCAGCTGTGATTTGTACTTCGGATCCGGATTGAACAGTCGCTAATCTGCACTCGTTAATTGCTAATCCTTGCTATCATATTGGGTGCCTACCCATAGCTCCACATATTCTTCTATCAGCACAGGTTCATCTTGCAACTGTTACCCATGCTCAACAACAGATTGCTTCGCCCTGTTTGGTTTTATCAAAATTGCCAAAAAAATTCAGGAAAATAAAGAACAAAAATTGTCAAAGTTTTTGCACGCTTTTCATAGAACGTTTTGTATTTCTGTAGACCACATCCCACCTTAGATGTTGGTGCCAATTTTTGTGGTTGCATCTTTTTTTATCCTTGTTCAGAGAAAATTATAAAAAAATAGAGAAAAAATAAAAAAAGTTTGATTCCTACTAGTGCCTTTTGGAAAAATCAGGGAAAAATTCAGGAAAAAGGAAAAATCCGTGTTATTTGATTGTTCTATGTGTTCTTTCCATCGTCCTTTGTTTTCACCTTGTTGCGCTACGTCTCGACACGTCTTAGCTAGTAGCTGTGATTTGTACTTTGGATCCGGATTGAATAATCGCTAATCTGCGCTCGTTAATTGCTAATCCATGCTGTCGTATTGTGTGCCTACCCATAGCACCACATATTCTTCTATCAGCACAGATTCTTCTAGCGCATGTTACCCATGCTCAACAACAAATTGCTTCGCCCGGTTTTGTTTCATCAAAATTGACAAAAAAAATTCAGGAAAATAAAGAAAAAAATTTGTCAAAGTTTTTGCACGCTTTTTCAGAGAACGTGTTGTATTTCTGTAGACCACATCCCACCTCAGTTGTAGGTGCCAATTTTTGTGGTTGCATCTTTTTTATCCATGTTCAGAGAATATTATAAAAAAATAGTGAAAAAATAAAAAAGTTTGATTCCTACTAGTGCCTTTTGAAAAAATTTTGTAAAAATTCAGGAAAAAGGAAAAATCCGTGTTATTTGCTTGTTCTGTGCATTCTTTCCATCGTCCTTTGTTTTCACCTTGTTGCGCTACGTCTCGACACGTCTTAGCCAGCAGCTGTGATTTGTACTTTAGATCCGGATCGAACAATCGCTAATCTGCACTCATTAATTGCTAATCCTTGCTGTCATATTGCGTACCTACCCATAGCTCCATATATTCTTCTATCAGCACAGGTTCGTCTTGCAACTGTTACCCACACTCAACAACAGAGTGCTTCGACCTGTTTGGTTTCATCAAAATTGCCAAAAAATTTAGAAAAATAAAGAAAAAAATTGTCAAAGTTTTTGCACGCTTTTTAGAGAACGTGCTGTATTTCTGTAGACCACATCCCACCTCAGTTGTAGGTGCCAATTTTTGTGGTTGCATCTTTTTTGATCCTTGTTCAGAGAAAATTATAAAAAAATAGTGAAAAAATAAAAAAGTTTGATTCCTACTAGTGTCTTTTGGAAAAATCAGGGAAAAATTTAGGAAAAAGGAAAAATTCGTGTTATTTGCTTGTTCTGTGTGTTCTTTCCATCGTCCTTTGTTTTCACCTTGTTACGCTATGCCTCGACACGTTTTAGCCAGCAGCTGTGATTTGTACTTCGGATCCGGATTGAACAGTCGCTAATCTGCACTCGTTAATTGCTAATCCTTGCTATCAAATTGGGTGCCTACCCATAGCTCCACATATTCTTCTATCAACACAGGTTCATCTTGCAACGGTTACCCATGCTCAACAACAGATTGCTTCGCCCTGTTTGGTTTCATCAAAATTGCCAAAAAAATTCAGGAAAATAAAGAACAAAAATTGTCAAAGTTTTTGCACGCTTTTCAGAGAACGTTTTGTATTTCTGTAGACCACATCCCACCTTAGTTGTAGGTGCCAATTTTTGTGGTTGCATCTTTTTTGATCCTTGTTCAGAGAAAATTATAAAAAAATAGAGAAAAAATAAAAAAAGTTTGATTCCTACTAGTGCCTTTTGGAAAATTCAGGGAAAAATTCAGGAAAAAGGTAAAATCCGTGTTATTTGATTGTTCTATGTGTTCTTTCCATCGTCCTTTGCTTTCACCTTGTTGCGCTACGTCTCGACACATCTTAGCCAGTAGCTATGATTTGTACTGTGGATCCGGATTGAATAATCGCTAATCTGTGCTCGTTAATTGCTAATCCATGCTGTCATATTGTGTGCCTACCCATAGCACCACATATTCTTCTATCAGCACAGATTCATCTAGCGCCTGTTACTCATGCTCAACAACAGATTGCTTCGCCCGGTTTGGTTTCATCAAAATTGACAAAAAAAAATTTAGGAAAATAAAGAAAAAAATTTGTCAAAGTTTTTGCACGCTTTTTCAGAGAACGTGCTGTATTTCTGTAGACCACATCCCACCTCAGTTGTAGGTGCCAATTTTTGTGGTTGCATCTTTTTTTATCCATATTCAGAGAATATTATAAAAAAATAGTGAAAAAATAAAAAAGTTTGATTCCTACTAGTGCCTTTTGGAAAAATTTTGTAAAAATTCAGAAAAAAGGAAAAATCCGTGTTATTTGCTTGTTCTGTGCATTCTTTCCATCGTCCTTTGTTTTCACCTTGTTGCGCTACGTCTCGACACGTCTTAGCCAGCAGCTGTGATTTGTACTTTGGATCCGGATCGAACAATCGCTAATCTACACTCATTAATTGCTAATCCTTGCTGTCATATTGCGTAGCTACCCATAGCTCCACATATTCTTCTATCAGCACAGGTTCATCTTGCAACTATTACCCACACTCAACAACAGATTGCTTCGCCCTGTTTGGGTTCATCAAAATTGCTAAAAAATTTAGAAAAATAAAGAAAAAAATTGTCAAAGTTTTTGCACGCTTTTTAGAGAACGTGCTGTATTTCTGTAGACCACATCCCACCTCAGTTGTAGGTGCCAATTTTTGTGGTTGCATCTTTTTTGATCCTTGTCCAGAGAAAATTATAAAAAAATAGTGAAAAAATAAAAAAGTTTGATTCCTACTAGTGTCTTTTGGAAAAATCAGGGAAAAATTTAGGAAAAAGGAAAAATCCGTGTTATTTGCTTGTTCTGTGTGTTCTTTGCATCGTCCTTTGTTTTCACCTTGTTACGCTACGCCTCGACACGTTTTAGCCAGCAGCTGTGATTTGTACTTCGGATCTGGATTGAACAGTCGCTAATCTGCACTCGTTAATTGCTAATCCTTGCTATCATATTGGGTGCCTACCCATAGCTCCACATATTCTTCTATCAGCACAGATTCATCTTGCAACTGTTACCCATGCTCAACAACAGATTGCTTCGCCATGTTTGGTTTTATCAAAATTGCCAAAAAAAATCAGGAAAATAAAGAACAAAAATTGTCAAAGTTTTTGCACGCTTTTCAGAGAACGTTTTGTATTTCTGTAGACCACATCCCACCTTAGTTGTAGGTGCCAATTTTTGTGGTTGCACCTTTTTTGATCCTTGTTCAGAGAAAATTATAAAAAAATAGAGAAAAAATAAAAAAAGTTTGATTCCTACTAGTGCCTTTTAGAAAAATCACGGAAAAATTCAGGAAAAAGGAAAAATCTGTGTTATTTGATTGTTCTATGTGTTCTTTCCATCGTCCTTTGCTTTCACCTTGTTGCGCTACGTCTCGACACGTCTTAGCCAGTAGCTGTGATTTGTACTTTGGATCCGAATTGAATAATCGCTAATCTGCGCTCGTTAATTGCTAATCCATGCTGTCATATTGTGTGCCTACCCATAGCACCACATATTCTTCTATCAGCACAGATTCATCAAGCGCCTGTTACCCATGCTCAACAACAGATTGCTTCGCCCGGTTTGGTTTCATCAAAATTGACAAAAAAAATTCAGGAAAATAAAAACAATTGTCAAAGTTTTTGCACGCTTTTTCAGAGAACGTGCTGTATTTTTGTAGACCACATCCCACCTCACTTGTAGGTGCCAATTTTTGTGGTTGCATCTTTTTTTATCCATGTTCAGAGAATATTATAAAAAAATAGTGAAAAAATAAAAAAGTTTGATTCCTACTAGTGCCTTTTGGAAAAAATTTGTAAAAATTCAGGAAAAAGGAAAATCCGTGTTATTTGCTTGTTGTGTGCATTCTTTCCATCGTCCTTTGTTTTCACCTTGTTGCGCTACGTCTCGACACGTCTTAGCTAGCAGCTATGATTTGTACTTTGGATCCGGATCGAACAATCGCTAATCTGCACTCATTAATTGCTAATCCTTGCTGTCATATTGCGTACCTACCCATAGCTCCACATATTCTTCTATCAGCACAGGTTCATCTTGCAACTGCTACCCACACTCAACAACAGATTGCTTTGCCCTGTTTGGTTTCATCAAAATTGCCAAAAAATTTAGAAAAATAAAGAAAAAAATTGTCAAAGTTTTTGCACGCTTTTTAGAGAACGTGCTGTATTTCTGTAGACCACATCCCACCTCAGTTGTAGGTGCCAATTTTTGTGGTTGCATCTTTTTTGATCCATGTTCAGAGAAAATTATAAAAAAAATAGTGAAAAAATAAAAAAGTTTGATTCCTACTAGTGTCTTTTGGAAAAATCAGGGAAAAATTTAGGAAAAAGGAAAAATCCGTGTTATTTGCTTGTTCTGTGTGTTCTTTCCATCGTCCATTGTTTTCACCTTGTTACGCTACGCCTCGACACGTTTTAGCCAGCAGCTGTGATTTGTACTTCAGATCCGGATTGAACAGTCGCTAATCTGCACTCGTTAATTGCTAATCCTTGCTATCATATTGGGTGCCTACCCATAGCTCCACATATTCTTCTATCAGCACAGGTTCATCTTACAACTGTTACCCATGCTCAACAACAGATTGCTTCGCCCTGTTTGGTTTTATCAAAATTGCCAAAAAAATTCAGGAAAATAAAGAACAAAAATTGTCAAAGTTTTTGCACGCTTTTCAGAGAACGTTTTGTATTTCTGTAGACCACATCCCACCTTAGATGTAGGTGCCAATTTTTGTGGTTGCATCTTTTTTGATCCTTGTTCAGAGAAAATTATAAAAAAATAGTGAAAAATAAAAAAGTTTGATTCCTACTAGTGTCTTTTGGAAAAATCAGGGAAAAATTTAGGAAAAAGGAAAAATCCGTGTTATTTGCTTGTTCTGTGTGTTCTTTGCATCGTCCTTTGTTTTCACCTTGTTACGCTATGCCTAGACACGTTTTAGCCAGCAGCTGTGATTTGTACTTCGGATCCGGATTGAACAGTCGCTAATCTGCACTCGTTAATTGCTAATCATTGCTGTCATATTCGGTGCCTACCCATAGCTCCACATATTATTCTATCAGTACAGGTTCATCTTGCAACTGTTGCCCATGCTCAACAACAGATTGCTTCGCCCTGTTTGGTTTCATCAAAATTGCCAAAAAATTCAGGAAAATAAAGAACAAAAATTGTCAAAGTTTTTGCACGCTTTTCAGAGAACGTTTTGTATTTCTGTAGACCACATCCCACCTTAGTTGTAGGTGCCAATTTTTGTGGTTGCATCTTTTTTGATCCTTGTTCAGAGAAAATTATAAAAAAATAGAGAAAAAGAAAAAAAGTTTGATACCTACTAGTGCCTTTTGGAAAAATCAGGGAAAAATTCAGGAAAAAGAAAAAATCCGTGTTATTTGATTGTTCGATGTGTTCTTTCCATCGTCCTTTGTTTTCACCTTGTTGCGCTACGTCTCGACACGTCTTAGCCAGTAGCTGTGATTTGTACTTTGGATCCGGATTGAATAATCGCTAATCTGCGCTCGTTAATTGCTAATCCATGCTATCGTATTGTGTGCCTACCCATAGCACCACATATTCTTCTATCAGCACAGATTCATCTAGCGCCTGTTACCCATGCTCAACAACAGATTGCTTCGCCCGGTTTGGTTTCATCAAAATTGACAAAAAAAATTCAGGAAAATAAAGAAAAAAATTTGTCAAAGTTTTTGCACGCTTTTTCAGAGAATGTGCTGTATTTCTGTAGACCACATCCCACCTCAGTTGTAGGTGCCAATTTTTGTGGTTGCATCTTTTTTTATCCATGTTCAGAGAATATTATAAAAAAATAGTGAAAAAATAAAAAAGTTTGATTCCTACTAGTGCCTTTTGGAAAAATTTTGTAAAAATTCAGGAAAAAGGAAAAATCCGTGTTATTTGCTTGTTCTGTGCATTCTTTCCATCGCCCTTTGTTTTCACCTTGTTGCGCTACGTCTCGACACGTCTTAGCCAGTAGCTGTGATTTGCACTTTGGATCCGGATTGAATAATCGCTAATCTGCGCTCGTTAATTGCTAATCAATGTTGTCATATTGTGTGCCTGCCCATAGCACCACATATTCTTCAATCAGCACAGATTCATCTAGCGCCTGTTACCCATGCTCAACAACAGATTGGTTCGCCCGGTTTGGTTTCATCAAAATTGACAAAAAAAATTCAGGAAAATAAAAAAAAATTTGCCAAAGTTTTTGCACGCTTTTTCAGAGAACGTGCTGTATTTCTGTAGACCACATCCCACCTCAGTTGTAGGTGCCAATTTTTGTGGTTGCATCTTTTTTTATCCATGTTCAGAGAATATTATAAAAAAATAGTGAAAAAATAAAAAAGTTTGATTCCTACTAGTGCCTTTTGGAAAAATTTTGTAAAAATTCAGGAAAAAGGAAAAATCCGTGTTATTTGCTTGTTCTGTGCATTCTTTCCATCGTCCTTTGTTTTCACCTTGTTGCGCTACGTCTCGACACGTCTTAGCCAGCAGCTGTGATTTGTACTTTGGATTCGGATCGAACAATCGCTAATCTGCACTCATTAATTGCTAATCCTTGCTATCATATTGCGTACCTACCCATAGCTCCACATATTCTTCTATCAGCACAGGTTCATCTTGCAACTGTTACCCACACTCAACAACAGATTGCTTCGCCCTGTTTGGTTTCATCAAAATTGCCAAAAAATTCAGAAAAATAAAGAAAAATATTGTCAAAGTTTTTGCACGCTTTTTAGAGAACGTGCTGTATTTCTGTAGACCACATCCCACCTCAGTTGTAGGTACCAATTTTTGTGGTTGCATCTTTTTTTATCCTTGTTCAGAGAAAATTATAAAAAAATAGTGAAAAAATAAAAAAGTTTGATCCCTACTAGTGTCTTTTGGAACAATCAGGGAAAAATTTAGGAAAAAGGAAAAATCCGTGTTATTTGCTTGTTCTGTGTTCTTTCCATCGTCCTTTGTTTTCACCTTGTTACGCTACGCCTCGACACGTTTTAGCCAGCAGCTGTGATTTGTACTTCGGATCCGGATTGAACAGTCGCTAATCTGCACTCGTTAATTGCTAATCATTGCTGTCATATTCGGTGCCTACCCATAGCTCCACATATTATTCTATCAGCACAGGTTCATCTTGCCACTGTTACCCATGCTCAACAACAGATTGCTTCGCCCTGTTTGGTTTCATCAAAATTGCCAAAAAATTCAGGAAGATAAAGAACAAAAATTGTCAAAGTTTTTGCACGCTTTTCAGAGAACGTTTTGTATTTCTGTAGACCACATCCCACCTTAGTTGTAGGTGCCAATTTTTGTGGTTGCATCTTTTTTGATCCTTGTTCAGAGAAAATTATAAAAAAATAGAGAAAAAGAAAAAAAGTTTAATTCCTACTAGTGCCTTTTGGAAAAATCAGGGAAAAATTCAGGAAAAAGGAAAAATCTGTGTTATTTGATTGTTCTATGTGTTCTTTCCATCGTCCTTTGTTTTCACCATATTGCACTACGTCTCGACACGTCTTAGCCAGTAGCTGTGATTTGTACTTTGGATCCAGATTGAATAATCGCTAATCTGCGCTCGTTAATTGCTAATCCATGCTGTCATATTGTGTGCCTGCCCATAGCACCACATATTCTTCAATCAGCACAGATTCATCTAGCGCCTGTTACCCATGCTCAACAACAGATTGCTTCGCCCGGTTTGGTTTCATCAAAATTGACAAAAAAAATTCAGGAAAATAAAAAAAAATTTGTCAAAGTTTTTGCACGCTTTTTCAGAGAACGTGCTGTATTTCTGTAGACCACATCCCACCTCAGTTGTAGGTGCCAATTTTTGTGGTTGCATCTTTTTTTATCCATGTTCAGAGAATATTATAAAAAAATAGTGAAAAAATAAAAAAGTTTGATTCCTACTAGTGCCTTTTGGAAAAATTTTGTAAAAATTCAGGAAAAAGGAAAAATCCGTGTTATTTGCTTGTTCTGTGCATTCTTTCCATCGTCCTTTGTTTTCACCTTGTTGTGCTACGTCTCGACACGTCTTAGCCAGCAGCTGTGATTTGTACTTTGGATCCGGATCGAACAATCGCTAATCTGCACTCATTAATTGCTAATCCTTGCTGTCATATTGCGTACCTACCCATAGCTCCACATATTCTTCTATCAGCACAGGTTCATCTTGCAACTGTTACCCACACTCAACAACAGATTGCTTCGCCCTGTTTGGTTTCATCAAAATTGCCAAAAAATTTAGAAAAATAAAGAAAAAAATTGTCAAAGTTTTTGCACGCTTTTTAGAGAACGTGCTGTATTTCTATAGACCACATCCCACCTCAGTTGTAGGTGCCAATTTTTGTGGTTGCATCTTTTTTGATCCATGTTCAGAGAAAATTATAAAACAAAAGTGAAAAAATAAAAAAGTTTGATTCCTACTAGTGTCTTTTGGAAAAATCAGGGAAAAATTTAGGAAAAAGGAAAAATCCGTGTTATTTGCTTGTTCTGTGTGTTCTTTCCATCGTCCTTTGTTTTCACCTTGTTGTGCTACGTCTCGACACGTCTTAGCCAGCAGCTGTGATTTGTACTTTGGATCCGGATCGAACAATCGCTAATCTGCAATCATTAATTGCTAATCCTTGCTATCATATTGCGTACCTACCCATAGCTCCACATATTCTTCTATCAGCACAGGTTCATCTTGCAACTGTTACCCACACTCAACAACAGATTGCTTCGCCCGGTTTGGTTTCATCAAAATTGCCAAAAAATTCAGAAAAATAAAGAAAAATATTGTCAAAGTTTTTGCACGCTTTTTAGAGAACGTGCTGTATTTCTGTAGACCACATCCCACCTCAGTTGTAGGTACCAATTTTTGTGGTTGCATCTTTTTTGATCCTTGTTCAGAGAAAATTATAAAAAAATAGTGAAAAAATAAAAAAGTTTGATCCCTACTAGTGTCTTTTGGAACAATCAGGGAAAAATTTAGGAAAAAGGAAAAATCTGTGTTATTTGCTTGTTCTGTGTGTTCTTTCCATCGTCCTTTGTTTTCACCTTGTTACGCTACGCCTCGACACGTTTTAGCCAGCAGCTGTGATTTGTACTTCGGATCCGGATTGAACAGTCGCTAATCTGCACTCGTTAATTGCTAATCATTGCTGTCATATTCGGTGCCTACCCATAGCTCCACATATTATTCTATCAGCACAGGTTCATCTTGCCACTGTTACCCATGCTCAACAACAGATTGCTTCGCCTTGTTTGGTTTCATCAAAATTGCCAAAAAATTCAGGAAGATAAAGAACAAAAATTGTCAAAGTTTTTGCACGCTTTTCAGAGAACGTTTTGTATTTCTGTAGACCACATCCCACCTTAGTTGTAGGTGCCAATTTTTGTGGTTGCATCTTTTTTGATCCTTGTTCAGAGAAAATTATAAAAAAATAGAGAAAAAGAAAAAAAGTTTAATTCCTACTAGTGCCTTTTGGAAAAATCAGAGAAAAATTCATGAAAAAGAAAAAATCTGTGTTATTTGATTGTTCTATGTGTTCTTTCCATCGTCCTTTGTTTTCACCATATTGCACTACGTCTCGACACGTCTTAGCCAGTAGCTGTGATTTGTACTTTGGATCCAGATTGAATAATCGCTAATCTGCGCTCGTTAATTGCTAATCCATGCTGTCATATTGTGTGCCTGCCCATAGCACCACATATTCTTCAATCAGCACAGATTCATCTAGTGCCTGTTACCCATGCTCAACAACAGATTGCTTCGCCCGGTTTGGTTTCATCAAAATTGACAAAAAAAATTCAGGAAAATAAAAAAAAATTTGTCAAAGTTTTTGCACGCTTTTTCAGAGAACGTGCTGTATTTCTGTAGACCACATCCCACCTCAGTTGTAGGTGCCAATTTTTGTGGTTGCATCTTTTTTTATCCATGTTCAGAGAATATTATAAAAAAAATAGTGAAAAAATAAAAAAGTTTGATTCCTACTAGTGCCTTTTGGAAAAATTTTGTAAAAATTCAGGAAAAAGGAAAACTCCGTGTTATTTGCTTGTTCTGTGCATTCTTTCCATCGTCCTTTGTTTTCACCTTGTTGTGCTACGTCTCGACACGTCTTAGCCAGCAGCTGTGATTTGTACTTTGGATCCGGATCGAACAATCGCTAATCTGCACTCATTAATTGCTAATCCTTACTGTCATATTGCGTACCTACCCATAGCTCCACATATTCTTCTATCAGCACAGGTTCATCTTGCAACTGTTACCCACACTCAACAACAGATTGCTTCGCCCTGTTTGGTTTCATCAAAATTGCCAAAAAATTTGGAAAAATAAAGAAAAAAATTGTCAAAGTTTTTGCACGCTTTTTAGAGAACGTGCTGTATTTCTGTAGACCACATCCCACCTCAGTTGTAGGTGCCAATTTTTGTGGTTGCATCTTTTTTGATCCATGTTCAGAGAAAATTATAAAAAAAAAGTGAAAAAATAAAAAAGTTTGATTCCTACTAGTGCCTTTTGGAAAAATTTTGTAAAAATTCAGGAAAAAGGAAAAATCCGTGTTATTTGCTTGTTCTGTGCATTCTTTCCATCGTCCTTTGTTTTCACCTTGTTGCGCTACGTCTCGACACGTCGTAGCCAGCAGCTGTGATTTGTACTTTGGATTCGGATCGAACAATCGCTAATCTGCACTCATTAATTGCTAATCCTTGCTATCATATTGCGTACCTACCCATAGCTCCACATATTCTTCTATCAGCACAGGTTCATCTTGCAACTGTTACCCACACTCAACAACAGATTGCTTCGCCCTGTTTGGTTTCATCAAAATTGCCAAAAAATTCAGAAAAATAAAGAAAAATATTGTCAAAGTTTTTGCACGCTTTTTAGAGAACGTGCTGTATTTCTGTAGACCACATCCCACCTCAGTTGTAGGTACCAATTTTTGTGGTTGCATCTTTTTTTATCCTTGTTCAGAGAAAATTATAAAAAAATAGTGAAAAAATAAAAAAGTTTGATCCCTACTAGTGTCTTTTGGAACAATCAGGGAAAAATTTAGGAAAAAGGAAAAATCCGTGTTATTTGCTTGTTCTGTGTTCT